>VXBW01004742.1:1432-12087 GCA_013400375.1 Thinocorus orbignyianus
TTTTTTTTTTTTTTTTTACCACCTCTAAGGAACCTGGAAACAGCCCAAAAAGGAGGATTCCTGCTGACAGCTCTGTTGCCACGGGGGAGAGCCGCTGGTGCTTTATAGGAGTCACCAGTAACAAAGAGAGAGACACGAATGCTAATTTTGGCTGGTTCTCAGAGTCGGTCAAAGAAGGTGTTTTAAATAGGCTGGATGTCACTCTCAGGCTGCTGCTCAAAGGAGCTAATGGCTGGATTAGCTTTGTGAATATAAATCACAGGATTTCTAGCTTGGCTTCCCCGCCATCCCCATCAAATCGCTTTAGGTGCTGACTCCGTGCCAGACGGCTCCTCACATGTGTCAGATGTCCCCGCAGAAAATTGATTTCAGGGTCACTTCTTTATTTTGTCTCCCTGAAGACCCCATTAATTCCCACTCCCCACGGAGAAGGGTTTTATTGAGCCCTGGGGAAAGGGAATGCTGCTGGGACAGAGCTGCTGGAAGATCGAAACCAGAAGAGCAAGCAGCAAACTCAGCTAAACCAGACACGCAACATCCAAAGAGCGGAGTGAGAGGAAGTATTCACAATTACATCCCTTTAAATCGGTTTAAGGTTAACAAAACTCCACCAAGACTTAAGAACTGGATCCTAATTTCATAGAATCATGAAATGGTTAGAGTTGGAAGGGANATCTTGGTGGCCCTGCGCTGGACCCGTTGTCCATGTTCTTTCTCTGTTGAGGACTCCAATTTCTTCCAGCTGAGGAAAAACAGAGATTTTCAACTTGCACCTTTTGCTAGGAAGTTTATCACGATTTTTCCAAGAGGTAAAACCTCCACTCAAAGCTCCATTCCTGTTCCTGCCCTAAGAAGCTTTCACATGGAGAAGCCTACCACCTCCCAGGACCCAGAGTCCTCCACCTGCCATTCGATTTACCTGGTGCTGTATTTAATCTGTTAAAATAAGCTCCCTGCTAATTATTATTTTTTTCAGATATTGCCAGAGAAAGAGATAGGTTCTTCAGGGAATACATAGGGGGAATTTATGGAAAAATTAATCCCAAGATAACCACTCCACATTGCAATGAATCCAAGCAAGACAGCTTTAGTTGTGTCAGCATACAGCTATCGCAAACAAAGCACTGCCGTCAGTGTATCAGCTGGAAATGCCCATTCTTACAAGTCACCAGTTCAGCTGTGGGCCAAGTGACAGAAAATGACTTGGACTTCTAATAATTTAAGAGCCAGTTTTGTAACATGTTCCATTTTTAACCTGTAACTCCATCCCAAACAAGCTTTCAAAGCCATAACTCGACTTGCCTAAAGAAACGGGGAAACTTGTTTCACTGCCTGGTTTCCCATCTCCTCTGAGATTCAGAAAGCAAAATCCCAGTGCTCCACCTGCCCTGTGCCTTCCACCGAGCACAGGGTGCAGAACTCACATCCACATCGTGCAGAAACAAGACAGGCTACTTTTAATGAAATACTTGGGGGTTTTGGATGTTTTTTTGGTGTTGTTTTTCTGTGCCAAGGTCAGGACCAGGGCTAAAAAAAGAGATACAGCATGAAGATAGGGTTTGAAGCCCTGTTGGCAGCATTTCTCCCCAGCTAGAAGCAGAAGGCAGTGTGGGGGGTTCTGAGGAGAGTAAGTTTTGCCAAGGAGAAGACATTTCACTTTCCAGTGAACTTAGGTAAACCCTGATCATGCAGAAATCTCTTCTTTGAGGACATCCTAAAAGTAACTGCTGCTGTTTTGAATGGAAGGCCTGGCTACTTATATAGGAAGAAAACAAGCAAACAAAAAGGAATGATTCTCAGATGCCTCCAGCAGATCCCACTTGGAGCTGGTGCTGCTTACAGCCGCCTCAGGAAGCATCTCCTGCTCTGCCGGCCAGGCATGGACCTCTGGCATGTACTGCGTGAGAGGGTGAGGTGATGAGAGCCACCCTGCCAGTGACCTGTGTGGAGATGGGAAGGTGTCCCCTCCAAAGACCCACTCCTGCGGTTGGTGGCTCTTTTGTTAGCACACATCTACACTGACCCAAAACCAACTCTGGTGTTAAAAGCCGTAATGGTAAATAGAGCTTTTGCTGTACTACACGCCTTTTGGACGCCCAGAGGGAGCCGAGGTCTTTGAGGAGGAAGGACTGACACCACCTCAGCAAGGGAGAGTCTCTCCAGACACGCCGCATGAAGAAGTGGCATTTTAAACGACAAGTTTTCAGCGAGTCCTCTGCACAAAGCGGGACGAGCGCCCGGGTACTCTGGGAGGACGGTGCCCTCTAGAGCACTTGGGCTGAAATAGGTGTTGAGTTCAGATCAAGAGTTGATGCCTGGTGCTCGCCCCTTGCTGACCACACCGAGTGCGGGACAGATGTTAAAAAGTAATCAACCTGCTGGAAATGTCTCCGGCACTTCTGTACGTAGAATCATAGATGGTTTCGGTTGGAAGGGACCNGGTCTGTGTCAGTTGACCTCAACCACATCATGCTGCCACACCAGTTCCTTTGGAGGTCATGTATTAACACCGAGTTTTGTGTCAGCAAAGTCAATGGCCTCTGCTAAAATGTCAGCCAGGGGCAGATATTGTTACTCCCAGGTTGGTTTGATGGAGCAGAAGCAGGGATTGCATCCAGCCCACGAAACTCTGACAGACGGCAGCAAGGTGGCCTGGCTCATTGCCTCTAGGTGAGATTGGCCAACTCTCCCGTCACCTCTTGTGGCTTAGAAAGTGGTCACTGAGAATTTCCTTCTCCACAGAGGATTTTGCACACCAGTTCTGCTGTGTCAGAACTATTTGGAGCACTTTGGGAAGGGTTCAGCTGGCTGTCCAGCCAGGGTTTATTCAGCACTTGGTCTGTAGCTGCCCACACCATCCATACAACATAGCACAAGGAGAGCTGGGCTTTCAGAGAGCGTGTGGATTTGGAGTGCGAGCTTGGCTCCAGCACCTTCTCCAGACGTTGTGAGCTATAGGGCATTCTGCCCTGGGAACTGGAGCCAGGTGCTGCCAGCTGTATATGTCCTACACATCTGCCATCAGTCCATTTCTTCACTGGAAAGTTTTAGCTTCCACATCCCTGACCATGCTGTACAGGGACAGCTTTTTTTCCCCCTCTAATTAGTTTAGTATGGATCTGTTTAAAGGTTCCATAGAAAAACTACAAACATCTACAACCATTTTAGCTTGACTGTGTTTTAACAATGGGCACTCCCTGCAAGATATTCTCTGTCCAGAGAATCATATTGTATATATTTTTTTTTTTTTCTTCCTCCAGCACAGGGTTTCTCCACACGGAAGAGAACGGAGCCATGAAGCCCCCAGGTCCTCATTTCTCACCACTGCTTTTGTGTTTCTGTCTTGAATGTGACCTCAGCTATTTGCATCTCTTTTCATCAAGAGATTTCTTATTTCTACGGGCTTCCATTGCCATGGTTACCACATCTCCTGGTGCGGGCACAGTGCCTAACGGTGCTCTCTGTGCGACTGTCGTCCCCTCACCCCGAGGAGCCCCAACAACATGAACATCCCTCTCTGGCTCCACAGTGACCTTATCCTCATTGTGTCCGAAGCAAATACTATAGATTAGAAAGGACATCGAACTGTTGGAACAGGTCCAGCGCAGGGCCACCAAGATGATTAAAGNGCATGTGTGACAGCACCATGACATATATGGTGGGGTGCTTTTTATGGATGACATATGGACACATTTAGAAGACCACAAGCAGCCAAACATGCCTCCTGAAGGACCAGGGCAGCACTTCAGTTAGAGATGGCAGATGCTTGCACATCAGCTGCTTTAATCAGGCACAGCAACCCCTTTTGGCCCAGCTGTTTCATTACAGAGCAGAAGGAATTAAGAGACAAACTTCCAGGACACGGAGGTAGGTCTGTCGGAAACTTCAGTGTGGACATTTAGGATTGATGTAACGGCACCTCCACTGCATTTGTCATCATTAAAAAATAATAATAAAAACATGATCAAAAAGTGTGCTTGTGTCTCTGACAGCCCGGTTCATCTCCAGACACGGAAGGGTTTTGACGGCCCTCAGCATCCCTGGACAGTGGCCGCTCTTGGTGGCAACGTCCACGAGGTGGAGCTCCCTGACCGGACACCTCGCCTTGAGCCTCACGCTCGGGTTTTTGCCTTTTCCTTCCCTCTGAACTACGGGGTTGTGGCCGAGTAATCCCTTTCCTTATTAAATAAGGGCTTATTTCAGCAGTCGGCTTGAGGGTTGTCTTCTCCGTCTCTTTTCCTGGCTTTACGCCGCATGGGTTCGCGCTCCCGCCCCACAGCCGGGAACTCTTGGGTACGAAACACGCAACCAAGAGCCTTCCAGTATCTAAAGGGGGCAAACAGGAAGGCTGGGGAGAGTCTGTTCACAAAGGCCTGCTGTGACAGGACGAGGGGCAATGGATTTAAGTTGGAGAAGATCAGATTTAGGTTGGATATTAGAAAAAATTTCTTTCCTCTGAGGGTGGTGGAACACTGGAACAGGTTGCCCAGGGAGGTGGTTGAGGCCCCTTCCCTGGAGATATTCCAGGTGAGGCTGGATGAGGCTCTGGGCAACCTGGGCTGGTTGGGGGTGTCCCTGCGACTGCGGGGAGGTGGGACTAGATGGCCTTTGGAGGTCTCTTTTGGCCTGGATGATTCTGTGTTTCTGTGATTCTATGAAACTGGGGTGTAGCTGTGGACAAGCAGCATCAGGTGGGCTTCACTCTCCTCTCTCACTGAAAGCTGCGGGAAGCAGAGGTCATGGGCAAATTCAGCAGGCAGATAATGACAGTCAATGGTAGTTGACACTGGAGGAACCATGTTCAAGAATTTCAAGTGTTTCGCTAAAAATTTTTAAGTAGTTTCACCGAGCCAGTTTCTGTCAGCACGGCAGGAATGTAAATGTCTTTTCTACAGCCCCAGCACAAGCAGGTCATGGTAACTTTAGAGGACAGGAAATAAAATGAGCAATTAAGGGTAACCTTACCCACCTTTGCAAGGAACAGTTTGTTCGGGAGATTTTTGCTTGTTTTTCTCAGAAGGCAGGGAGGATCAGAGCTGATGTCACCTGAGGCAAGCCAGCATCCTCGGCTCTACAGGTGTGGCTTTTCCAGACAATTATAATTAATATTTCACAAAAGAAGAGCTGGTTTGGGACGCCGTGGGTGGCCACCACCCTGCCCAGCTCCAGCAGCCCTCGCATCACCAGGATGAAGCCATGAAGCCATAGAATCATGGAATGGTTTGGGTTGGAAAGGACCTTAAAGACCATCCAGTTCCACCCCCTGCCCTGGGAAGGGACACCTCATGCCAGACCAGGTTGCTTTATGGATGTGGAAGCTCCCTGCAGCGTGAGGGGCTGTGGGGATGCTCTGGGCCAGCTCAGCATCCTGGAGTGCCATCAGTGGCCTGCTCACACCCAGGACACAGCAGAAGACCTCTACAACAGCCTCTGCACTGGTGTATGCCCCACCAGGTGTTCCTAGATTCCTCTGCTGCTGTTTGGATGGAGATGATGAGAGCGTGTGTGGAGTCTCCTTCTCTGGAGACATTCAAACACCCGTGGACACGTTCCTGTCCAACCCGCTGTGAGTGACCCTGCTGTGTCAGGGGATGGGAATGGATGGTTTCTAGAGTTGCCTTCCAACCCANCTGCCTTTCTGTCACCGAGCTTTGACCTCTCGTTATGGGAGCGGTGAGTCACGGAAGGAAAGCGATGCCGTAACACGTGAAGCTGCAGCATTACCGTCAGGGTGACGTCCCCATCAGGGCTCATCAATTAGCCTGCTAATTCACTTCCATTTTCAACTGCTGGAAAACACGACAATTTATTTCAGCCTGTGCAAAGGGCACGTTTTGCCCTCTGGACACGACCTGCTGCCTCACATACCCTGGCCCCTCATCCCACCAGATGACCTCTGCTCCTCAACTGGTGTTTCAGCTCCTATCCCCAGTCCTGTAGAGCGGTCCAGACTTCATCATTGGTGCTCTTTCATCCTGACCCCTATCATCACTCGTGGTAGATCTTTGGCATCTCCTGTGCCTGATCCCAGATGCTCTCAGGGTTGGTTTCTGGCCAAGGAATGACAACTCACATCTCAGCAGCTCCTGCTGAAGCCTCTGGCTGAACCAGTCCTCAGGGACATGACTCACCCACTGCTAGAACCTGGCTTATGGTGCACCAAGGTCCTGGTGGGCCCTGGCAAGAGGAGTTCAGGTATCTTTGTAGTGTGAGCTCACCTGTGCAGAACATTTTGGGAAGTAAGGCATGGGAGGCTTGTGCCTCTGACCTTCCAGAGCTGCTCAGAGCGAGACTATGAAAGTAAGCAAAGGGCTGAAAAAGACTCCACCAAACACCAAAATAGCATCAACTAGTTGGGACGTTGGAGAAGGAAGGAAAAAGTTAAAAACAAACAAACAAACAAACAAAAAAACCCCAACAAAATCATAAGCATAACAGATACTCATGACTCACCTGTGCTTGTATCTTGCATCCTATAAGACACCTATTTCTAGATCAAGGTAGATGAAATATCTTCTAAAATAAGGAGTTACACTGCATGTTTAAACTTCCAACTCTGACCATTCTGTGATTCTATGAAAAAATATTTGGGGCTGCTTTTACCCAGTCATGACTCTCAGAGGGGATAAAGGATGAGAGGTTGGTGGGTTAAATCACAGAATGGTTTGGGCTGGGAGGGACCTTAAAGCCCCCCCAGTGCCACCCCCTGCCCTGGGCAGGGACACCTCCCACCACACCAGGTTGCTCCAAGCCCCATCCAGCCTGGCCTTCAACCCCTCCAGGGATGGGGCAGCCACAGCTTGTCTGGGCAACCTGGGCCAGGCTCTCACCACCCTCACGCCAAAGAAGTTCTTCCCCACATCTCATCTCAATCTCCCCTCTTTCAGTGTCAAACCCTTCCTGCTCACCCTATGTCTCTCCTCCCTGGTGAAGGGTCCTTCCCCAGCTTTCCTGGAGCCCTTGAGGGACTGGAAGGGGTTCTGAGGTCTCCCCCAACTCTCTCAGCCTGTCCCCACAGCAGAGGGGCTCCAGCCCTCCCAGCATCTAAATCCTGGCCCCTCTGACCCTCTGAGACACTCTAAGGGATCGTTTATGCCTTTTACTCGAGGACCATTTGTCTAAAATACATTTATTTCTTTCTGTGTCTTCCAATACAGTTAAGGCAGAGGGAGCAGCTGAGCCTTCATTGCTTGCACCAGGTTGGGGCTGGGTGAAGGACCTCACCCCGTCTGGGAGAAGGATCTGTGCTCTGGGCTGGGAATTTCTGTGTGCCAAGTCTGAGAGTTTCTGGCTGGTACCAGGTACCTCCCTTCAGACCGGAATTAGGTGGCTTTGCTCCCTGGCAGCAGGATTTAAGGCTAAACCCTCTCCACGATTTTAATGACCCCACGATGTCCAACCTCTCCTGTCCTGATGCTCCCCTCATCTCTAATTTGCTGCTGTGGTTGTTGCCTTGGGAGCTGCTGGGAATCTCAATGTGCAAGCTCCTAGGATCCAGCCCTAATTTGTCCAATTTATAACCTCCTTGTTTTCATGAGGATTTCTCCTCCTACCAGCTAACTAACCAAGAACAAAACAAACCATTATTTTTCCTCCTGCAGACTCCAGAGCAGCATAGCCCTCTGGAAGAAGGAAGGTGTTTTTCTTATGGCATGGTTTGTTTTGTTTATTTCAAGGGATGTGTTTAGTGTGAAGGTCAGAGCATCTCACTGCTGAGCTCCAGCATAAGGACGAGACGCCGCAAACAGAACTATTAACTTTCAAACTCTCAATAACTGGGTCTTGCTATGGAAACAAAACCTCATGCATTTTGCATGCAAGAGTGGCTATCAATTTATTGCTTGTTTTGTTCCTCCTTGTTTGCCGTTGTGCTAAATAGTGGCATTTTCTACCTAACTCCATGCATAGAAACTTCCATAAACTTCTAATGCTCCTCATCGATGAGCCTGTTTTTGATATATCTGAATGAAGTTTTGAGCAGAGAATCTAATAGAAGTTAAAGAGATCACCTGTTGAGCAAGAACAAAGCAGAGATGAATATGCTATTATTCCCATCTTCATACCTGCTATATTCTGTCACTAAAACAGAATTTTGGGGACAAAGTTTCTTCACACAGAAAATCCAGCTCAGAGGATGAGCCCACTTTGTGTGTGACATACACACAGTCATTCCTTCATACCCCATCAACCCACCAATGTTGTCTTCTCTCCTGTGTCAGTAGGGTTCTGTTTTACTTGCTGGACTGATTAGTTTCAAATGCTGGCCCACATTTGAAAATTTGGCCACAAGCACAACCAAAAAGTTCCAAATAAATGTAGAATTATGGTATTGATTCAAGGGTGCCACGAAGATGATTAGAGGGAATTCACTTTAGCAGTTTCTTACACAGTAAGGCTAAAAAATGAGAAAGCCTGAAAGTTTTATATATATAAAATATATGTACATTTATATATTTATAACAATTTTACTATGACGTAGAGGGAGCTCCTTTGGGAATGGGGCACCAGAGCCCAAGATAGAGGGAAAAATGTTTCAGCTGGCGGTAGACTTGTTGACCTCAGGGAAATACAGCAGGATTAAATAAATCATGGTAGTTATGCACCCAAGGAAGGCAGGAGGAACACTTCACGCGGCTAATGACAAGGAGGCAATCATCCTCACCGCAAGGTCAGGCTGTAATTAGAAACAGAACATATGGTCTCGGAGAGCCAAAGGAGAACGTGCGATGCCACGGAGCAATTCTTTCCAAAGGTCACAAGGCAATGTGAAAATTAAAAAATAATTCTGCAATTCTTCACAGCACTATTGCTTTTTCCTCCCTTTAACTGACGGCAACATCGAGTCTACTATTGAACTTGCATGCTGTAATTATTACATCAATAGATAAGATGATTCAGTAAATAAAAAGAGCAAGAGGTTTTCATGCTATTAGTACTTTATCATTGACTATTTCAAGCTTTTATCAAGTAGTGGTAATCAACCTTTATTTGCTTAATAAATTCTTATCCCAAAGTGTTGATTTTATCAAAATTACCTTCTCAGTAAAGGGTGTAATTTTCCGGTGGTAAAATGAAGGATGTTCTCAACACTGGTAATTGTCCAATTATTTTGTACGATTTTTGTGTTTTAACAAGCTCGGTGTGTTTCAAGGCAGCCTGAGCGCTCTGCACGGTTCATAAGCACAATAAATAGGAAGGCACCTGGCAGCGTTTTAATTATACACGGTCTTCTTGCTAATGAGGAAAATGAGACCTGAGCGTGGTGGTTTTGGGGTGCTTTGTTGGGTTTTTTTCCACTGATTGTGAAAAAGACATCACATCTTCACATGCCAGATCACAAAGCAAACACTATCCGATGCACTTTCCATTCCAAAAAACATGTCACTTGTTAGTTCCCGCCAGAGCCCAGTGAGAAGAGTTCCATGGGGGCAGATACCACCAAAAATGTGGTGTTTCTGGGTTCAATGTTAAATCTGGACATGTGGAACCACTGTTGTACTGCACTTGTGTATGTTTACAAACAAATACTCTGCTGATGGAGACACCTGTCCCTGGGAGGGTTGGTCTTGCCCCCAAGAAGGAGGAAGAGGACTCCTGCCTTGCTGGCAGCCTGGTTGTTCCCATCACATCGTGAACATCCCTGAGCTGCAAGGACCATGATGTCCATGTGCGTAGACAAAATTTTTCTGTTTTCATCTGTTCCTATCCAGATTTCTTCCTGTTGTTCACTCCCAACCCAGATTTTTTGCACCATTTCCTGGAATGGTGAGGAAGAAGCGTGAAGAGGAAGAACAGCGAGGAAGAAGCAAGAACACGCTGAGAAATTACCATCAGTTCCAAATCCCTGCTGTCCTCTGCTCCTGTGCTTCCATGAAAATGCTGCACCTGCAGCCGGGTGTGCTCAGGAAACCGTACTCTGCAGCAGATAATCCTCACGGGTGATCTTTGTCCCTGGAAAGACGAGATGGATCTTAGCACAGAGGTAAAACAGGGACGGTGCACAGTGATTTGTACCACCAGAGCTCTAGATGGCTGAAAGCCCCCGAGCATCCAGAAACAAGTGTTGCCCAACAATGTTATTGATTTTCTTATTTTGAAGCTATCACGGCATAAGCCCCAGAGGGCAAGGCAGAAGGAGAGCAAAAACCAGCCAGATCTGGACTGCAGTGGAACACTTGACAGACTAATGAAATTTCCCTCTGATAAATTAATGTAAATCAGGGTTGGAAGGAACACTCTCATTTCAAAGTTGTCTGAAAGACCGTAAAACAAAATGATAAGTGACAAAATAGCAAACCAGGGAGGTTTTGTTTAATAGGGTGGCAAAGGGATGGGTGTGAGGGCTCGTTCTATTTAGCATCCTCATTAATGATCCAGAAGAAGAAACAAGCGGCTTGTAATGAGATTTGATACTTGGGAGGATTAGTTAGCACTGGTGAGAGCTGCAAATTAATGCAAGGCAACAGAGAGGAGAATCACAGGCAGAAAACAACAAAAGGCACAAAGCAGGCAGGTGGAAAGCAAATTTAATAACGAGAAACCTGAGGAAACGGCAGCTGGAGGAGACATCACTTGGGTAAGAGGGAGCCAAGGGACTGATGGCGTGGGGAGAAATTTCATCAGGAGATGCAGGATGGAGTGTCAGGATGTGCTGG
>VXBW01004742.1:41883-53831 GCA_013400375.1 Thinocorus orbignyianus
AGATTTAGATGAGATCTTAGGAAGAAGTTCTTTGGTGTGAGGGTGGTGAGGCACTGGAACAGGTTGCCCAGGGAAGTTGTTGATGCCCCATCCCTGGAAGTGTTTAAGGCCAGGCTGGATGGGGCTTGGAGCAACCTGCTCTAGGGAGAGGTGTCCCTGTCCATGGCAGGGGGGTTGGAACTTGAGGATCTTTAGGTCCCTTCCAACTCTGACCATTCTATGATTCTATGATTCTATGATTCTATGAAACTTGGGTTGCTGGACTGCTTTTCCTTCTGTTATTTTCCTCTTCTAGACAAATCAGCCTGCACAGATCTGCAGTCTGCATTTGCAAACGAACACAGAGAATATGCAAATAACTGTGGAGGAATCCTCCCTGCTAAAACACGGGCCCAGCGGGAGCTCGGCAGCTCTGCAGCCTCATCCATTTTGCCCTGCTTTGAAAATCTGGCTCCTTCCTCTTATGAGTGAGCTATTTTGTTTAAACAGAGCCTGACAGCACAATGTGTCAGGGCAAAGCTGACACCTGTGACAGCTCAGCGGGGCAAACGGGAGCCTGCAAACACCAGGATGAGACGGAGGGAGCGGCAGCGATGGGTGTGGACTGCCACCCATCCTCCCCTTGTTTAAAGGGAAAAAAGAGAGGAGTAATGGAAAAAACAGGACTCAAGGACCTGGGTGCACTTGGTGGGTGATGAAGAAGGATGGAGAGGTGCGGTGTGTACCTCACGGGGATCTGATTTTGGGTGAGAACAGCCAGTGAATGAAATGGTATGATCATAATTAATAAGATTTAGATGAGATCTTAGGAAGAAGTTCTTTGGTGTGAGGGTGGTGAGGCACTGGAACAGGTTGCCCTGGGAAGTTGTTGATGCCCCATCCCTGGAAGTGTTTAAGGCCAGGCTGGATGGGGCTTGGAGCAACCTGCTCTAGGGAGAGGTGTCCCTGCCCATGGCAGGGGGGTTGGAACTTGAGGATCTTTAAGGTCCCTTCCAACTCTGACCATTCTGTGATTCTATGATTCTGTGATAATTGCTGAACTAACCCTGCCACTGTACATTCATACGTCGATAACTGCTATTGGTGGCAGCAATTCGATTTGGATGTAAGAATCCCCCAAACTAACAGGTGATTAGGTTTCAATGGAGATGGACTTCAGGGGAAAACTGAGTGAAGTGCAGCAGTGGAGGGATCAGAACTGACCTCAGCACCTGGCACCCAGCAACTTCATCAAGATTGTACCAGACACATCACCTGCAAGCCCCAGAGATACAGCATGTGACAGCCCAACACAACGCACCATCTTTCCTGTCCTGAGAGACTGCCCTAATTGATGGAATCCAAAGGCATGGGTTGAATGAACTCAATGGACGTTTTAGAGTGATAACCCATGGACTAAGGACATTATATCTGTATGGAGATATATATATTTATATATGTGGGAAGAGAGAAGGCTAGCACCTTCCTCTGAGCTAAACAACCCTTTGCAACCGACACTTTGATCGTGACTATTTCACAAACCTCTAATGGATTAAACTTTTAGTCACCACTTAAAAAAAACAAATAAATAAATAAAAATGGCAGCAATGATTGATGGGCAAGCAAGATTCTAGTTATTTTGGACATGAACTGATGATGATAGTGCAGAAGTAAGCTGTTGAAGCAAAAACCACAGCTGCCTGAGTGCCTTGACTGACATGACCTTTCAAACGTAATTGTGCAGGTGGAAACCACAGGCTGCAAGCAAGGGTGGGCATCAATCTGTATACTCTTACTTTCACTCTTCCCAGGCCCTCTCTTCCCCTGTGCCACCTCCTTACAGTATAACCAATTATAAGAAGCGAGCCCATCACTCTTTAAAAGACAGTCTTTTCTCTGGGTGCAATGTAAGTTGTTGCTATTGTTATTATTACTATTAATTATATTGTTATTATTACTATTAGTAGCCTAATGCTGCAAGACTGGTGCTTTCTGAGTAGGACCAATCATTTGAATTCCAGATTAATGGTAGCTGAAAACATTGAGAACTTCACAGGATCTGTCTGGTTCCCAAACATATCAGACATCTAATGATCTTCACTTTCTTACCTCCAACTTTGGAGTTGTAGGCTACCCCCACGCCGCATTTTCTGTTGTTGGCCTGCATGGCAATCTCTCCTGCACACCGTGTCCCGTGCCTGCACAAACACAGCAAGAATGAAGCACTTCTCATAACTTCTTTGTGTGCTGCACACAAAGACTCATCAATGACTTTCCTGACTTGGTGGAAGTTGTCCTTTAAATTAAGGCAATGCAGCAATTAAACAGCTTTTGGGTTGTATCTACGTGGTAAGAGAAACGTTTCTCCTAGGTTTCAATCAACATAATTTTACCTACTGAACGATCAAGGGATGGTTGTGATGAGGTGATAAACACCTAATATAAGTCACAATGAAGCCCTTAGATCTATTTGACACCAGTATTTTAATACAGTGCAAAACCAGCATAAAATTAAGGGGCTCAGACACCAGTAAACTTCCTCAGACAGAAATAGGATACAAGCCTTTTTTAATCACACATTTAAATACTTCTTTTAATGACTACACTTATTCAGGATTTCAGAAAGCCAGCCTTTAAAGTATCTTCATTGTTGCTAAATTTTTCTTGTAACCAAATATGACACAATTCTTTTTTCCATAGGTGATTCTAGTTCCATAACACAGAAAACCTTCATTGCAAGTGTAATTGTGCAAGAGTTGTATTATTTAATACTGCAGATTGTTATTCAATGAAGTGTTCGAATGCTTCTGGGCTCAATTCCATTTACTTATTAATAAAGATTAGAGGCAATACAGGTAGATTTAAGAGAGAATGTCATCGGAACAAGAGGATAATAGCTTCCTGCTCTTAAACAACGCTGTAACAAAGCAGAAATGTCATTTTTCAAATGTCTTATTCACGGGACATTTATCCTGTGATTGATTGGGTTTTTCCCCATGCAATGATTTATGCTGAGGATGATATTGTATTGTCTGGTAGACAATAGGGAGCAGTTTCTGACTGTGTCTTTATTGAGTAGCGGCACCCTTATTGGTTTAAGAAATTGACTTCCTTCGTACACCAGCTTTTAAAGACATACACTCTTTCCTCTTTCTGATGGACAAAATCCTTCCCTGAACTGCCATGGACACACCTAGGTGTGACAGACCCACCAAGATGTTTCAGAGAGGTAGCTCTAGAGGGAACATCAGAGAAGATTCCACAAGTCCATCAGGTCAACTGGCCCATTGTCTTGGGTTCAAGCCTTTCAAAACTGCCTAAGTTTCCTCCTTGAAGCCATTTAGGCCAAATCTGATGTAAATAAAGCTTCCATATGCCTCAGGAGAGACAGAAATGTTGTCCCAGGAGGAATGGTAACCTCCTCCAGTGTTTGACAGTGTGATGCAGCCATACAAGAGCAGGTTAGAAGAGTGACCTCACCTGCAACTGCCTGCCCTCAGCTAGAAGCTATTCTACTGTCCAAATGGTACCACCAAAACTGGAAAACAGCATCCTGAGCTACAAAAGCTGATCTGAAGGGAGGGATCTCTTAGAGGCAAGTTCCTCCAAGATGCAGTCTCTTCCACAGCCCTTCATAGAAGACACTTTTAAAATTTCCAGTGCAGAGCAGAGAACTGAAGTCAGAACCTGCTTTGGGAGGCATCATTTCAGAAACACACATGGTGACAGGAACAGATTGTTCCCTTCAGCTTACAGAAATGAACCAGTACATGTACAAAGATATGAAGAAATCCAGGACATTATGGGGAGATTCACAATTATGAAACTCTTAAGCTGGGAATTTAATTTTCTTAGTTTCCGGTTTTTGAGCCAACGTTACATGCGAATCTTTGTCCAAACTGAAACACAGGAGGTTCCGCACCAACATCAAGAACCTCTTTCATTGTGAAGGTGACCAAGCACCAGCACCTCCCTGGCTGCCCAAGGAGTCTGTGGAGTCTCCCTCCTTGAAAATATTCAAAAGCATCCAGATGTGGCCCTGGGCAACCGGCTCTAGGTCTTCCTGCTTGAGCAGGGGTAAGCCCAGACAACTCTCGGGGCCCCTTCCAAGCTCAACCATCCCGTGATTCTGTTATTCCAATATTTCCCTTTTTTACATAATCATCATATGGGACATACATGGATATTTCTGCATTTGCATGTTCTGCCACACAAATTAATGAGGTTCTGATTGGTTCCCTTCACACAGCTGGGAGGATACTCACTTGTTTTCGTTCGTTAGGTCGTATCTAGGAAAGGGATCATGGTCATTGTCATTGAAATCATAACTTGCCTGTGGATCCTACATTTAAAACAAAACACAACAAAACCAGAATTAATTTGGACAACTCGAAAAAGCATTTGAAAATGTGTAACAAAATGAGTTCTGGAGTTTGTGTCTATTTATTTGGTGTGGCTCATGTTGAACCAAGCTGGTAGAACACGACGGGCATTAACAATTCCATAAATTTTTCACAGAGCTTTAATAATTCAGCATTAAACCACAGCACACAAACATGCCTCGGAACTAAATCCACCGAGGGGATAAAAAAACCCAACAAAAAACCCTGCTAAATAACATTCAGCTTCCTGAGACACAGACCAGGTTCCAAATTATGCCTAAGGCAAATATTTCAGAGCCTGTGCTGCAGGAGCTGACTTACAGAACAGGCAGCGAGCTGGAGAAGCGCATCTGTATATCAAATTTACAACTGATTCATTTATTCCACAGCATTCTAGTGCCCAAACTTACATAGTTATTGAAGATGTCAGTGTGATTCCACTCCAGGCCATCGTCTAGCACTGTGATGACAACACCCTTGCCTGTAATCCCTTTTTGCCACACAGGAATAACATGGAGATCCAGTTTGGGCAGGGATGGAGTTATTCTTGTATCTTGCTGGGAAGCAGAAAGGAGTAACAT
The DNA here is from genome assembly GCA_013400375.1 of Thinocorus orbignyianus. NCBI lineage: Eukaryota > Metazoa > Chordata > Aves > Ciconiiformes > Thinocoridae > Thinocorus > Thinocorus orbignyianus. The sequence goes on from VXBW01004742.1 coordinate 46,826, forward strand.
ACGTCAATATTTTTATCCATTTACACTACACGGGTCCAAAGCCATGTTTAAAGGGGCTCTAAATCACCCCAGCCTGACCTTGTCCATTCCATTCTGATTTTGCAAAGACATAACAAAAACTAGTTTCTCTCAGTACACTGACAAATTTACCCCCTGGCCTGAAGATCCCTGAAGACCACCTCTGAACAAAGAGGACAGGCTGAGAGAGCTGGGGCTGTTCAGCCTGGAGAAGAGAAGGCTGCGGGGAGACCGTGGAGCAGCCTTCCAGGATGTGAAGGGAGCTCCAGGAGATCTGGAGAGGGACTCTTGGTCAGGGAGTGGAGGGACAGGACAAGGGGGAATGGTTTTAAATTGGAAGAGGGGAGATTTAGATTGGATGTTAGGAAGAACTTCTTTGCTGTGAGGGTGGTGAGAGCCTGGCCCAGGCTGGCCAGAGAAGCTGTGGCTGCCCCATCCCTGGAGGGGTTCAAGGCCAGGCTGGATGGGGCTTGGAGCACCCTGGACTGGTGGGAGGTGTCCCTGCCCAGGGCAGGGGGTTGGAACTGGATGATCTTGAAGGTCCCTTCCAACTCTAACTATTCTATGATTCTATGAAAGAGCACCTTGCATTTATTGGAGGTGGACAGCAGGAAGATGGGAACAGCAGGCATGTGCCAATGAACCTTGGAACATCGAGTTAATCATCAGACCTGCTCGTGTTTGCTCTCCTCACTCCACGAGAAGCCAAGGCCGCTGGGAGCTGCCTTGTCTCCGCATGCATTTTCTCCTTTGAGGTTCAAGTTAGCCAGAGCAAAATAATTAATGGATGGAACAATTAAGGCAGTCGTTTGGTTAGGAACAACTGTGCTGAATCACAACTTTCTGTTTACTACCCTCATTGCTGGTAAATCATCTGGAAGCATGAATCACCAACAGCCTTCTCCTCCACTGCAAGTTCCCTAAAGAGCAGCTCCTAAATGGGTCATTTTTCCTCCCCAGTACTGAATGCGCAGTGCATACATCCATCTGATTTAGGGAACCTGCTTACAACTCCCATAAAAACATAGATGTTAAAAAAGCATTTTCTTCTGTTTCTCTGTGAACAATCACATTAGCTGATCACCGGTTTTCCATCTCCTTCTTTCCGAAGGAGTGTTGCATACAACACCAGGCTTAGGAGAAGAAATCTGTTATGGGAATGACCTTCCTTTCATTTTACGCCTTCTCTTCTGGCTGCTGCTCTTCAGGGAATTATTTGAGGCTCCGAGTTTCGCTCTCTAGAACCCATTGAATAATAATTTTTCTCTGGTGATGTGTGAAGGCACGCTGAACAGAGCTAAAAACTGTTGCCATCACATCATAATAACAAGGTAATAATAAGGTATTTACTACAAGGCAAGGAACATATTTTGCAAGAAAATATTTCACACATTTGTGCACTTAATCAGAAAAAAAATTCAATGTGCACTGCAAACAAGGGCAAGTGCCATGTTTCTGTTTCTCACTTGGGAAAACCAGAAGAAGCGAAAACCACAGAAAGGTGGAAAAAGGAATCGCATCTCCTGGAGAGCAAGATATTGCCTTTTTTTCACAAAACTGCTTTTTTGAGCCCTCTGTGTTTGTGTGTGTGTCCAATGCAGACAGCTCGGAATTTTCCTGCTTCTTACTGGAAACAGGCAAAGAAGCAAATAGACACTCTGCTTCAAAGAAAAGACAAAATTCTTAAAGATAACCCTGGTTTATGCCGAAAAGCAGTCTACAGGAATCTCTGTGGAAATATTTTTTGCTGTGCAGTTTGTAGTTCATTTTTCCCATCCCAAACAAAAGAAAGAGAGGGCAAAGCACTACACACAGCACAATGCAGCTTGGGCCATTTTCTCCAGGCTGAGCTGGAGAAAAGCACTTCCAGTCACTTGGGCCACATCTGTGCTTGACCCTTCATTTGTTCTATCCACCTTTAATCCCATCCCTGTTCCCAGTGAAAGCAACAAAGCCTGGGCTGAAGGTACAGCTAGATGCACAGTGGAAATACCAGCTCTTGAAATAAGCCATATAAAAATAATAGAAAAAAAGATCAACTGTATTTCTGAGCTGCTGCATGCAGAGAGAAACCAGGGAGCTGCTTCTCCTTCACGTTTTGAACGTGTGAGCTGTGGAGATGCTCTTCTGCTTAACTGCTAGTCCAAGAGTCCACTTGTCACATGCACATGCTTTTGTGTTCCCCTGCAGCGTGCACCCTGCACCACAGATTTTAATAAGGGAACACCTGGCCAGCTGTCACAGCAAGGGACATCCTATATGCCAACAGCAAATATTTTAAAACTATCCTAAAGGCAGCTTTTAACTGCTACACTGCTTCCTCAGACCAATCCCCACCCCAAGGAGCAGCCCGGATTGGCTTTTAGAATCTTCACACAAACCACACTTCAAAGAGAATAGAAGGCTGCCTGGAAATACTATCACAGAGATCTCTCATTTTCACAGCATATGCAAATGAGAGGGACTCTTCATTTGCTCCCTTCAGTGCAACCACTCTGATGTGAGTGGAACAACACAGCTGACAGCACCACTGAAATTCACCATCCCCAAACCCACAACGGAACAGATTCTTACCAGATACCACTGCTGATTCCACATGGGGTCATTGAAAAGATTTTCTGCTGTCTCTCTCACGGTGCCACGCTTAGTTCGCTTCTTTTCATACTGCTGCTCTGCCCACGACACCTACGATTATTTGCACAAATATGACAAGTCAAGCCTCTATAGGCTAGGACTTTCTTAGCCTAGAGGGTAAGGGGTTTTCTCACACAGAGAAATTTTGGGGTTTAAGGCAAAATAAGCCATGCTGTATGTAGAAAGGAGGATTATTTATACCGTAGTACAGCATACTGTGGGGAAGAGGACTTGGTGAAATCACAATACCATAGAATCAATTAATAAAAAATCATTAAGAAGAGGTTAACAGCAGATCTCCTGTAAGTGCTTTTATACCAAATACATGGTATGGTTACGTGGTTACTGAAAGAAGCAGAACCACTGCCTGCTCCTTTCTCCTGCTCGCATTTTAATGCCTATCTATTTCTACAGGGAGTTAGGAGAAAAGGAGGAAGATTATCTCTGGCTTTAGCCTAGCAATCATAACGATGCCGTTACGCATAGCCCAGCTGGACCTTCAAGTCTCCTTCCCGGCGGTGTTCTGAAGTGTGATCAATTAGCAAGCTACGAATATTGGACTAACTTCACCACTGGCGCAATTCCATTCCAGGCAACTGGAAGCCAAAATGCTTCAGCATCTTGTACTGGAGCATCCACACGATGATCTGTGTGGCATTTGTGCACAGACACGGCAATCTCTAAGTCACCAGGATGGATTTTAAAAGTGTGTCCCACTTTGTGCCCTCGCGTGTGTTAACAAACCCACTTCAAACCAAATCCTGACTCCAGGACCTCTCTCTGTGCTGTGTGCTCCTTTTGGAAATGGGAATAAAACTTTATTCATTGCTAGCACCTGGTTGGTCACTCTGACACGGATCAAGTCAATGCTTCTCATCCCAATTTGCAGATGGGCAGGCAAGCTCAGGTTCAGCAGCCTGCCAAGACACTGCTATAAGCACGCAGAGGATGCCTCGGATCTAACCTTTCCCTTTAAACATCTGAACAGGTTTCGTAATTTTTCTCCACTGTGATCCAGTGGCTGTGTGGTCCTTACATCTATCACCATACATGAAACAATAATAAGAGTGACTCAGAAATTACAATGATAATGAAAGCATTGATTTGACGAAAATACGGTTTTCTAGTGAGAGCCTCATGAAAGTTCATTGCAAGAACATAAACCCTTAAAAATGGCAGCTACAGCAGGTAATTTCACTGAAAGCTCTCCAACGCTTCACTCCCTTTGCTCTATATTTAGTACTAACATCCCTACAGACCGCAGATAGTCACAGAAGATTAATGCACCCACGCAATTATAAGTATTTTAAACTGCCCCACTGATACCCAGGGCCACGCACACTTGTGCACGGGTCACGGCAATTACCTTTATCTCCCCTCCCTGCCCACTGCAAAGCTTGGCCTCTTCATCACCCAACAGTAATTAACGATTGACAGCTTCCATGCTTGTTACTTTATGGGGTTTTTTTCCCCCTGAAGTGGACAACTGCACTGAGGGAAATGAGGCGAAACCACCGAGCCCATATGTCAGACAAACAAGCCAAGTGTTTGTCACTCGGCAGCTGCGAGAGGTTCCAGCCACCCATCCATCCATCCTCGGCACAGGCTGGAGGCCCTGTGCCAAACCTCCCTCCAGCCCCCGACACACAAAGCGGTGAAAATAACCCTGATTTAGGTTTCTTGCAAGAAAGCAGAAGTGGCAGCAGTACTGCAAATGCTGGAAGAAGTTTGGGAGCCAGATAATTATATCCTTTCAATATATTCACAGCCTTTATCTGTTTCACAACAAACACTGGGACACCCATAGGAAGCAGATAAATACTCACGGTGAGAGCCAAGTTTTACCCCAGCTTTCACACTTAACATACCGTAAAATTCGTGAAGGCGTTATGCAAACAAGAGCAGGATTCCCTTCCCTCTCCTGTTCCAAAGGCTGGATTTAAATCTTTCTAAATAGGGTGTCGCTGAACAAGAGCAGCTCTTTGGAGCAAAGGTCCGTGTACAACTACACGGCGTTACATGATTGCTCTGTGTTTATGTAATTACATAATGACATAATTACACAATGACATAATTACACCTCATTCGTTCACGTAGTTAATCTGCATACTAGATGGTAAATAAAAGGCAAATTGGAGCAAATTTAGCAAATCACCTGCAGCACACTTTGAGGCTCCAATTTGGGGTCTCAGTATGTAATTCTGCAACGCGAGGCTTGGCAGTAATGTGTGAAACACAACTGCTTTCCTTTCTGCTTACAGCATTAGAATTTGGGATATTAAACACTCTGTGAGAAATGCATTCCCTGCAATAAGGCCAAAAAAGGGAGGAACTGCAACCAAAACCCTGCTCCTGAACACTGCACCATGGTGGCATCGAACATTTGATCGTCGCATATGGGTATAAATCAGAACACTAATTTACCCTAAAGCTGTGGTTTTGCACATCCCCGATCTAGAATGGATTCACTGAGAGAACTCTCAGCTGTTAAACCAACGTTTGCGAGGAGATGGATGGGAGCATGCAGTTTTGAAACAGAACAGGCAAAACAAATACCCTGTCTCACCCCCTCTAATTCTTCTAGCTAGGCAGAGAGTGTTTCCTCCTCCATGACATTTGCATCTAAAATCTCCAGATAACCAATTACTCATTCTCAAGTGATTTGTCCTTATATGACAAATTGCTGGTTTCCACAACTAGGCTACCTCATGCTTTGGACTGCTCATATTTTCGGGATGATTGCTGCAATGATGCTGATTTGAAAGGCAGATTTTGCTGTTCTGAAATTTGCCAGATACTGTTTTGAAGAGCCTTCTGGTCTGCTCCTTAAATTTGCCACTGGCCGTATTTCCTCTGTTTATAAGCAGGTATGCTTCTCTCTTAAAGAAAGTCAGATAAATGGTGGTGCTGCATTCACAGTGGAAAGAACCTGAGAGTCTTGGCCCCCCACGGTCTGTTTCCCGACTGTAGCTGGATCCCAGTGCACCAAAGGACTGGGTGGAAAAAAAAGGGGGGGTTTAGCTTGTCATAGAAGAAGTGAATCCAGCAAAACCTCATCCCTTTTTCCATTTTTTTTTTTTTATATTCAGTCACTTCCAATCAAACCTAATTCCCATGGTAATTGCAGAGACGTGGCCTGATTAAACTTACTGCATCTATGGATTTTTACTTTGAATCGAGCCCTGAGGTTCCTTATCTGTATTTTCATCGGTGGCACATCAACATCTGAAACCCTGAGCCTCTGCAAGGCTGCATTTTCTTAAATCTGAGTTTGGAAAGCACTTGGCCAAAGAAATATGGTAAGAGAGGGTCAGATCCTGCCTGTTAATGACAGAATAATACAGCATTATTCAGCACAAGTATGGATGGCTGAATATATTAGACTTGCAAAAGAGGAAAGCCTGCCTGTGACCTCATTATGAAGCCGGCAATAAGGAGACAGAATAAACAGAGGGCATGAAAAGGAATAAATGCAACACTCACCCGCTCATCATCAGAAAGTCTTTTAGTGATATGAATGGCACTTCTTCGAGACCGCCTTGGATGGCTTTTATGTCTGAATAGGTAGTGATTTTTGAGTGATCCAATCTATAAGACAGAGGCGTACTTTAACTATCGAGAGATATTCCCCCACTGCAAACAAACATCAACACAATCACAACCTGACCGAATTCACCCTGCGTGAGAGAGGAGAAGAAAAGAGCAAGAAACAACTGGCCTTTAGACTTTGTAATCTAAGCCCAAAACAAAGAAACAAAAAACAAAAACAACACTCTTCAAGTAAGAAGTGGTTATCACAGCCTGTGTGCTGCCAAGAAGAAACGGGGAGGATGATTTAATTTAAGCCAGCGAGGCAGCAGCGGTTGCTGCGACAGCACGGGGTAACGCAGCGCTTGCAGCAGTGACCAGGGCAGCCACGGACGTACCTCGGCATGGCCACATTTCTAAAGAAAAGGTTTCCCTTACGGTCACCTGCCAGATTCATCTGCTTTTCCAGGGGTTTGGCTGAAGAGGTGTACAAAAACGCTTCAGAAACCTCCTCCTCTGGGACTAGCTGGTTGCAACACCTTATAGAGCAGGCACCTTCCCTCGGGTGGTCGCTGGCCACCCAGGGTGACCCTGCTGGCTTCACACATCCCTGTGGGGGCTCCAAAGAAGCCACCCATGGCGGTGGGCGCACAGCCGGGTCTGGGGGGGCTGAAGAACCCGGCGGTGCCCGGGAGGAGGGGGAAGCAGCACCAGCAGCAGCAGTAGCGCCTGGCGCAGGACCCCGGCCCGGAGGTGGGACGCGGCTGCTACCTCCGGGCGGTTACTCATCCCTGACAACGCTGACGTCACGGCATCCCAAAAAAAG
>VXBW01004742.1:61959-73464 GCA_013400375.1 Thinocorus orbignyianus
AGTGTCCCTGCCCATGGCAGGGGGGTTGGAACTTGATGATCTTTAAGGTCCCTTCCAACTCTGACTGTTCCATGATTCTATGATTATTTGGCAGAGGCAAAGTCGTCGCCCGTTCCCCCCACCCTCAGAAGTGTTTTACTGCCGGCAAGAGAAAGGGGCACAGTGGCAAGTTCGTGTCCTGCTTGCTCGTAACCCAGATAACAGAGGTCGTCAAAGGAAGGAAATATTTGGGGGAAACGCTTTATCAGCTTCAGCTACACAGGTATAAAACCCAACAGTTTGAATCCAAAATGAACTCTACGTCTTTATAGACTATACTTCAGCCATTGAGCTATATCTGATGGTTATATATGAGCTAAACCACTGAACTATAGGTTACACAATACCCATTGAACCCTACATCTTTATAGGCTATACCATAGGTTCTACTTTTAATAATATTTTACTTACAACAAAGGACTTCACTGTCCTCACCAGCAAGCTCTTCAATAAATCCATAAGCGAGGACCGATAAATTCATACATCATTGACGTATTTTAATAACAGCATAAATAATATCTAGCGCTGATGAAAACTGCTGAGAACTCCAAATTACTATTCCTGTTACACGTTTAATTTAAAGGGGGGGGTGGGGAGGAGGGGGCGGTTTTGTAGAGGGCTGTTTAGACGGTGAAGTACATTGATTAATTATTTTTAAATGGCTCTCAGGCAGTGTTCTTCCGCTTCGTGTTCCGTTTCAAGTGTGATGAAAAAGAGGGAAGACCGGAAAGAGCACGAGTACATGAGAGGAGATTAAAAATACTGGGGTAAACAGATTAAACCCCACTCAGAGCTATATAAAAGCTGTATTAAAAAAAATAAATCTATTCCCTCTTTCTTATTTTTTGGAACTTACGAATAAGTAACAAAATGTGACAATAAACGATGATTTCATTTAGGTTAACATTTCAGGGAAGTTTCCTTGTGAGGACAGGGTGGTCTCACTGAAGAAAACTGTAAGAAACTACATTTCAAGCACTTCATCCCAAAGTCGGTGGATGCCCATAACCTACACACGTGAGGGAAAAGAATCATAGACCAGAACGGAACCATAGAGGTTGGATAAGACCTCTAAGATCATTGAGTCCAACCACCAACCCAACACCACTAAGTCCACCACCAAACCGTGTCCCTCAGCATCATGTCTACGTGACCTTTAAGTACCTCCAGGGATGGTGACTCCACCACTTCCCTGGGCACCCTCTTCCAATGCTTGACCACCCTTTCTGTACAAGTAATGGCTGGTGTTAGATGGAGAGTAGTGACTGTCACCTTCTGAGTTCCTTTTGGTGGTGACCCCAAGGGGAGGTGAACGTGGGGTGAGAGGAAGCCTGTGGCTTTCACCACCATCTTCCCAGGGCATTTGTTTGTGTTTCACCAGACTAGGTGGGATGGTGCCCCAATTCCCTTCTGAGGGGGTGTCCTCACACATCGGTGTCTGAGGTCACCTGTCCAGGACATGCACCTACCCTCTGCAAAATGTGACAGAAACTGAGCTGATTTCTTCAAACGAGAAAATTCCTCTCATCCTTGTTTCAGCTTAAAAGACTGAGCTCTGGCTTGGTTAATGCCAAATAAATTTCAGTCTGAGCATTCTTAGACTGAAACTAAAATGTTGGTCTGACCAATACCCCCAAAGCAGCATCAGGGTGTGGATTGGGATGGACAACAGGATGTCCATGAGCCAGTGATGTGCCCCTGTGGCCAAGAAGGCCAAGGGCATCCTGGGGAGCATTAAGAAGAGTGTGACCAACAGGTGGAGGGAGGTCATCTTGCCCCTCTGCTCTGCGCTGGGTAGGTCCCATCTGGAGCACTGGGACCAGTTCTGGGTTCCCTGGTTCCAGAAGGACAGGGAACTGCTGTAGAGGCTACAGCAGAGGACCACAAAGATGACGAGAAGCCTGGGGCAACTCTCTTATGAGGGAAGGTTGAGGGAGTCAGGTCTGTTTAGTCTGGAGAAGAGAAAACTCTGGGAGGATCTGATTAACACCTATAAATACGTAAAGGATGGGTGTCAGGAGGATGGAGCCAGTCTTTTTCCAGTGGTGCCCAGTGGGAGGACAAGTGGGAAGGGGCACAAAGTTGTACAAAAGAAGTTCCATATAAAGTTGAGGAGGAACTTTTTCACTTTGAGGGTAGCAGAGCCCTGGAAAAAGCTGGCCAGAGAGGTGGTGGAATCTCTTTCTCTGGAGACATTCAAACTTTATCTGGACACATTTATGTGCAGCCTGCTCTGGGTGACCCTGCTTTGGCTGGACTGGATGATCTCCAGGAGGTCCCTTCCAACCCATATCATTCTGTGGTTCTATGACAAGGCTTGTACGGTGGTGTTTCAGATGCTGGTGCTGTGCAGCCTGCACTGCCGACTGACACTCAGCCACCTGTCCTGCTTCTGGGTGCTTTCGAGGGCTACCTGTGTACTCCCACCTAATAACTCAAGTGCTGATTCGTATCAAATTATTAAAATCCAGCTTGAAAGGTGCAAGTGTTTGAGCTGCTGGAGATGGGAAGGAGGTTTTTTTTTAAATATTCTTGGGGCTGAAGCTGAGTTATGATAAAGCAATGGCATTTCAGAGGAAATCACTTGCCCCTGACCAGGGCTGCTGTTTAAATACAGAGCCAGCCCTTCTGTGCCCGTTACTGGGGGTGCTTTCACCCGTGCTGAGCTGTGCGGTAGCTAAAATAAATGTAATTGTTAGCCATAGGGTGTGCACTTTAGAAATGGATGCAGTAGTAAAATCAGAGGATTTCCACAGCAATTTCACGCAGGTCTACACCCCCTCCATCTGCCCACCTCCGTGCTGGCTGCTCATTGGAGACCTTTCCAGATCCCAGAAGACAATGCCCAGAAACAGGTTTCTCTTACCCCATCTACATGCTTGGCCTGCTAAAGCTGCCTGGGTCATGCTGTGCTGGCTCTGCATCTGCTGGACTGATTAGTTCCTTTTTCCAGAAGGTTTCTGGTGGGGTTTTCAAAAGCCCTCTACACTCTGTTACTTTGATTTTAGTATGGGGAATGTTTTGGTGTGGGGAGAGGTGCCCATGCAAGAGCTGGTTCTCAGAAGCTTGAGGAGGACCTACACTGGTGCAGGTTTATCCAGGACTGCAGGGATCCACACTGGAGCAAGAGAAAAGTGTGAGGAGAAGAAGGGATGTCAGAGGGCATATTATGAGCTGACCATAATTCCCACCACTTGGGTGGGAGGAGGTAGAGGAGTCAGAAATGAAGGAGTGAAGTTGAGCCCAGGACAATTGGGGAAGGTGTTTTTTACTTTTCATCTTAGTTTCTAACCATTCTCCATGTGTAGCCAGCAATTTCAAATTAATTTTCACCAAGTCATGTTCGTTTTGCCTATGATGGTAAATGGTAACTGATATTTTCAGTACCTGTAGGAGAGATGGGGAGGGACTCGTGGTCAGGGAGGGGAGCCATAGGACAAGGGGGAAGGGTTTGACGCTAAAAGAGGGAAGACTGAGATGAGATCTGGGAAAGAACTTCTTTGCCATGACGGTGGTGAAACCCTGGAACAGGTTGCCCAGAGAAGCTGTGGCTGCCCCATCCCTGTGAGGTTCAAGACCAGGTTGGATGGGGCTTGGAGCAACCTGGTGTGGTGGGAGGTGTCCCTGCCCAGGGTCGGGCGTGGCACCGGGGGCGCTTGAAGGTCCCTTCCAACCCAAACCAGTCTGTGATTTTATATTCCTTCCTCTCTTTATATCGAACAATGAACTTTTCCATCTCATATCTCCCTTTCCCAGTTGAGGAAGGAGAGCAAGAAAGTGGGTAGGTTGACATTTGGCACTCAACTGAGATCAACCCACCACAGTCCTCCTTGGTGCCAACAACTGGGTCTGGATGGGGTGGAGTTCACTTTCCTCATAGCAACCCAGATGGTGCTGTGGGGTTAAACCAGTGTTACTGGTGTTTTGGCTATTGCTCACACAGCATCAAGGCTTCCTCTATCTCTTCCACCCTTCCTCAAAGTGAGGAGGATGGGATGGAGGTTGGGAGGGGACATGGAGATATTCCAGCTGATCAAAGGGATATCCCATGCCATATGATGTCATGCTCCGTGGTAGAAGCTCAGGGAAAGGAGGAGGAAGGGTGGATGTGAGGGATTATGGCACTTGTCTTCACAAGTAGCCATTAACCGGGCTGAGGCTTCACTTCTCAGGGAGCAGCTGGGCATCTGCCTGCTGGTGGGACGTGGTGAGTGAAGTCTTTATTTTGCTTTGCTTATGTCTGCAGCTTTTGCTTTTCTTGCTAAACTCCATTATCTCAACCCACTTGTCTTTTCTCCTCTCTTTGATTATTTTTTCCCCCGGAAAGGGGGTGGGTGCTCAACTGCTGGCTGGGGTCAGCCCACCACAATATGCCATTGACATCCATAAACCATCACAAGAGGTATTGTACATGTTGAGATTCAGGACCTTTCGACATTTGCAAAGGCAGGAGGAGAGGAGATTTGGAGTTAAAGTCAGGAAGATGTTTGCAGTCAGGCGAGGAGCCATGAACCAGGCTGGAGATGCACCGAGGGAGATGCTGAGCTCTTTAAACAGGCAGGAAAGCTACCCCTGGGCACAAATATTGGGATTACTGACCTGAGTGTATAAGCTGAGCCCAGCTCTGTGGCTTTCCTTTCATATTAAATGCCGCAAGGTGACTGCCAGCTATCTGAAGCACTATTTCCTTTATCATCTATAAAAATACCAGCTTCAAATGTCACTGGACGATTTATTCTTACTCTGTATTTGGGGGAAAGCCACAAAAGAGGGAGCAGGATGTGTGTCTTAAAAGCAATCTTCCTTAAATCGCCTTTCTCCTGCCAAACAATCACAGAAATGCCTTGCTCCGGCATACAAAAGGCATGTTGTGATTTCCCCAGCCACCACTGCGGGGTCCAGGGAAGAGCAATCTTCCAGCCTCTCCTCCAAGAAAAGGTAGATCAGGTGTTGCCGTGGGGCAGGGGTCAGGAAAGGGGGCCATGAGGGGCAAGCGAGGCTGATGGTGCCAGCAAAGACAACTCAGCTCCCAATGAGGCAGAGTTAATGCCGGTGACAGCGGAAAACATGAAGCATCTTCCAGGATGACGGCGCCTAGCCAGGGGCAAAACTGTGCTTTCTGGGGAATACACTCAGTCGAGCATCATTAGAGAAGAGACGTGAAAGGTTAGGGAAATCAGAGCAGAAGCATTTCAAACTTCAGGCCCATCGTCTCCAATGGACGTTTCCAGCGGTTCTGCAGCAGCCATCGGGCTGGGTGTTATTGATCATCAGGACAACCCAGGCCAAAAAGTATAATATCATAACGTTGCTGGGAAGCTGCATGAAACCACATAAACGGAAATGCCTGCTTGATCTTGCAAATTTATATAATGTTTAATCAACCCTCTTCTCTGAAATACATCCTTACAGACAGCCCGCTTCCCTGAGCTGCTTTCCTTCTCCCTGTCTCCTCTTGCCTTCTGACTTCTGTTGTCTGTGGTATGTTTGGACAGAACTCCACACAAAGATTTATTTAATCAAATTAACGGCAAAGCCTTTTTCAGGCACAAGCAAGTGCTTCCACTTAGTTCCCCACAGATCAAATACTTGGGTTTGCATTTTATTGCTCGGATCTCCCAGGTTAATAACGACTCCATCTAAGATTAATACCTGCAACATTTAAAGATCGAGTTACCCTAAATAATTTTGTTGCTTGTTTTTGCGACAGCAAGAGGATATCTGCAGCTTTCTCTGTATTTTTATATAACCAGCATGAAATCCTGTTGCTAAGCAGAAAGCAAAATCAATAAAGAAGGCAAGCCATACCAGCTCATCTTTGAACTGATGTAGATGTTTCACTGTCTTGTAACTCCTTCCCTTTTAACAGTTTTCTTCTGCAAAAATCTTCCAGGGGGGGAAAAAGAAGCCACGGCTTTGTGACTAGTATTTTCTATTTCACCATGTTTCTGGAATACATCACATAAAAAGTTCTGCTATTTGACTGAAAGGTACCATTTTTGATGAAACTTCCACGACAGCCTCTGCTGTGAAATGACCGCCCCAAATAACAAGTGAAACGGGCTGAATCTCAAGTAGAGATTCCTTCCACTGATCGGCCAATATTGGTGTGGTTTTCTCTTCCAGTCAAATCACAGCAACTGAATTTTGTGCTGAAATGCTATATTGTAAAAAATTCCCTATGTTCACTGGTGCAAGGAACACTTAAATTCTTTCTTATTGTGTAAAGAAAAAAAAAGATTTAAAAATCTCCTTTTCTTGCATTTTAATTTCATTTTATTTAGTGGGAAGGACTTGGTGGACAATCAGCTTCCTGCCTCGTAGCTCCAAGAGACGGGCCATGCTCAGAGTGCCCTGCTGGCACCTGGGAAGGGTGATGTGGAGGAGTGGGGCTCTTTCTCAGTGGGTCCTCTCCTCTCCTTGTGGTGGGTCTGGCAGAGGTGCCTTGCTTGGGTCATCTTGCATCTCAGGTGTGTTTGCCAAACACCCCCAGTAGCTTCAGCAGTGTCTCCTTTAAAGGCCAATGTCAACTTCTTACAAGCCACTCCACTTCTGGAATTGGTATTTTTTGAGTGTCTTTTCCCTCTCATCTCAGGTGGAGCAGTCAGGGCATAGGGACCCGTGTCCATCAGTGGGCTGAGATGTACATCCTTGCTTCCCACCCTCTGTGGGCTTCGAGGCCCTCTGGCATTTGCACACTGGTCAGGTAGCACCACTGCCTTCCCTCTGGCACTTTCCCCACTGTCCAGGTACAGTTTAGGAACAGGAACCAAATGGGGACATGCCCCCGGTGCCCAGAAACCCTCTTGAGAAGTTGTGCACCAACTGCTTACAGCCATGGACAGGGGCATTCAGATGTCACTGGCTGTGCCATGTGCACTGGCCTGGGGGTCACTCTTACCCACACCTCTCTGTGCTGTACACCTGTCTAAAATTCACACCAGCATGACCAACAGCATGGCCAACGGTATGGCCAACAGCATGGCCAGCTGCATGGCCAACAGCATGGCCAACGGTATGGCCAACAGCATGGTCAACTGCATGGCCAGCTGGATGGCCAACGGCATGGCCAGCTGCATGGCCAACAGCATGGCCAACGGTATGGCCAANCATGGCCAGCTGTATGGCCAACGGCATGGCCAGAGCGGCATCCCAGTGCGTGAGCTGGTGCCTGCAAATCCACCTCGGCCACCCCAAGAAGGAGAAACAATGGGATTATCCTAGTCCTGACTGTCTGGTGTCCACATCCACACGCTGAGCTGCAGAATGCTGGTGGCATTGTGCTTGTGTGCATCCTTGCTGTGTGAAGCTCTGGAGCAAGGAGAAGCAGTCCCAGCCTGCCCTCTCCCCAGGACAACCATCCTTCTAAATCTTCTGTGCGCTGCTGACTGCCAATCTGTGCAAAGATCAACCGCTTTACTCTTTCAGGCTGGAAACTCCTCTCGGCAATTGTGGAAAAAATTAAAAAAAAAAAAAAGTAAAAAAAGAAGACAGAAATATTCCATCCTGAATACCCAGAACAGAAATAAATATCTTGTGATTGAACGGATATAGCACAGCTTTTGCTGGATTAAAAGGATGATTAATTCATACACTTTTTACTTACAGAAGTTATTTTGGAAAGAGCGTGAGCAACATACGCCTGGAAATTCCCAATTAGATTCAGAAGCGTGTTGGAGTGAGTAAGCACACACCCACTGGAGCAGATGTTTGTTTGCTCTGTCGCCGTGTGTCACCTCCCCAACCGGCTCCAGAGACCAGGGGGGGTGGCTGCAAGATGTGAAGTGACCGCGTCACTCACGTTGTTATTGCACTTCCCAGAATAAGCCGTTCTTGGAGAANATTTCTTGGCAGAACAATCTTCTCACTATAAGTTAAAGTAATTCTGGAATGGAATAACTCAGGTCTTCCTAGTGCTTTAGCAGATGTTTAATTATTTAAGGGGAAAACTGAACACTATAAGGAAGAATTGATAGAACAGTATTCCAGATACTATTTAGTTAAGAGCACATTGAAAAGGTAGAACAAGAATAGTATTTCAGCTGTCAACAAAAGCATCCAAATCCCTTTACCATAGTTACAGTTGCTACTGAAACCCAGGAAGAATAGTATTTGTCCATTTTGTTGCCTAGAAAAATCACACAGCAACTTTAAGCAGAAGTGAGAAAGAAGAGGTGTACCTTAAATGCCAGAATGATTCTCTGCAGCTCTAGGCACATTGGTAGGAAATGGCAGAGTTGAGTTCTCATCTTTCACATTTGCCTAGGGAAATTATTTCAAAAGTGAATATCCCAGCAGCAAAAGGAACTGAAGGTTGATATGACAATTCTTCTTTTCTAATAAATGTGTAATTTATTGTCCCTTCCCTTCCCTTCCCTTCCCTTCCCTTCCCTTTTTCCTTTCCCATCCCCAAATCTCTAGACCTGAGGTTCCACCACTCCTTCTGACGAAAACCATAGATCTGTTTCAGCTGAAGAAAATAATGACACGTGTTCTGGTGGTACAGAAGCAAATAAAATAATGAGAAGAAATCCTGTTATTTAGGGTTTTTTTCCCTATATTCTCTGACACTCACACAGTTTCCTTCGGGAGCGCAGTAAGTTAGCAGATCCAGCGCTAACACGGCATGATTCATCGGCTTACGCTTGACAATGAGGGGCAGGATTGTTATTTCTTTTTTTATGCAGAGGAAGATGGGAGGAACGGGGAAAGGCAGTGAGTTACCAGGGACCAGGCAGGCAAAACCTAGGCGTCCCGAGTGCCAGGACAGTGCTCTGCCAGGACAGTGCGTCCACATGGAAAGTCCAAAGTGCTTCTCGCTCTTCATATCCATTGGAAGTGTCAGTGTCCAAGCAGTGAAACAGCTTACGTGGAGTATTCTTCATTTTTCCTCTTGGGGAAAGTTATCCTTGCTCTCCAAAGGGAGGAGAAGGAAGATGAGATACTTACAGTTAAACAGTCACTGTTTTCAGAGCTTTTAAATCCCGTTCTCTGCAGCCCACTTTGCTGATACCAAGTGAAAGTGAGCACGTCCACAACACAGCAGGCCAAGAGCTGGTGAGGGGGCTCAGCCTGGTGAAGGAAAGGCTCCAGGGAGACCTNATATAGTAGATATGTCAACTCCCACCTCTGACTGCAAATCACACCAGCATCATTTTGGGGAAAGGGTGACACTGCTTTTAATTTACCCTTCCCAATGCCTGTGTCTCTTAAACAAAGGAAAGATGTCACCTAGAGCAGGAAGAATTCACAGCTGTATCACTGACAACATCCCACGTGTATTTTTTCTCAGATGGTCCAAGACGTCACTGCCCATGAGGATGGAAACCCTTTTTCCCGTCCCCTGGGGAGGCAGCAGAGAGAATGCCAGCAGGTTTTCAGGAGCATGTGTCCCCCCAGCCTGCTGTTGGTACCCTGGCATCCCCTCCCTGGGGTCTGCCATGGGGATGCTCCCTGCAAGCGACAAGGATTCGGGGTCTCTGCTTGAGGCTCTGCGCAACTATGAGCCCTTTCTCTGCCTGCTGTGTGCATCCAACGTGAAGAGCTTCTTGATCCTGACTTTATTTTATAAAAGAACCCACCACGCCCCATCCAAGAGATCTTGTTATATCTTCTTTTTCCCTTCTCTTTGATCTGAAATAGATGGGAATGGTGACCGCTCTCTGGCCCACTGCCTGTGAGCAGACCCAGTGCTGCTGGATCAGTGAGGGATGGAGAGCAAGGCGCGAGGGGGCAGGAGGAAGGATAATAACAATAAATAAAAAAAGAAGTCGCATGAAAAAGCAGAAGGCCTCGAAGGCAAGTTCTTCATGTCCAAACACTCATTGGCTGCTTGTTTTGAGGGTTTCAATTTAAACAGTATCCGAAAGGCGGTAGGTGGCCTGAATCCTTCCAGTGGGAGCTTTGGGTGGATGCTGCTGATGCTGCTGCTCTGCGTCGCCGAGACGCTCTCACCAAGCTCTTGCTTGGATTTATTTTTAGAGCTGGAAACCTCTGCCTTCCTACCGTGCTCAGTGCTGCTGTGCCAGGAGGGCTGTCAGAAGGGATTCAGCTTCTGCTCTGCCTTCTCCTGTGACCTGAACATCCACAGCTCTCAGCCCTGCCCGGCATTTCCAGCAGAGCCTTCTTCTCCAGATCGTCTTCATTTTCCTTTCTTCTTTTTGGATTTTTTTTTTTTTTAAGCATTGATGCCACTCAAAAAAAAAAAAAAAATCCAGAAAAATAAGATAATTAGCACTGCTTGTAAGTAACTTTTGGGGAAATGTCAGCTGCTCTGCATTCAGCATGTGCTGAAGCAGTATTCTTCAAACGCCTGAAATTTCATCTCCAGCTTCCTGAGGGCAAACAGGTCACATCCAAGCTGTGCTGCGACTGAGGTGGCATCAGAAAATTACAGATGTCAGCAACCTGCAGACCGTGTTAGATAGGGAAGGCTAAAATTACCCCTGAAAGGAAATCAGAAAGGTGAGGGGAGGTTTCTGATGAGAGCTCTGTGCCAGTGGAGGACGCCTTCTGATGCTGGCTGAGGGAAGAGTTTATTCACCAGAAATTTTGATGATGACCTCCATCTGAGTTGTCATCTGCCATGTTAAATAGTTAACGCCCATTCCTCAGCGTGAGCACCTCTGAGACCTTTCCCTTTCCAGGTTGTTTGACCACTCTTTGAGAGGAAAGACAGGGGCAAAGGGCACAAATCACGGATGGAAACCACATACATGATGTGAGGTCACCACCAGCATCTCCACTGCCTCCTTGGGACACTGGCCTGGGACAGCAGCTGCCCAACGGGCCATTAACTCCCATCACTGTGTTCCTAAATGTTGCCTCCTCCTTCTCAAAAGTTGCAGGGGTGCCACGATCCCCCAGGAATCTTTTGAGGATTTCGCAAGTGGTTTAAAATGATGTTCCCAGCATGACAGCAAGAGAAAAAATAACAGCTGCTTATTGCTAAGCAAAGAGCCAGACTGATTGTATTAATTCCTTTTTTTAATGAGCCCTGATTCCAACAAAATCAGTTGTGAGCTCGGAGGAGGAGGAGAAGGCTTCTGCAAGGCATATTGAGTTTTCTGTCTAATTGCTGCAGCAGGTCCCTTTCAAGCAGGCTGCCTCTCCCCGCCCCCAAGCACTCCCCTCCGGAGAAGCACCGGATTGTTCCTCCTCAGAAGCCTTTCCCTTGATCTCTGTAGTGCCTCTCCTCCTAATTGCAACCATCTCCTTTCAAATGCCTGGTTGTCTCCCCAATTAGAGATCAGCCCCCGGGGTCGGATTCCCACCCTCCTGGCTCCGCAGTGGGAGCTGGTGGCTTGCGATGGCCATCGCGGCCGAGGTTGCATCTCCCNATCCCACCACTGGTACCCACAGCCAGGGGTGTCCCTGAGCAGGGACATCACCCCTGGGGGATGCTGAGTCAAGGGAACACGGGGCCACGACATAAATCCAAGGGGAGTGATCCCAGAATGGAATTCG
>VXBW01004742.1:81088-101520 GCA_013400375.1 Thinocorus orbignyianus
TCCTGCTGGCCACGCTGTTCCTGACACAGGCCAGGATGCTGGTGGCCTCCTTGGCTGCCTGGGCACACTGCTGGCTCAAAAACAAGGACACCGCTGTGTGGCTGTGACCTGCCACCAGGATTCCCCCAGCTCTCTAATTGCCAAAGACAATGCTAGGACAGAATGAGAATGGACTGAACAGAACCTGCAAATCCTGTGGGAGCTCCTGCTCCGAGAGCAACCAGGGGCCAGACGAGTGCCCAGATGGACCCCAGGCACGGGGAACACGGCAAAGTGCCAAACATAAAGGGGCTGTGTGGTAGGAAAAAGAAGCAGATCCAAGCTCTGGAGGGGTAATTATAACTTTTGGTAAGTGATAAAAGAAAATATTGAATGTCAGACATCTGTGTCATGCCCATGTAAGTTATAGGAGTGACTCATACCAGCTTCACCTTGGCATCATAAAGCTGGCATTGAGCACAGCAGCCTTCTCCTCTGCCAGCAGCTATTTATAACCCCCTTTTTCCCCTGCTTTGGCATGACTCGGGGAATGGAACAGCAGCATCTCGACTTTATATCTCACTCTCTTGCTTCAGATCGTGCAGAACTCTGGGAACCAGAATGTGTGTGAGACAGATGTGAGAAGGGCATTTTAACAGTAAAATAAAAGCCATTTCCATCTCTCCGGCAGCAGTGAGGACACGGATGCTGGGGTGGGCAGGGAGATGTCACCAGGATGCTTGGAGAAACCTTTCCCGTGGTGGCTTCAGGCCACACAAGAGCAAAGTCACCGCTCAAAACTCATCTCCCCCTTGGAGTTTGCCCTTCTCTGAGCTAAAGAGGATTTTCACCAATCGAACGTAAAGTTTTTTCCCTGCCTGATCCTGGTGCCAGTCACTGGCCCCTGTGGTGGCCCGGCCCCACAGAGGTGATACACTCATCTGTCACCAAAGCTGCCACCCCATTAGTGGGTAAAACAGCCTCCTGAAAAGTTACCAGAAAAGGAAATATTTGTATTTTCAGTGGGTCCAACATGGATAACCTCCTTTCAATTTTTGTGGCCATGCCATTGAGGTCATATCGGGGTATACAGCAAGTCTCGGTGAAATTACTGCATCGAACTAAATAGGGGTTTGAGTGGATATGAAAGAAACGAAGGATTAATTTGCATGTGAAAGATTAATCCACACTGAAGGGTTTGCACTTTTCTTAAGGCTTCGTGTGAGCTGTCACAGTGGCCTGAAGACACACCAGCCGTAAGTGCTAATGACAGGGTCATAAAATATTAGTTACACTCATAATCCATAGCATCACATTTTTTGATATGTTTTGGAAGGGATGTGTATGGTTTTGTTCTGAAGGTCATTCCTGTTTGACTGATCCCTCATTAGTGGCCCAGTCGGGCTATAAGGAAACCTCAGGATGGTGCCCATGTGAGCCCACCTCAGTGTGAACACTCTGCACCCTCCTCCCTTAGTCAGGAGCATCCCCACGTTGGGCACTCTCGTCAGCCCCAGTGACGTGGTGGTGGACCCTCGGCAGATGGGTCAACTCTTCACCGCTTCTATGGTCAGCTCTTCATGCAGGTGCAGGAGCAATGGTGGTAGGACCTACAAGAAACAGACACAATGGGGTACTGTACACGAGATTGTGGAGGCTTGTTTGGTGTGCAGTTCCACACACTGAAGACACTTTTAATTTAAAATTAAAATGGCAGCTGATTTTGAATTTACCCTTCAGCACTTTCCCTGAGGATTGACATCATCCTCCAGGATTGAAAGACCTGCGAAGGCAATTCGTAACACGAACTGTCACCCAACAGCCATAATTTCCAGGGTAGTGCTGCAGCTCAGAACGTAGTTCATCCAAAAATAGAAATATAGGGTTACTCTGGCAGGGTTCACCTGACCGCAGTTTCATTTATTTCCTAGGTAATTGCTCAAACTTCTGCTTGAAGGAAGAATCTGATACAGGAGTGTGTAAAGTAGAGAAAAATCTTCATATGCAGGGAAGGTAAGTGCCCTGTCATGAGGACAAGCCAAGAAGACTGACACAATGATGGCTGGTCATTTCTCGGCTGTCCTTTGCATCTCAATTTTTCAATAAAATCTTTATTGTGTTACAGAGTGAAAACCTTCTACAAGCTATGGGAAAAGATGGCTGAAACTATCTTAAAGATGTTTTCAAGTGTTCAGTGGGATGAGATAGGACAGGATGGGGATGGGGAGGTTTTGGGATGGGATGGGATGGGATGAGATGGGATGGGATGGGGTGGCGTGGGACAGGAGCCCTCATGGGAGCAGAACAATGCCATGTAGGGACATAAAGCCACACGTCCAGAGGAAATTCCACCTGTAACAGAAACTGGAGCAATCCAGGTGACCATGAGTACATCTGACGTTTTCACACTTGGGGAAATTTTGCTTGTGCAAGGAAATTACAGCAGCTGATGTTGTGGAGGTGCTGCTGCACCATTGCTGCAAGTCAATCCCTCCCTCATCCCTGTGGAACACAAACGTCACACACACATGGGTCACCAAAAAACAGCAGGACAAAGCCAGGTTTCCGACACCTATGGACAGAAGACAGTCTCTGGTTGATCTGGTTTCTTCCAGGCAGGTTGTGGATAACTAGCCTTCAAAGGGGCTGTAGATAAAAAGTGTAATTTTAGAAAAAAAGGCTTTTCACTATTTTTTCTTGTGGGACCTCAGTAGCTGTTAGTGCTCCTGCTGTCGTTTAACAGGCCAAGATCAAAAGGTAAACCTAATGCTTGATGTTATCCTGAAACCTTCCTGCAATTATCTGAAAATGATAAATGTACTACAGACCACCAAATCAATGAAAACAAACTCCAGAAAAATGTGAGCATAAACAGAAGTCAATTAAATTGTACCAGAAGGACACTGGAATGGCTGCAACTCACACAAAGTGTTTGATCAGCTATCGATTATTTGAACGTGTGATCACTTTTTATTTCTTATTTACACCCCTGTTATCATAGTTAAAGCTCTTGGAAGATGAAATTAATTACTCCTGCTGTTTTTTACCATTATTTTACCATTGAAGTGAGTTGTGCTCCTATAACTTTGAGCAACCTGCTCTAGTGAGATGTGTCCCTGCGCAGGGCAGGGGGATTGGAACTTGACGATCTTTAAGGTCCCTTCCAACTCTGACCATTCTATGATTCTATGATGCTAAGAGTACACAAGTTGTGCTTGTTATCTCCAGATAATGGTACAATAAATATTTTTTTCCAATCCCACAAGATGTTTGGAATAAAATGTATTTCTGTCCCCTAAACAGGTCTGAGCACTCTCTCTGGTGTAAATCTATGAAAACGAAGTCCCTGGAGGGTTGGCAGTTGTGGCTCTTGAGCATCAACAGCAAAGTGCCTTGCGGAGTCAAACATCAGATACAGAGGCAGCTCGAACCTCCAGTGCTCAGCATTTGTCTGATGCAGATGGTACACTGGAAAGAACCCACACATATTCTGCTCTTTTTCCATGCCAGAAGCAAGGACTTTGGTTGCTGCTGCAGAGCAATTCACCAGGACAGGTTGGGGGTGACCTGCTGAAGAGCAGCTCTGAGGAAAAAGACCTGAGAGTTCTGGGGGACAACAGGATGACCAGGAGCCAGCAATGGGCCCTGGTGGCCAAGAAGGCCAAGGGCATCCTGGGGGGCACCAGGAAGTGTGACCAACAGGTGGAGGGAGGTCCATCCTGCCCCTCTGCTCTGCCCTGATGAGGGCCCATCTGGAGCACTGGGACCAGTTCTGGGCTCCTCAGTTCTGCAAGGACAGGGAACTGCTGGAGAGGGGACAGCAGAGGATCACCAAGATGATGAGGAGCCTGGAGCATCTCTGTGATGAGGAAAGGTTGAGGGACTTGGGTATGTTTGGTCTGGAGAAGAGAAAGCTGAGAGGGATCTGATCAGCACCTAGAAACTCTTCAAGGGCCAGTCTTTTTTTCAGTGGTGTCCTGCGGCAGGACAAGAGGGAACGGGCACAATTTTGTACATAAGAAGTTCCATCTAAACATGAGGAGGAACTTCTTCACTTTGAGGGTAGCAGAGCCCTGGAAGAAGTTGCCCAGAGACGTGGTGGAGTCTCCATCTCTGGAGACATCCAGGACCCTCCTGGACACGTTCCTGTGGGACCTGCTCCTGTTGGACCTGCTCTGGCAACAGGGTTGGACTAGATGGTCTCCAGAGATCCTTTTCAACCCCATATCATTCTGTAAGGAAAAAAATACTTTTAAAAAATCACAGTTTTATAAATCACAAAGCCTTGGATGCAAAGAACAGGAGGAATCGCAGATTTTGCCCTAGAACTGCAGCAGGGAGGTACCAGAAGCCCTGGCCCCTGAGCATGGGTGGGATCCATCCTCAGATGATTTAATCAGCACCAATATCCCTCTCCCACTGCAGCACCAGGGCTGCCTCGTCACTCATCCCTGATTATGAAATGGTGAGTCACGTTCTGACTCTTCCCTGGTGCTTTTGTCTGTGGAATAATTGGAATTAAATATTTATGAAGAGCTCTGCATAGTCACAAAGTTGTTACAAAGATCAAACGTATCGGAAAAAGCGTGCTCCATGGTGAGGGCACTCGGGTGCCGCGGTTGCATAATGCCAGTGGTTCTCTTGAAAAAACGGGTGTCCTTAAAGCATGAGTTATTTTAATTCACCAGATCCTGGAGGATGGATGGATGGTAACTCATTTAGGCGGCTGTTGTATTCCCTGGCTGCCCAAAAACTCAAAGATGAAGATATATTTTCTCATGCGACACGTGACAAAGGATCCTTTTCTCATAATCAGAGTTATGTTTGGTTTGTCTCCCAGAAAGCTCCCCCATGAATCCCCTGCCCTCGCAGCAGGGCTGCTGATGGAGACCTCACACCCGGGGCCGTAGCGTGGCCACAGGTTGCCTGAATGAGGCCACCAATAACTGCCTGCAAACCTCAAAATTCAAAAGTGGATTTTTGCTTTGTTTTCTTTGTAGCCCCTCCTCTGTCTCCAGATAACAGACTATATTTGCCAAGATGTTCCAGACTACAAAGGGGCTTTTTTGCCATTTTACTTTATTGCTAAAATTGTAACCTGCTACATTGTGGGTTTCCAGGGTCTGTGGAGAAATGGTTCATCTGTCTGATAAATAACACCGGCTCCCTCTCCTAGATCCATTCTGCACGTTCCTTTTAGGATTACTTGTGGGGAATGGCTTTTTCTTTATTTTTTTTTCTCCCAAGTAACCTTTAAATTATTTAATATGGACTACTGAGATTTATATTTCTTATGAGGCAGAATCAAGAGCCTTCTTACAGCACAAATAAGTTCTTTTCTGCCATTTTGAAGCTCTGTCGTCCCCATCCTCCCCACCCCCAAAACACCTTAAGGTCATTCTATTTCTTCCACTGTGCACTCGGGAGAAAAAAATGAAGAGTAGAAGGCAAGCTATGCCTTAACAAGGAGCATTTTTGCTTCAAATTAATATGTTTTAGAGGAGGACTCTTTTTTTTTTTTTTTCCCCTGCAGATTAATTTCACCTTGGTACAAGATCTTACTAGAAATAAATCTACATCTCTTCATTTTCCTAGTGGGCAGGGATTCAGCAGCACTGAACAGGTTTAAAATTCCTTGATGAGCAGGAAAATAAACGAGGGAGTTGATCTCTGACGCAGAGTCAGCTCTCCTGCACTAAACAGCCTTTGTCAAAGGGCAGGAGGGAATCAGGCGTTTTTGCCACAGCGTGAACGCAAATCACACATTTGTGTGATTTAGGAAGTGCACGTAGAGAATTAAATTTCCTTTAATTGTCCCCAAACTATGAGTCTCTACCTCCCTAAACAGGTGAATGGAGCCATGAGGGCTCGTGATCGCCATAGGGAGGTGTTTTGTTATCGTGGCTGTTCCTTGGGACCACCAAAAATGACTGTTCAGTAACCCTCCAGGAAGGCTGGCTGCCCTCCCTGTCAAGAGCAGTAAGTGGGTTGGTGTCACAATGTCCAGCCAGTAACCATTTTTACACAAAATCACAGAATGGTTTTGATGGGAAGGGACCTCAAAGCCCTCCAAGTGCCACCCCCTGCCCTGGGCAGGGACACCTCCCACCACACCAGGTTTCTCCAAGCCCCATCCAACCTGGCCTTGAACCCCTCCAGGGATGGGGCAGCTTCTCAAATCAACCTTGGCCAGGGTCTCACCACCCTCACACCAAAGAAGTTCTTTCTAGTGGCTAAGTATTTTGAAACATAATATTTTAGATCATAGTACTTAAATTATAATAATACAGTGTTAAATACAGTATTCAAAGGTTAAATTTAAAATTGTAGTATTTTAAATCATGACATTGATTTATCTTATTAAGGGCTAGGATTGCTCTGGGTAAGAAGGGGTTGGTTTCTCATCAACTGGACGTAAGGACAGCAGAGGTGTGATGGTGGCTCCTCCCCAGCCATCGCCGTTTCTCGCTGTTGATGTGCCTTGTACCTCCTGCCTTGTAACTGGTGAGAGGGAAAATGCTGTATTTCAGCCTTTATTAATGAGATTACTGGCAGTAGGTCTGTTGATGTGAAAGGAACTGTGGTTTGGGGGGTGTCAGCAGCAGAGCCTGGCCTTGGGGCTGGCCGTGGATGTCTCCTGGGTATGTGTGGAGTGAGGACATGGGGACAGGAGCAGGAGAGGCTGACTGCCAGCCCTAATGAAAAAAAGGTGCAATGAAATACTTTGGAACCCCTGCATTGACACACGTGCTCATCCTCATTAATATTAATGGCAGCAAAGGAAGGTCTATGATTACCTTCATTAATATTAATGGCAACAGGGCGAGGCGGATATCCCAGCTTCCCCACGAATGCTAAACAGAGCAGCTTTCTTAACTCCCATGAAGACCCCGTGTAAAACGGAGGCAGGAGGACACCAACACAGCTCTCCAACAAACCTGGAGGATAATCGCATTTTTAGCTCGCTAAGCGTGCCTGTTGCCTTCCCAATATTGCATCAATAAAATTCCCATTTGCCTGATGTAGAACATCCATTTCCTCGTGGGCTGTTGCCAGTTATGGGGAAGAACCGATCAATAAAGTAAGACGACGGGATTGGCGAATGTTAAAAAGTCATGCATAATTTAGGGGCCATGTTTAATTCCAGCAGGCTGGAAGGAGGCTGCTATAAAACGTCAGAGCTGCCACGCGCCGCAGATGTCAGGGAAAAAGGAGCAGAACTGCTGCACCGGGCTAAGGTATAGCAAGCATTGCCCTGATATTTTTAAAGCCATCAGGAGATAGGGACGTGGACAAAGATTTATGACAGTGATTATCTTTTTGCTTGCTGACGTAAATTAGCCTTCTGGGAAACCTAAGTTATTTCTCAATATGCTCTTAATGGTCTGAGTCAGAACTGCGGATCATCTCCCTGCTACGAGGGATTTATAGTGAAAACAAAGGTGAGAGCTTCCGCTGCGAAGGACAATAGAAGAGGGAACAGGGATATTTGGTGGGGCGTGAGCTCACCCTTCGGCTGCTGCCCCGTTAACATGGGGAAATGTTAAGTGTTTGCTTTTCCAGCTGGATCGGGCTGGGCAACTGTTCCAGCCATTGACATTATCTCTGCAAACAAGGAATTACGCCTCAGACTGGCCATGCAGGGCTCTCCAGCTGATGGAAGCTGCTGTGACCTGAGATTGTCCCTCTGTTGAGGGGGTTGAATGACTGACGTGCTCCTGCATCTCTGGTTCTCATACTACGCTTGTCTTCCCATCTCCACAGCTGGTTTCACCCATGGTCCCACCTCACACCACCCAGAAGATGCTGCTTGATGCAGGATCCCACTGTCAGCATCCATGGCACAACCAGGAAAGGAGGGAACCGTAGAGAAATCCTGGGCTGTCCCATCCTCTGGAGAAGACCACGAGTTTTCCCCACTACTCATGCTACCTCTTGCTGTAAGTCCATTTGCAAGCATGGTAACTGCATTTGGAGCCGTGACCACACCAGAATGTTTGTAAAGCCACCTGTAAATGAACCAAATGAAGAGGAAAGTCCCTAGAAAGGACTTGCCGGTGGAAATCTGCTCTCACAACAAACTTCCTGGGTAGTTTGCACGATCCACAGCCTGAGGGTAAACAGGAATAGCAAAGGTGACAACCAGGTGCTGAAGCAGGACAGTAGCTGTGAACGTGGGTAATTTCCACCTGACCCCAGAACTGGCTGTTATTCACCTCCTCAACGTTTTAAAAAATAAATGTTCTGATCTTCCACCAAAACATCACAGGTGGGCTAGAAAAGACAAACAAACTTCAGATGTTTTGGCTTAAAATCAGCCAATCTGGCAGCACTCGTTTGTGCAAGGGGGGTTGACCTGGGCTTTGGTGCAGGAGACACCCAAAGGTGTTCAACGCATGGCACCAACGTCTGTCTTCATTGGTGGCTCCCACAAATCCTGGTGAAGCTCTGTTGCCTACACACCAAGAGGTCTGTGCATAGGTGCCACACATGTGGATTTTAGAGAGAATTTTCGGGGTGTACAGCGCGAGTGTTCACAGTGATAGAGGCACTCCTGACAGTCGTTAGTAGACTCCAACAAATAATTGTCTGTGTTTACGAGTATTGGGTTCTCAGCACCTCCAGATGAGTCCTGAGATGAAGCTACTCAGACCTATCCCCTGTGCTCCTGCTGTTCACTCCCCACCTTGCAGATCCCTGTGGGGTCTCCCACAGACCCTGTACTTTCAGCAACGCCAAAGGGTGGCACCACGCATGTGCCCAGATTAAATTAACCTCATTTATTAAAACAACTTCACCAGGTCTTTTCTGTAGGGTAACACATGCCCGGGTGGCCAAGAAGGCCAACAGCATCCAAGTGTGGCCAACAGGACTGGAGCAGTGATCGTCCTCCTGTATTGGGCATTGGTGAGGACCCACCACAAGTGCTGCGTCCAGTTTTGGGATGGTCAGGGCAGGAGGGACATTGTGGTGCTGGAGAAGGTCCAGAGAAGGGGANCACCCTGTGATTCCATGACTCTGTTGGTGTTGGGAGGAGGACGCCACCCTGGCCTGTGCCCGCCGCTCCCCTCCTGCCTGGGCCGTGACTCACCGCCAGCCGGCACGGTGACAAACCCCTCCTGCTCTGCTCTCCCACGGCCCCGGGCCAGCAGCCTCGGGGTGGAGGAACAAGCTCAAGGCTCAATGTGTGATTACTAAATGTGGCAAAAATAATGTCCTCAAGTGAGAGGAACGCTTCCTGCCGTAAGAACCTGAAATCTCAGATATTTCTGCAAGCAGTGCATGAGGGACATGGTTGAGTGGTGGCTTTGTCAGTCTTGGCTTGATGGTTGCGCTTGATCTTAAAGGTTTTCTCCAACTGTGATGATTCTGTGATTCTATGATTCTGTGCTACACACAGAATTGTGCACCCACAATTATTTTCATGTGAAGAAGCCCTGTTTGGACAAGAAATGCATTTACTTGGACTCAGTATATTTTCATGCATTTAGACAGCAACTGTTCATCTGGCCCCAGCATGAAATGCCGTGTGTTTTAAAAGCCTGCCCTGCAAGGAATGGTGACAAGTCCAGCTCTCTGTAACTTCTCTTTTGCTGCATTATTTATTTCCACTTATTTCTCAGGGGCAAAACATGGAGATGTGCTCTCCCCACCACCTACAGGGTCCCTGCAAACAGAGCTCCTCCTCCTCCTCCTCTCTTCTGCTGAAAGTGCTGCAGAACAAAGTCACAGAGTGGTCCACCTGCCTGCCAGATGTTGCCCCGTGGATTCCACCTGCATGAGGGTCATGGTGGCTGTACCTGTTTAAACCCAGTGCATCCCCTTATGGAGCTGGGTCCTGCCATGGTGCTGAGTGGGGATGGGAGAGAAAATGAGGCCCAAAAATACATGCATACATTCTTAAATTAGAATTTTTTTTTTTTTTTAAAAAAAAGAGAGAGATTAAAAAAAAATCTTAGTGCTTGTACTGATTGTTTCTATTTTGGAATAATTTCTTCCTTTTCCTGTCTCTATTTTTCTTATCCTATATAAGTTATGCCTCCTCCTAATCCCCGTAAACCATAAAACAAGGCTTCCACAGGCTTTGAGGGACACGGAAATGGACCAATTTTAAACACAGGAGTGCTAATTACTCCTTATTCAGACGAGGCAGGAGCCCTGCCCCTGCAGGGGGGAGCACAGCAGCACTCTGGGGAGCCAGATTTCCAGCCCCTTCCCTGGGCTGAGGGGGATCCCAGGCACTGCTCCTCAGACAATGCTTTTCATGCTTTGGAGAGAGTCTATGGAGGAAGAACAACTCCAGTGTCTTGTCTGTGTTGCCACAAATTGGGGAAAATAGTGTCTGTAAAGTAATTCAGTCCCTTCAGGCCAGGTTCTCTGTGACATCCCAGCGGCACTGCCATAAACACAGCGCGCAGAGAATAGACCATCTCACGTGGAAGAGGAACTTCCCTCACCTCATTTTCTATAGCTGTTTCCGTAAGGGACTCTCAACTGTCCATAGGCACCACGCCTCGGAGGCGGCTCTGGGAAAACCTCGGCAGAAATGAGGCAGTGATGGCTGTTGGGTCCTCCTGGTCCTCATAAAGGTGGTAGGACGTGCGTGATGGATTTCATGGGGTGGGTTTTGCTCCAGGGTTACAAGCCAGTGGTCAAAACCTGGGCATCCCTTCCGTGGCAGAAGAGGTGTTTGGTTCTGGGAGGTCACGTTGCCCTGTCTGAACCCTGTCTGGAAAGGGCAGGGAAGGACACGGATGTTTGCAGCTCAACAGGACAGGGAACAAGGTTGGACAAGCCAGCAGACCTCTGACTGCTGACTGGTGGGGGGAGATTCGAGGCCGTGTAAATCAAACGGGCATGGAAGGGATTATCAAACAGGATTACCGGGCAGAAACATTTTCTGCACAGAGAGGAACAAGCCTGGAACGAAAGAGGGGTGAAAGGCACATTATCAGAGGAGCAGCAGAGGTGGTAGGCAGAGCTGGAAGGCTTATCTCCGCAGCCTGAAGGAACATGCTAAAATCCTGCCTCCACAGGTTCAGAAGCAAAACCCTCACTTGCTTCTGTTGGAACAGGATGCCCTTCTTGAGCTGGGCTTAGCTAGAAGAAAACCAGGGCTTGGGAAGTCATCCTCAGCGTGGAGAAACTGAATTTCCTGAGACCTTTATCAGGGCTGGATGCAGCTTATACACACACTGGCACAGGAGGCGGCAGGTCCAAACCCCACGTAGCTGCTCACTGGGGTTCTCCAGGTCCCTCCATGGTCCATGAGATCCTCACCGAACCCTGGTAGAACTTTGTGGATCCAGGCTGAGCCTGGCCCTCAGCGCCAGGCTGCCCCAACATTCTCCACC
Source organism: Thinocorus orbignyianus (assembly GCA_013400375.1). Lineage (NCBI taxonomy): Eukaryota > Metazoa > Chordata > Aves > Ciconiiformes > Thinocoridae > Thinocorus > Thinocorus orbignyianus. The sequence continues at coordinate 92,422 of VXBW01004742.1, forward strand.
CTCCGTGCCAGCTGCCAAAATTCTACTGATCCATCTGGTTTATTTTCAAAGGTTTGATGCCAGTGCAACAGGAGTAAACAGCCCTTATTTTTTAACAGAAAAGCTGTTTTGTGCACAGTCCGCGTTGCATCCAAGGCTGCCGTGGACTAGCTGTGTCCTTGGACTTGCAGGCGGTAGAGATGTTCATCAGGCAACCACCTGGGGTGGCCACTAATTAACAGCCCTCCCTCAGTGGTTTGGGGAAGGGGCTGGGGAGGGAGATGCTCTGGCTGCAGAGGGACAGCCTGGATCCAGCTAACGAGCTGTGACCCTGCCCCGCTGATTAGAGAGGGCAGGGACTGGAACAGATTATTCTTGCTCCCACTTAGCGAAAAACCTCTTTCCGAAGTTATGACAGCAGGGAGGTCATAGCCTCAGTCTCCTAGGGTAACACCTCCTGTTAAAAAAAAAAATACCCATGCATACTTTAAGGTGTATTTCATATAATCATAGAATGGTCAGAGTTGGAAGGGACCTTAAGGATCATCCAGTTCCAACCCCCCTGCCCTGGGCAGGGACACCTCCCACCAGTCCAGGTTGCTCCAAGCCCCAACCAGCCTGGCCTTGAACCCCTCCAGGGATGGGGCAGCCACAGCTTCTCTGGTATATCCCTTGATATCCAGCAAAACCTCTCCTTCTGCTGCAAGCTCACTGTAAGTCAGCAGGAAAGAGCTGACTAGAAGGCACAATTTTGTACAGAATAAGGCACCTTCCACCCCCAGGACCATGGAGCAACTTGTTTCACTGGATTTTACTTGGGAAAGTTCTCTTTAAATTTTAAAATTCCTTTTCCTGTCCCTGAAGCGTTGCTAAGGTGGACACCTTTGGCTGGTGCGTAGCCTTCCCCCTTCCTTGTGGGACTCAGCTTGCTCCTGCTGAAGTACCAGCCCTGGGCAGCCATGGAGGCTGGGAGGAGGACATTCTCCTGGCCCAGAGCCACCAGGAGCAAAGTCCATCTACCTGGGGTTTGCAGTGATCCTGACCGGAGTGGAGACAACAGCCAAGCCCAACAAGAGCTCCTCCTGGACTATCACGGAGTGTCACCCTCGCTCTGCATCTGCTGTTGGGAGGTTGTGTTTGCCAGGAGCCAGACAGGACTACGGACCAGCTGTCTAGGGGAAGGTTTCTGTGTTGGAATCCAACCTTCCTTACCACCATCTGGCTTTCCCTCCTTCGGCCGCTCTCCTCTCCAGGAGAGAGTGTGCAAACACTGGAATAAGAGCTCAAAAGTCCTTACCAACACTTCCTTGCCCTCAAAGTATCCGAGTAGTTGTAATAGAAGCCCGTAGCATGCAGTAAAGATTAGATATCGTTACAGAACACAGGGAAGACAAACACTGAAAGCTCTGGAGAACAACCAGGACCCAACACTGCCCAGTGCCCGCTGGGTCCAGGCGTCCCACTCGCCGTGACATTTGGTGTGTGCAACCACCAAATAACCAGAGTGAGGAAATCAGTTTCACCACTCCATGTGAATTGCTTCATGCAAATTAGATGCAAATTTAATGTCAACACGTTGACAAGCGGAATGAGGAGAGCTGTGGGGAGAGCCAGCGCTACAGTTGCCCCTGGGGAACAGCCCGTGTGGTACCACCGTGTGCTGGTACCACCATGTGCTGGTACCACCTCACACTGACGATGAGTGTGGCCACTCATCACCGCAGCTCTCTTCTCTCCTGTTCACCGGGAAAAAAATGCTTGAGAAATTGATCATCTTGTTTGTGTTACTTCAAACTATCCACAAAAGAAGCATCTTGTGAGGTTTTAGTTTAGAAGGTGATTCCATTTTTACATTCAGGACCAATGCTGATTGGCATCGTGTTTGCACCCACTGAGCTCGGATGCCTCTGAGGGAAAATGCCGGCTTTCCTTTGATTTTTGAACACCAGTCTTTGAAATGGAATCAATACGTTCACAGTGGAAATGTGGCTGTGATTTCCTCCCCTTTGCTGCTGCACTAAGATAGCTCTTAATGGTCGCTAAATAGAAGTAATGCCACAGAAAGTCTAGGAAATTACTGATAAATTAGTGAAGGAAGCTACAGATAAAATGTGGAAAGGGTCAAGCTCACTGATGATTCTTTTAAAAAGTTATTTTATGCTAAATAGAAACTAGACTTAGTTTCCTGTCTTGGTAAAGTTACTCAATGCTTTTGTGGGACTGTGCGGGTGACTACAGCCACAGACAGGTGGTAGTTCCTGTATCCACCTTCACAAGACACCAAGAGAGCCACAGCGGGAGGCAGGGGCCCCTTCTGCCCTGCATGGTGGCACTGATGATCCATCCACAGGCGCCTCTGTGAGCAACGTGCCACCATCCCACAGACTGCTGTCTGTTTTACCAACACCATCTCCATTTCAGCCAGTCCAGTCCCCCTTTCCCACCTCTGCCCTTGTAACGAACATGTGAATCACAAAATGGTTGGAGTTGGAAGGGACCTTCAAGATCATCCAGTTCCAACCCCTCTGCCCTGGGCAGAGACACCTCCCACCACACCAGGTTGCTCCAAGCCCCATCCAGCCTGGCCTTGAACCCCTCCAGGGACAGGGCAGCCACAGCTTCTCTGGGCAACCTGTTCCAGTGNTGGAGATCAAGTCTTTTTCCAGGCAGATGGCATCAGCAGAAAGAGAGGGTGCACAGCAGCCTTTTCGCTGGCTCTGGGAAGCAGGGCTCGGCAGGCGGGGGGACACGGCTCCCCCGGAGCGGCGTGGGGGCTGCCGGAGCTCTGGATGCTGCCGGCTGGCAGGGGATGAGCACAGGGAGTGCACAGCAGGGATGGAGACAGACCTCATCCAGGCAGCTCCCACGCTGGCTGGGGCCAGATCATCCCTGTGTTTTCCACTTTCCTCCAGGGAGTCCCCCAGTCTCTCTGGCAGCCCTGAATAAGGAGGTGCCAGGTTCAACAAACCATGGGAATTTGGTTTTCTCTTTCATCCTCTGTCTCCCCAGGCCCCGAGGAGGAGGGGGGCTCCTGGAGGCAACAAAAGGAGAGGGTCTGGGCTGCCCATATGAATGAAGAAGAGAAACCTGTTGGAAACTTCAAGTAATGGTTTTCATGATGAAATCTTCACTAAGGCAGGTGGCTGCCTTAATGAGAAGGTGCCTTAAAGGACAGCCCTCCTCGTGCAGGGGATAACAAATGCCTGCAATAACAAACTGCAGAGAGCCTAGGATCAGAATCCCAGCCTGCATGACTCCATCCCATTAAAGCCTTTAAGCCTGCTGCTCGAGCAGGATCAAATCCCCTTTTCACCCAGAATATGGAATTTAACAGGAGATTTTTCTGAGACGGAGAGGATGTGCACTGTGGCTCAGAGTTTTTTGTGACAGCAGCCAGCCCAAATGCTGGTCACGGCCCTTCTGAGGAGAACAATCCCACTCCCCTGCTCAGATCTAATTGGGCATCTCATCCAGCCCCAAACTTGGGTGTGGGAGAAGCCCACGAGGGAACGCTGCAGCCCCTGAGGGGATGCTGTGGCTCCCAAGGGGATGCTGAACCCTGTGATGGGATGCTGCAGCTCTGGGAGGGATGCTGCAGCTTTCGAGAGGACGCTGAAGCCCTTGAGGGGATACTGAGGTTTTTGAGGGGATGCTGAAGCCCACGAAGGGATATTGCAGCCGTCAAGGGAATGCTGCAGCCAGGGAGGGGATGTTGCAGCCCTCAAGGGGATGCTGCAGCCAGGGAGGGGATGCTGCATCTCTCAAGGAGGCACAGCAGCCCATCAAGGGATGCTACAGCTCCGGAGGAGATGCTGAAGCCCTCGAGCGGATGCTGCAGCCGTGGGAGGGATGCTGCAGCTTTCGAGGGGATGCTGAAGCCCTCGAGTGGATGCTGCAGCCGTGGGAGGGATCCTGCAGCTTTCGAGGGGATGCCGAAGCCCACGAGGGGGTGCTGCAGCCCTCAAGAGGATGCTGCAATCCATGAAGGGATGTTGTGGCTCCCGAAGGGATGCGACAGCTCTTGAGGGGATGCTGCAGCCCACAAAGGGATGCTGCAGCTCTTGAAAGGATACTGTCATTTTTGAGGGGATGCTGCAGCCCTTGAGGGAATGCTGTGGCTCTCACGAGGATGCTGTGTTTTTTGCCAAGGGGTGCTGAAGCCCACAAAGGGGTCCTGCAGCCCATGAGGAGATCCTGCAGCTCTCAAGGAGATGTTGTAGCCTGTGAAGTGATGCCATGGCTACTGAGGAGATACTGCAGCTCATGAGGGAGTGCTCCAGCTCTTGAGGGGATGCTGCAGCCATCGAAGGAATGCTGCAGTCCACGGTGAGATGTGGCAGCTCCCAATAGGATGCTACAGCCCTCAGTGGGATGCTACAGTCCTTGAGGGGATACTGCAGCTCTCAAGGGGATGATCCAGTCCATGAGGGAGATGCTGAGGCTCCTGAGGGGATGCTGCAGCTATGGGGAGATGCTGCAGCTCCCCAGGGGATGAAGCACTCCATGAGGTGATGCTGCACCTCCTGAGGGGATTCTGCAGCCCTTAAAGAGATGCTGCAGCCCCATTGGGATGATGCTGCAGCTCTTGAAGGGATGCTATGGGTCCCAGAGGGGATGATGCAGCCCATGAGGGGATGCTGAAGCCCAGAAAGGGATGCTGCAGCCATCGAGAGGAGGCTGCAGCTCCCAAGGGAATGTGTCTCCCAAGGGGATGATGTGTCCTCCCGAGGGCATGCTACAGCCCATGAGATGATGCTGCCGCTCCTGAGGGGATGCTACAGCCTTTGGTGGGATGCTGCAGCTCCATGATGTAGACCATGAGGGAGATGCTGAGGCTCCCGAGGGGATGCTGCAGCCCTTGAGGAGATGGTGCAGCCCATGGAGGGATGCTGTGGCTCCCGAGGGGATGCTGCATCTTGCCGCGGGTGGGAAGCCGCCGGCAGTACCAGCTCTCAGGCCCGTTGCTGCTCCCGGCAGCAAGTTTCCATGGCTACAAGGTGAGTGGCTTTGGGGAAAAAAAAAAGGAAAAGATGAATTCTGGCGGGGCTGCCACTCGGCAGCCTGCCCTGCCTGCCAGACGGGGCTGCAGAGATACCTTGTGTGGGGGGCAGAAGGGCAGGAGAAGCTCTGACTCCCTGAAAAGCCACTGCTGGTTCCAGGACTCCCAGCTTTTGCTGTGGAGCATGAATTTCCACAGGCACAGGGAGCCCAGGGAAAATAAGCCTTTCAAATCCCATCACTTCCTTCTCCCATTCCTTCACACGCATTCCTTAGCCTTTCAAACTTAGTTTAAAAGGGAGGAAAAAAGGTTATGCCAGCGAGGGGACCCCACATGGTCTTCCTCACCGCAAACACCACGATTCGTGGCACAAACAGGGGAGAACAGCACCCGTGTCACCAGTGAGCAGAGACCCTGCTCCTCCACCGTGCTGAAGCCCAAGCCTTGTACGCTGCTGGCTCTCCAGCAATGTGCATGCTCAAGATCCTTCTGATTTCATTGTTTTCATTTTTATTTTTTTAAAATATTGCATTTTTTAAATGTTTTGAGTGCCACAAAAGCTGCCACAGTATTCACACGGAGTCTTTCGGCACCCAATGGGCACATCCAGCCTGTGGATGGGAGCGTCACCGAGTGTAGGAAACCATCGGTGTCAAAATAAAACACCACTTTTCCCATTCCTAGAAAAGATCAGTAAAATCCCTCTGGGCTACCTGGGCTGAAAGCACACAGTATTTTGCCATTGGGCCCCATGGGGTACCCTTTCTCTCTCTGCCTCGTCTTCTTCCCTGGGTACCCCATTGTCTCTCACAGAGCTTTTTTTGATATGGGGCTGGACAGGGGGAGCCCCAGCATCCCCCAGGATGCAGCAGGAATTGACCCAGGGCTCCTGGCAGGAATTTCAGCCCGTGATCGAGGGCAGCAATAGGAGACCACGGAAAGTGGAGGAGTATGAAGATGCCAAGACTGCAGCAGTGGAGGTTCAAAAGGAAAAGATCTCAGGACTAACATCCATCAGTCAGGAATAAAACAGAGGTAAAACTTCAGGAAATCTTTTAATGTGATGAAGGAAAATGCAATGGAACAGGCTTTGATCCCAGAGCAGCTTTTCAATCCTTTCTTTCTTCCTCCTCTCTTTTTTCCTTCCTCCTCTCTTTTTTCCTAACCAGGAGTTAGGAAATGCTCTCCTGGAGCATTCACCTCCATTTGGGCTGGAAGCAAAGATCCCTCCCGCATGCGCAGACATTTATTTTCTTGCTCCATTACAGGAGCATCTCGAGTGAGGATGTGCTGTCTTTAAATATTCTCTTTGTAAACCCTGAGATTCCCCTCTGAAAACCCCTCTCAAAGCCTTTCTTCAGTGGAGCCACTGCCTCCCTGAGCATTTCCTAAGGACTGAGATGGATTACTTCACATCACCCAGGAATAAACCTCAGCTTTGTCACTGTCTTATTCATATTTTATAGCATGAACTGCTAACAGGCTTATATTTGCATATTAGATTAATCAGATGCTGTCTTCCCGGTCCTGCCTGAAGAACTTTATGATGTGTCAAATTAAAGTCTACACAGATTTGTTTCACGCTCCAGCTTTTTTGTAATGTGTACTTAATTTTCATCTTACTAGAAATTAATTAAGGCTGAGCACGGAGCAGGCAGGTGACAGACACGCGGCTGCACGCTGAGCAGGGGTGGCAAGTGATGCAAGACACACATTTCTCACCCAGATCTTTGTTTCTGTGAATTAGGAGGCTCTCACTGGCTGGGTGGATGCTGATATGGATGTGTCCCCTGCAGGTTTGACCTCACCCAGGCCTGCAGACGCCATGGCTGGAGAGGCAGAAACTGACCCAGGGTAGGTATTGATAGGCTGAGGGAGCTGGGGCTGTTAAGCCTGGAGAAGAGAAGGCTCCAGGGAGACTTTGGAACAGCCTTCCAGGATCTGAAGGGAGCTCCAGGAGAGCTGGAGAGGGACTCTTGGTCAGGGAGTGGAGGGACAGGACAAGGGGGAAGGGTTTTAAATTGGAAGAGGGGAGATTGAGATGAAATATTGGAAAGAACTTCTTTGGTGTGAGGGTGGTGAGGCACTGGCCCAGGTTGCCCCGAGAAGCTGTGGCTGCCCCATCCCTGGAGGGGTTCAAGGCCAGGCTGGATGGGGCTTGGAGCAACCTGGTGTGGTGGGAAGTGTCCCTGCCCAGGGCAGTGGGGTTAGAACTGGATGATCTTGAAGGTCCCTTCTAACTCCAACCATTCTGTGACTCTGTGATTCTGTTTCCCAGAAATAATCCCCAGAAATGCAGAAAGCCCGAGAACCAGAGAGGTCTGACACCGAGCTAAGACAAGAGGACTGTTTTTCCTCACCTACATGGGCTTTTCCGCTGTGAACTTGTATTCACACCGGGCAGACAGTCCCTGCCACCAACAGTCCAGCGGGACAGGGTTTCAGCACAGCCTTCTGCCGCTTTTGGTAGAGCATCACAACAGAGCACTCATGCTCTGCATCACCCTGTTGGTTCAGCCTTCCACGATTTGGTGGTTCAGCCAGGCACTTCTTGGATTGTCAGGTCCTGAAAATCCTCTGCCCGTTGCCTTCATTGCAGCAGAGCTCACAGCTACTGTGGGAGGAAGGTCCTGGGGGCATCCTTGGCCTTGACAAGACTGTCCTGTTCCCGTGAGACAGTCGGTGTGGAGCACCAAAGAGGTGGCAAACAACTTTCAAGACATCTAAGTCTGTTAACCAACCAGAGGAAGAAAAACAACATGTAAGACCAATGAAGAGAAGACACGATATGAGGATCCATGAGAGCTCTTTCTACAAAAGAGTGAGCTTTGTGTAATAAAGTAGTTGTTGCTGTATGGAATTATCGGTGTCGAGTCCATCTCTAGGTTTCCCCCCAACCTATTGGTGAAGAATGATGGAGAAAATATGATTATTCCACCACGAAAAGCCCAGGGAACATAACCCCAGGAGTCCTCTGGGCACAGAGAGATGAGGGACAACATGGTCAGAGGGTTTCCAGCACTGCTGGTCACCTTGGGAATACGCTCAAACCAGGCTGCAAACCACATCTGAAAAAGTGTTCCCCAGTGTCACACTGGCTAGAAATGTACATATCTAAAGCAAACTATAATCTGCATGTACATTTAAAAGGATTGAAAAATAAGCTTTTGGCAGTTTTAGGCTGTTAAATGATGCTTTTACCTTTAAGGGAGTGGTATAAGTACAGGCTCTTTAGAAAAGACCACACGCTGCTGTGATTCTCAACCCGGCACAGAATGTCAGCTGCTAGTAATAATAATAATAATCGTAATTCAGAAGGTCTTTTCTTCATTGATTACACGGTGCAGACATTAGCAGGCCCCATCACTCAACCTCAGCTTGAAGCGGTGATTAGTTTAAAAAAGGATCAAGAGAGGACCAGGCATGTAACGCCACATCTCCAGTGCAGTATCTAAGAATGGTCAGGTTGGGTGAAGAGCAACGTCTGGTGACCCAGTGATGACTTTTATTTGGATTGGGGGACCAGGATATCCTCCTCCCAACAGCAGGGGTAGGGGCTGCTAGAAAAAGAACTGAGCAGATTGTCCTTGGAGGCCTCTGGTCACTCATGGGAACACTGTTCCCTGGTCACCATCTGGCACTGGAGAGCGCTGCCTACCTCTACCACCTCGTTGGATCTCCTGTGCACCACCAGAACAGAAGATCAGTCAGTACAGCACAGCTCCTTGGGCCTCAGCTGTTGCTCGGCCACACTCCCCAGAACAGCTCGCCAGGCTTGGTGTTTCACAGAATCACAGAATCGCAGGCTGGCAGGGGTTGGAAGGGGCCTCCGGATCCCACCCAGTCCAACCTCCTACCAGAGCAGGGACACCCAGAGCAGGTCCTACAGGAACGCGTCTAGATGTGTTTGAATGTCTCCAGACATGGAGACTCCACCACCTCTCTGGGCAGCCTCTGCCAGGGCTCTGACAACCTCACAGGAAAGAAGTTCCTTCTCATGTTGAGATGGAATTTTCCGTGTCCCAGTTTGTGCCCATTGCCCCTTGTCCTGTCCCCAGGCACCACTGAGAAGAGCCTGGCCCCATCCTCTTGCCCCCCACCCTTTAGCTCTTGTTCAGCAT
>VXBW01004742.1:107773-119105 GCA_013400375.1 Thinocorus orbignyianus
TGCTCCTCACAAGACTTGTGCTCCAGACCCCTCAACCCCACCAGCTCTGTTGCCCTGCCAAGGGTTTCCCTGCCCCATGTTCCGGGAACTGGGAGGCAGCCTTGGTTTTTGGAAAGGGGACAGGGTGTCCTTCTGGCACTGTGGAGGGGACAGAGCACCATCAGCTGGGGTGGCCAGGCTGGATTTGGCAGCACAAGCCCAGGCTTTCATGGGCAGTGTCATCACAAGTTGCTCCACACTGAAGAAAGGCATTTCTTCAAGTGGAATATTTTCCCATAGATGTCACAGTTTTGCTGCCCTGCAGGGACTTGAAATATGTGGAGTTTTGCCACATTTTGGGTTGTTCAGCCTTCCAGTGCCTAAAGGGGCTCCAGGAAAGATGGGGGGTATACTTGATGAGGGAGGGGAGCCCTAACATGAGGGGGAAGGGTTTGACACTGAAAGAGGAGAGATGGAGATGAGATGTGGGGAAGAATTCTTTGGTGTGAGGGTGGTGAGGCACTGGAACAGGCTGCCCAGAGAAGCTGTGGCTGCCCCATCCCTGGAGGGGTTCAAGGCCCGGCTGGATGGGGCTTGGAGCAACCTGGTGTGGTGGGAGGTGTCCCTGCCCAGGGCCGGGGGTGGCACTGGGTGGGCTTTGAGGTCCCTTCCAACCCAAATCATTCTGTGATTCTGTGATGTTTACAAAATGTGAGCTCCTGCCTATCTCCCATCACAGCCCCTGTGTGCCACCCACCCTCACTGGCCACAGTCACTGTGTTTTAGGCAGGGACAGTCCGTGCCACATAGCTGGTGACACCCAGACATGGCACTGGGGTGGCCACTGCCCGGGGGCAGCCGAGCATCACCCCGGCTGATGGTGAGACCGGGCATGTTGACCTAAGGAGTTAGTGTATAGAACTATTTTTCGTTTTAGTTTTAATTAACTAATAATGAATAGAAAGCTGAGTTAGTTTATAGCATTACTGTTTCTGACAGTTTAATTAACTAATGATGAATAGGGAGCTGTGCCGCTTGAAGTCCTCGCTCTCTGAACCCTAACGAGAGGAAATACCCAGGACTGATTGTGTCCACGGTGAGTGAGTGGACAACCTGGAGGGGAACAAGCCAGCTGCTCAGCTTGGCAGCAAGGATTACTGTTAGGGTGTCCTGGAGTGAACTGCCGCCCTTGTAATACTTAAAAACACATCCAGGGGTTGAGAAGACCCTTGTCCAGGTGAAGACAGAATTGACTGGAGAGAATGGCATAGTGGATATTAAAATCATACGTAGATTGCTAACTAGTCATTGAGCCAGCCATGTGCCCATGTGGTCAAGAAGGCCAAGGGCATCCTGGGGGGCATCAAGAAGAGTGTGACCTGGTGGAGGGAGGTCATCCTGCCCCTCTGCTCTACCCTGGGGAGGCTTCATCTGGAGCACTGGGACCACTTCTGGGCTCCCCAGTTCTGGAAGGACAGGGAACTGCTGGAGAGGGGACAGCAGATGATGAGCAGACAAAGACAATGAGGGACCTGGAGCATCTCTGTGATGAGGAAAAGCTGAGGGACATGGGTCTTTTTATTATGGAGAAGAGAAGGCTGAGGGCAGATCTCATCAACACTCAGAAATACTTCAAGGGTGGGTGTCAGGAGGATGGGTCCAGGCTTTTTCCAGTGGTGCCCAGGAAGAGGACAAGAGCGAACGGGCATAAACTGGAACATAAGAAGTTCCATCAAAACATGAGGAGGAACTTCTTCCCTGTGAGGGTGGCAGAGACCTGGCAGAGGCTGCCCAGGGAGGTGGTGAAGTTTCCATCTCTGGAGACATTCAAACCCACCTGGACGTGTTCCTGTGGGACCTGCTCTGGGTGACCCTGCTCTGGCAGGGGGTTGGACTGGATGGTCTCCAGAGGTCCCTTTCAATCCCACAGCCCTCTGTGACTCAGTGACTGTGATTGTGAGTGTCCTACCTTGTAACTTTCTGCTCAGTGCACGCTGAAACAAGCAAAAGGTGAGGGGTTTTGTTCCCCCACATTTTTGAACTGAATGTCAAGCCAAGCCGCGCTGAGTGCTGTGGTCCTGCTTTCAGGTGCTCACTTGCATCTGCTTCTCCTCAATGTTAGTTCCACCTGCTTTATTTCTAATTATGAAAAATGTACACTGCCTTCAAAAGGACATGTAGCTGTAAAACATTTTCCACATTTCCCTTCAGACCAACCCCCGTCTCTTATTTTCTCACACTTCTGAAACAGGAAAGGATTTCCTGCAAAGCCATGTTGCAATTTTCCATAAAACATTTTGTGCCGGCCTGTGCTCCGTTTAACTTCTTTTCTGCTGTTTTTATGAGGGTTGGGGGGTTCAGCCTGGAGAAGAGAAGGCTCCAGGAAGACCTCACAGCACCTATCAGTCCCTCAAGGGGCTCCAGGAAAGATGGGGGTGACTCTCGATGAGGGAGGGGAGCCCTAGGGAAGGGTTTGACCCTGAAAAAGGGGAGATGGAGATGAGATGTGGGGAAGAACATCTTGGCTGTGAGGGTGGTAGGAGCCAGAGAAGCTGTGGTTGCCCCATCCCCGGAGGGGTTCAAGGCCAGGCTGGATGGGGCTTGGAGCAACCTGGTGTGGTGGGAGGTGACCCTGCCCAGGGCAGTGGGGTTGGAACTGGATGACCTTGAAGTTCCCTTCCAACTCTAACCATTCTGTGATTCTATGACTGGACGTTGTGCCTCTTAAAAGGCACAAATTAGACTATTAATCTAAGAAGGGACTTGTGAGCCTTGGTCCTGTCAAGAATGTGCAGTGGTGAAGAGCTTCAACCACACAACTGATGAAACATCTGAGCAGGGAAGCAAGGGCAAAGCAGTAGACAGATTCAGGGATGTCACCCTGTAAGGAGAGTTATGTTTTGAAGATGACTTTATTAATACTAGTGCAGCTTTTAACACGTTAAACTGGCTTTCAGGTGAGGTGCTAGTCAACCAAGCTAAGTACAGGATGAACCAGACGCTTATGAGGCTGCTAATTGCACAGCATCCACCAACCCCATCAGCCCATCCGCAATTACCCAGCGACACGATGCTCTCCCGAGGAGCAGCACTGTCTGCCCTTGCCTCTGTTTCCAGGCATATCACCCAACTGGGGTTGGCAAAGCATTTCACAGTGGGTTTTCTCCCTGGCTCCAGAGTGCAATTAATGAATTGTCTGTGCGTGTGTATATTTAAAATGTGTATATATTTAAAATTTGTATATGGTTGCAGGAAATGTGTGCGTCTGCAAACAAACTCGCCTCGCAGACATCATTACAGGTTGCCACGTGGTTAGATGGAAACCACAGTTAGGTTTTTCACACTGGAGAGGCTTTTACCTCAGAGATATGAAGGCGGACTGAGAGAGCTGGGGCTGTTCAGCCTGGAGAAGAGAAGGCTCCAGGGAGACCTTGGAGCAGCCTTCCAGGATCTGAAGGGAGCTCCAAGAGAGCTGGAGAGGGACTCTTGGTCAGGGAGTGGAGGGACAGGANCAAATCCTCCAGGGATGGTGACTCTACCACCTCCCTGAGCAGGCCCTCCCAGTGCCTGACCATCCTCACAGTAAAATAACTTTTTCTAATATCCAGTCTAAGCCTGCCCTGCCACAACTGCAGCCCATTTCCTCTGGTCCTGTCATGATTCCCTTGGGAGAAGAGGCCAACACCCACCTCTCTGCACCCTCCTTTCAGGGAGCTGCAGAGGGCAAGGAGGTCTCCCCTCAGCCTCCTCTTCTCCAAACTCAACATGCCCAGTTCCCTCAGCCTCTCCTCACAGGACTTGTTCTCCAGACCCCTCCCCAGCTTGGTGGCTGTCCTCTGTACATACATACATGCATACATATACAATTTTACTTCACAGTTGACAGTCTGGTTTTTAAGCTGGATAATCAGAACAGAAATGTGGTGTGGCTGAAGGGATGGTGCATAAACAAAACTCAGGGTCAATGCCTTTACCTGCAGCAAGAACTCCTTGTGACTCCAGACTCTCCTCAGTCCTCCTGAGGCTGGGTTCACCTGCAGCAAAGGCCCCAGACACACGAACAAAGGCCTGGGGTCCTCAAACGGTGGGTGGGTGACACATCATGAGCGCTGACGGAGCTGCTGCTGGCATTTCCTTCTCTCCTAGCAGGAATTTCTTGTTTGCCAGAACTTTTCTCATAACCTGGGCAATACTATGAAGTACTCCTGTAATTGCTGGTGTCTTGTTTCATGGGCAGCCACTGAAAGGGTATGAGAAGAAGCATCACTGCCCAGGCAACACAGCAAATTTTCAAAGCAAAGAAGATATTTAGCAGTGTTGGCACAAGAGCATCATGTGTTGTCCACTAGCAGCAGCACCCAGCACTCTCCCAGCAGCACATTCCAACCAGGTCCCAAGGAACTGGGATGCTAATGGACGAGAGGTTGGAAACAAGCAAGCAGGGTGCACTTGCAGCCCAGAAGGCCAACACCATTCTGGGCTGCATCAGAAGAGACCCAAGAGCAGCCTCCAGTACCTGAAGGGGGCTACAGGAGAGCCAGGGAGAGAGTTTGTTTCCAAAGGCCTGCATTGCCCCAGGATGAGGGGCAATGGCTTAAAGTTGGAGAAGAGCAGATTTAGGTTGGATATTAGGAACAAGTTCTTTCCTCTGAGGGTGGTGGGACACTGGAACAGGTTGCCCAGGGAGGTGGTTGAGGTCCCTTCCCTGGAGATATTCCAGGTGAGGCTGGATGAGGCCCTGGGCAACCTGGGCTGGTTGGGGGTGTCCCTGTGACTGCAGGGAGGTGGGACTGGATGGCCTTTGGAGGTCCCTTCTGGCCTGGATGATTCTATGACTCTATTTTATTGTGCAAATTCAGGGTAAATCATATCTTCCAGTGCTGTTTTGCTTTAATTCATTATTCTTTAACCTTTAGTCATTAGTCTTTCATTTTACCTGGGAATCATGGGAATACTGGCTAGTGACACGGTCCATGGCATCATATTCTTGTACAGAATGCTTCTGAGACAGACATACAAGTATGTACGGATGTATGAACGTATGTACACTCTATATACAAAGCAGCTGAGCCTTGGTTTTATTTTTGCTTTCAGATCAGTTGTAAATTGTACTTTGATGTGTCTCGGGCTTCGCCAGCCCTAATTAACACATGTATCTGTGCATGGGTAAGACAGCCTGAAAAAGAAAACACAAAACAAGACAGAAAAAGAGACGTGGTGTCATGCAAACCCTTTTTTTCCTCTACCCTGCAATGGCTCATCAAAAGTCACCCACATGAGTGGTTTGCTGCGTCTTTGTAAACCAACAGAAACGATTTTTTTTTACAGGATGCATTTTAGAAAGGCACAGCCATTTTTTCACAGCCCTGTTCCCTGCAAGGTCTCTGTTAATACCAGGAATCCCAGGATTAATTTCATCTGAAGGAGATCAGGGCCCCTGAGGGCAGCACCAGGCCTCGCTGGCTGGGATGAGCACGGCTTTGCAGCGGAGGGAAGGCTATCACTGCCAGGGAAATCACTGTTTCCGTGGCAAATGGAGATTAAGAGAGAAAATGCCCAAGAAGTGCATTAAAGTTTTAATCTCCCACATGGGTTTTACAGCTTGCAAGAGATAGTGTTGACACAAATAAAAACACTTTGCATTGCTTTCTGCATGTTGAAAACCCAAACTGCGTTCAAAAGCTATGTATTTTATTTTATTAGATCGATTTCCTATTGATTTGGAAACATTGCCAGTGTACAAAGAGTTTTTAAAATTTACTTTTAAACAGGAATTTATTTTGTTTCACCTCTACAAAGTTTTCCTTAGCCGCAGTTTCTAGTTACAGGCTGATCTAACCCTACAGCTTGAGAAACGGTATTTTCACTTCCATGTGTGTAAATCTTGCATCCAGCAGAGTCCTTCCGTGTTTACAGGAATCAGCAGTGTGTAGGGCACACATTTTGCTGTAATTCCCTAATTTGGTGTGCAGGTGGGAGCTCTCTCCAGGCAGAGGGGGAGGGAGCTGTGGGTCAGGCACTCCTGCATAGCTGCAATGTTTGGCATCGGCTGGGGGTAACACCCAGCCCATTGCGCCGCGCTTCCCCTTGGACCTCTCCTGGGAGTCATCTCCTCCAGCTTGTTGGAGCCTGGATCCAGGCCAGAGAGATGCCCGTGGTTTGCTGAAAGCCCAATTTATGCTGGAATAAATCAGTGACTCGAAGCACACGTTCCTGAACTGCTTCCAAATCAACAGCTCAAACTATTCTGGGGGCAGGGTGGTCTCACCTTTGCTGCCTTCAGTCTCTGGTGGCTCCCAAAGCTGACGGCACTCGTTGGCTTCCTTGGAAGGAACTGTGGAGAAAAGAGAGGACCAAAGATGAGGAGGTGGAACAAAGTCCTGCATGATGAAGGCTGCAACATACATTTTTCCCACTGTTGGTTGCTTGTGATAGGTTCTGCTGAAGCTTTGGGATTTGCCCTATGTCAGAGTAATGATGTAGAAAATTTGTGCACGTCACCCAAATTCAGCACCAGCAATTATTCAAAGTTAATTCCAATTTTTTTTTTAATTAATTAAAACCCAGCTCAGTATTTAGGGAGGGATGTACAAAGTAACAAAAGCCAGGAAAAACTCTAATTTTCTCTTGGTTGGTGTCAAATCTTGGGACTTTTGTCCCGGGAATGGAAATTTCCATTCAGCAGTGGGATCGAGTCCAACAGGAAAGCCTTAAACCACACTAAAGGAGCAGAGAACACACCATTTGTATGATAAAAGACAACATGCATAAAAACACGAGTGTCAGTATATACGGAAATAAACCTTTCCTTTCAATATTAAGGGTCTGAATTATTGCTTTATAGAGCACTGATGTTATCAAACTGTTTGCTCTTATCAACAAACAGGAGTTCCGTAACTGGAAATTCCTACTTCCGTTTACTGAACATTTTGTGAACAAAAAAGGTAGAAGAAGAAATGAAACGTCCTTGTCTGTCTCTGTTACTGCTGGTGTTCTAAAACAGGGTGGGACTGCCTGCATCTGGTTAAATAAAAAAGTAAATCCTGATGGTTTTGGTTTGGGGAGGAAGCGAACAGAACAAGCACTTGTCATGATTTTCTTGGTAGACCAGAAGAAGAAGAGGAAAGAGATTAAACAAAGAACTTGTTTGACTAGGTTTTATAATTTTAGACTTTTTTTTTTCAAACTCCTCAGATAAAAATCCAATTACACAAGAGATTTTGTACTTTTTATTTTGTAAATTTGGCGAATGACTCAGAAGCCTGCAGTAGGACAATTATGCAAGTTATACTAATAAAATATGTATGCTTGGCAAAAAATTTCATCCCATCCTGCCAGAATTTGGAGCACCTTTTTATTCAGAGACATCTGACGTCAACTGGTGCCCTTTGGAGACAGAGCATGGTAGGGAAAAATGAGGCTGTGTTTCTGGATTCCAATTTTAGACTCCCGATACCTTGAATTAAATGTAAATTTACCCATGAAATGCATCCCTAAATGACTATTAGACGCGCACAACATGTTTTTAAATACTTGTTTACGTGACAACATTATCACAGCGAAGAACCCGTGCTCCCATGGAGGCTGCCTGCTGATGCTCCAGCCAGTCCTCATTGAACAAATCCCACCTCTGGTCTATCTGGTGTCTCCAGTGTCTGTTTCCACCAGCCCCACACTGAGTTCCATGGCCATCGCCACGCAAACCCTTGGCTGGCTCCAGTGGGTCTGCTCCCTCGCAGGAGCTGGGAAGGAGTAAGCGACAGAAAACACCACGTGGCTTTTGAAACCACACACCTGCATGCTACAAAAAGCTGTGGAAAAAACGTGGCTTTTTTTCCTGATTAAAGATAGCAAGTGTCAGACACTTGCCGGCAGCTCCTCCGCTCCAATACCCAAACCTCTCCCCAGATGAGCAGACTGCCGGAGGGGTGCTGAGGACCTGAAGCAGTTCAAGAGCTGACTCAGGCACCCTCCAGCTGAGATCACTTGCATTAGAGGAACAAGTCCCTGCTTTTCAATCCCTCCTGGTAAATGCGTGCTGTCTGCGTCCTTTACATACCTCCTTTACATAGAAAAGTAATCGAAACCAGTTAAGAATAAATTTATGCAAAAATTGCCAATAAGCAATAGGTTCTTCATGATGGCAAGCCAGAGGAGCCTTCTAATAGAAACAAGCACCAACCCCTTGGCCCCGAAGCAAGATTTCCTTGGAGCCCAGTCAGCTCCCAGAACACGGCGGCGGCTGCGGGAAACGCGGTGAGTGGGTGGATGGCAACAGTCTGATGCCACCCATCGCTCAAACCTCACCTCAAACCTCACCTCTTCTGACCAGGAGAACTTAGCACTGATGATGTGCAATGATGAGATGGTTGGAGCCCCTCTCATATAAGAATGGGCTGAGGGAGCTGGGGCTGTTCAGCCTGGAGAAGAGAAGGCTGTGGGGAGACCTTGGAGCAGCCTTCCAGGATCTGAAGGGAGCTCCAGGAGAGCTNGTCAGCAGATCCACTGGCCGTGCAGCATGATACAGACTGATGTCATCAAGGATTTAATGACCTCCTGCCTTGTTACCGTGCAGCTCCACAAGTTTAATTACCATCAGCGTGTGATCAGGCAGTCAAGCAGCAATGAGAAAGGTGAAGCAGAGCGAAGGCTTCCCACAGCAGCGTGTCAGCAGGGAGGGCCTGCTGCTGGCAGCCCAGGAATGCGGCACAATCGGTTGGACCTGCCATGCTGACCCCAAGTAGAACAATCCTCGTTATCAACACAGGCTGGGGAATGATGTGATAGAACACAGACCTGCAGGAAAGGGCTCAGGGATGCTGGTGGATGAAAAGCTAGACATGAGCTGGCAACCTGCACTGGCAGCCCAGAAAGCCCCCTGCACCCTGGGTTTCATCCCCAGCAGCATGACCAGCAGGCTTGGAGTCCCTCTGCTGTGAGGACAGGCTGAGAGAGTTGGGGGGTTCAACCTGGAGAAGACAAAGCTCCAGGGAGACCTTAGAGCCCCTTCCAGTCCCTAAAGGGGCTCCAGGAAACCTGGGGGATGGGAACACTGTTTGCATGTAGCAACAGGACAAGGGGCAATGGTTTTAAATGAGAGCAGAGTAGGTTTAGATCAGACTGTAGGAAGAAGTTCTTCGTAGTGGGGCTGGTGAGATACTGGCACAGGCTGCCCAGAGAGATGGTGCAGGGGGGTTGGAACTCAATGATCTTGAAGGTCCCTTCCAACTATAACAATTCCATGATTCTATGATAGAGGCCCCATCCCTGGAGGCATTCAAGGTCAGGCTTGACGAGGCTTTGAGCAATCTGATCTAGTTAAAGGTGTCCCTGCTCACTGCAGCAATGTTGGACTAGATGACCTTTAAAGGTTCCTTCCAACCCAATACATTCTATGATTCTAACAGCACACAAAGCCTGGTGGGAAGGTCAGGCACTAAGGCCGTCCCTGGCCCTCCTCTCCTCCAGATCACCATGCCCAGACCCACAGTCTTGTAAACTGGTCCCATGCTCCACAGTTCCATGTCTAGGTGCAACACGGAGCTTGGGCAAAGGCTGGGTAGGTAAGATTTTAGGTAGGTCACCCACCATGTGGAATGCAAAACCAATGCATGAAACACTTCAAAGGGCAGCCACACATCTGCATGGAGCTAATCAGAAAGGAAAAGAAGGGACAGCTTTAACCTGTCGTTCCTCCCTGGAGGTTAAAGCCATTCTCCAAGGCCTCAGGGACTTCGCCCTCACCTACGCGTCTCCTCCTCTGTCTGATGGGACAGGGCGTGAGCACTAATTAGGTTTGTAGACTTTCAACTGAGTCACTTAGCCCTGCTGCCTCTTCCCTGGAGGAATCAGGGAGTAGATGTTTAGGTGGTGAGTGCTCCTGAAAGACGGACGCTTCTGCTTCCTCCCACTGATAGACGCACGTCCATGTACAGGAACTCTGCTGGGTCCTCTTCAGAGTAACACAACCCATCCAATGGCTGTTCCACCCACCCAGCCCAAGCCGGGGATTGTCCCTGGCACATGACACCCAAAGCTTATTTTATTTAAGCTGTGAACGAGCAAGAGCTGGGCAGGACAAAACTGGTGAACGGTGCTGGTTTCTACACACAACCTGTGTGCACCTACCCACAGACAGGCAGCTGGTGGGCTTTGGTGACCTTTCACTGCAGGTTCACTTCATGTTACTGATCAGATTGCTCCTGCCATAATGCTTCAAGAACACTTGTGGCTCTACTTCTGTCAAGGTTTGTTTGTTTATTGTTCCTTTACTGAGGTGGCCTCGGAGAATGTTCTTAGTGAACTGTGAGAAACCGGACATGAGAAACCAATACGAATTTTTCCTGCCAGGTGTGTACATCCACATGAACAGGAGGTCATGACCAAGCCATTCCTACCCAGGGAGGAGTTTCCAGCTGTTGATCAGGGAGGTCTGGCCATGCTGAATCTTACTTCAGCTTTGACCAGCCGCTGCCTGCTCTGGGGGTGTTTTGGAAGAGCCGCCAGTCCATCACAGAATCACAGAATGATATGGGTTGGAAGGGATCTCTGGAGATCATCCAGTCTAACCCTCTGCCAGAGCAGGTACTCTTAGAGCAGGTTGCACAGGAACATGTCCAGAGGAAGTTGAATGTCTCCAGAGACAGAGACCCCACCACCTCTCTGGGCAGCCTCTACCAGGGCTCTGCCACCCTCACAGCAAAGAAGTTCCTCCTCATGTTTTGATGGAACTTCTTATGGTCAAGTTTGTGCCTGTTCCCTCTTGTCCTGTCCCTGGGCACCACTGGAAAAAGCCTGGCCCCATCCTCCTGACACCTACCCTTGAAGTATTTCTAAGTGTTGATGAGATCCTCCCTCAGCCTTACCTTCTCCAGAATAAAAAGACCCAAGTCCCTCAGCCTTTCCTCAGCACAGAGATGCTCCAAGCCCCCCATCATCTTGTAGTCATTTGTGCAAAGGCTCACATGGACAGGGACGTTTGGGACTCACACTTAAAAAACTCTCAGACCTTGAAAGCTTTCTCACCAAATGACCCAAGCCGTGGTCAATCCTCTAGACGTGTGTTTTACCACCACAGGGTATGTGACCCAGCTTGAGACTGAGGGTGTTGGTGTGGTGGGATGGGATCCCTTGCCTTCTGGGCCACTTTACACCCAGGGGATGGCCAAGGCCAGAGGCTGGTGGAGGACCCAGGGTCCCAGAAGAGCCAGGGAGCCACAGGAGGTGCAGTGTTGGGGAGCTGGAGGAGTCAGAGAGCCAGAGGATCTGGAAGCAGCAGGGTGTCAGACGAGATGGGAAGCCAGAGGAGCCAGGGAGCTGAGGGAGCTAGCGTGTTGGAGGAGCCAGGGTGTCA
>VXBW01004743.1:6714-313724 GCA_013400375.1 Thinocorus orbignyianus
TACCCGTTCCGTCCCCCCTCCCCAACCTGGAAACACCCAGGACCTGACCAGAGATGAGGGATCCCAGGAAGCGTTGAGTGGGTGCCTCTTCCAAAGGGCCAAGAAACCCTCTGGACGCCTTTGTTGAGCTCCCTGTCCTCCTGGAGGCCGCTCGCCCCCTCGCTATAGCGCGCTTTACCTCCCCCCCAGCGCCAGCTTCTGCGAGGGGGCGGCGGTGGGACTGTGCCCCTCGGGACGGGGCGGCGGGAGAGCCGCCGGAGCCGGGGTGAGGGGATGCTCGCCTCTCCCCCACAGGCACCCACCGGAGGTTTTAAACGCGTAACTTCAAAGGCGAAAGGCGGACCCTGCTGCCGTGTCGGCGGGGTCCGGCGGCGGCGGTGCCCGGCCCCGCAGCTGTCACACAGATCCTCACTGGCCTTCTCAAGCTCGGCGGCGGTTCACGGATTCACGAACCCAGTTACTAAGAAAATATGTGAATTAATAAGAAATGGAATGACCTTTGGAGTGCTGTCATTTCTGTACCTGCCTTCCTGTGATGTCTGCTGTGCTGCCTTTCTAATAATAACTTCTCAGATACTTTGTGCCTGAGTTAATGCCTCTGAAATCACAAACATCTTCTAACTTCTTCATGGTTACATCATGTTTAGGATTATTTTTTTTTGGTGGTTGTTTTGTGTTTTGTACTATTTCCTTGCTCATTCCGATTTTACTGAGACGTGTCTTGCAACTACTGCATGCAGATGAAATGGTACAGCAAAGTGCTCAACATCCAGGGTGTGCATGTGTCATGCTTCATGAGATTTGAACAACTCAGACCCATTTCAATCCACAAAAAATGATAGGTTTGGTTTGTTCAGTTGTTTTTCTTTTCTTTGTGTGTGTGTGTGTGTGTGTGCGCGTGTGTGTGTGTGTGTGTGGTTTTGTTTATTTGTTTGGTTTTTTTTAAGGTGTAGTCAGAGCACAGAATGGATTGACTGGTCCATAAGGGACAGGGAGCTAGGGGGACTCCCCAGGGCCACCAAGGCAGGGCACCACCAGCCAGGGCTGGCCACATCACCCCCAGCCAGGGAGCAGGGCAGGCTGGAGCAAGGGGGGAGCCAGTGGGAACACACAGTTTATGTCACCAACGTGTTTGCGATGATCCGGCAGGTCTGGAGTCAACCCATCAGTCAGGGTCTGGATCAACAGGGCCCATGAGCTGAAAACAAGCACCCCTGCTCCATGGTTGGGGTAGAGTCAGGCAGACCTGGACTGAGCTGAGATACAGTCCCTGGGTAGAGGCTGTGGGTCAGGCCAGTCAAGACCATGATGGTCTAAGTCTTCTTGAGGCCCTGGCAGTTGAAATTACCGTAACTTACTCTGCAATTGTCCAAATCAATAGGGACAGTTGTTAGACTTACCAGGAAACCTTTCTCAGTGTGGAGACAACTTGGGACCGAAGATAAGCCCCTGAGGACAAGGGGAGATGAGCGAAACCAGAGTGTTTCCCACAGGGCTTTTGGCTTCCAGGGCTGGGCAAACGGGTTACTGCCAGGTCAGTCTGTGCTGAAGGAGGGTTGGACCCATCACCTCCTGGGCTGTACTGGTGACAGTCACTTCTGTCTCAGTGTTTATAGTCCCTACTCCAGTGCTGCCTTCCCTTCTCTCCCCACAGTTAGTAACTTGCTAGGGACAGCATCCAGTTTTGACGATGCTTCCTGCCGTTGTGTCATCGCGGAATCTTAAAAATTTCCCAATGCCTTCTTCTCAGGAGAACACTGCTTGGAACTGGCACGCCCGTGCTCTGGGTGGCCCCGGCAGGCACTGCAAGTGACATTTGCCTTCACCTGTTTACAACTGGCTCTTCTGCAGGGTCTCAGGGAGGTAAAGATTGGGGGCAGAGGACACCTCCCTCTGCCTTACTTTTTTGGGGGAGCTGAGTGCTAAGTTGGGCAGCCTAGCTTCCTCCATACCCCTCTGCCTGCCACAGCCAGGCAGGGGCTGAGGCTGCAGCTCCTGGTGTGACCAGCTACCCGTCACCAGGCCTGGCTTTCAGCCAGAGCCCCACCCGGCCCTGTTGGTACTTATCTGTTGATACTTATCCTCGGTGCCCACACCCCCACCCTTCCCGGGCACCTCTGGGTGAGCACTGAAGTCATGGCACCACAAGCTGAGAAGAACCATCCCCACCAGCTCCCATTTCTCCCTTTTTGCTGAATTCATCTGAGCTCCCCTGCAGAACAGGGGGCTGGTTTACCATGGGAAGTAATTGCCACTTCGGGTTTTCCCCCAAGGAAGAAGTGTAACTTGCCCTTCCCTGTTTGGCTGAGCTTCCAAATATGCTGGAAAGAACTGTCCTTGCAGCTCTTGTTCACAATTCCTGCAGCTCCATGTGCTTGTAGCAGATGCCTGACGTCCTGTGGTCTGGTCTTGCAGGGAAACTTCTCACCAGCCTTGCAAATCCCTACAGCCCATCAGCAAAGCCCCTTCAAGTGTAACACTATGGCTCAACGAGGACCTTGGCAACCTTCCTTCCTTCTTTGGGTCTCTTCTGTGTTCTTTCTGATTTTTATACAAATGCAGGAATTAGTCATGGTCAAAAAAAAAAAAAAAGAAAAAAAAAAGGCTGCATTTTTCATAACTTATTTGAGTTTTGTCTGATGAAAATTTGAATTCTTTCTAGCTTATATTGAGGGCACAGGAACAAGGGCAGCGGGAACTGTTTGTTCATCTGCCAGCGAGAGGCTTTTGTTTGCTTTTTTTCTTTATCAAGGCATCGTGCCCTTGGATATTTGTTTGCTAAATACATTCACTATAAATCTAAGTTTATATAAGATAAATACAATAATCTTTCAAAAAACGTGTTCTCATGAGGAATCATGTAACAGTTCAAACAGTTTGAAATATTGAAAACATCTTTTAATCATAGAATTCTATACAAACTTGGGTAGATACAGAAGTGGTCACGACAAAATGGGTTCTTATTGCCTGAAATTTTTCACAGAAACCAAAACATTGATGGCAAGCTTCCTGACATCCAACATGATGAGATATCTTTAAACTTGCAAAATGGATAGACACAACAACACTCCGAAGAAGTTTGTATGTGACTGACTGTCCTGGAAGTCCTACTACTGATATACCAACCTCAAAATACAAAGAACCAAGGTTAAAATTTTTAATGCACATCACATAATAATGTAAAATTAAGCACAAAAGAAGGTAAATAAAGTGTAAACCTGAAAATACACTATTTTTTTTACCTAGGGCACTGACTTATTCCAAGAATGATTTCCTGTATAGTTGGGTTTTAAGTGAGGCACACATTTTGTTTTCTGCACAGGACATCAATATCTGATGGAGATACAAGAACGAATGGTAACGAACAAAAGGGAAAGAAACGGAACCACAATTGGAACTCGAACTCCATGCCAGTGTTTTTGCAGACCTAAGCAAAGCTATACATTAAAATATGCTACAACCATTGTTCTCAAAAAGTCCTTGGCACTTTTCCTCTGATAATCTTACTTTCAGATTTTTTTTTCTTTTTTTTTTTTTTTTTTTTTAAATGGAGCAAATTACATTTCTGCACCTATATCATAAGGCAAAACTATAAATGCAACTACAAGGACAAGTTACCAAAAAACCTCAAGCCAAATATAACCCCCACCCTCAGCCCATCACCCCCCATCTCCAAATGCTTGGTGAGATAACATTATCCTTCCTCCTCGTCGCTGTCTTTCATAGTAATACCCTGAAGTCCTCCCGCATCTGTGACGGAGACTGTGGCCTCCTCTACAGTCAGTCGGCTGTGAACGGTGTCGTAGGTTTTGCTGTTCAGCGTTCCCTCCAGCACACCTTGCAACCTGAAGTCTCGGTAGGTTTTCTGCAGCAAAAATTAAACATCCATGAATTTGACCTGAGCAAGTCTGAGCGGTCTACCCCAATGCACTGGCCATTTCTAGCATGGCTGCAGAACAGCTTCATTCCTCCTGTGTTTGGGGAACTACCATCTAGAGTCTGCTAAAGATTCTGTGGTCTTAGTTTCTGGGCTGCATGAGATTTCTGTAAACTCTAGAGAGTCTTCAAGCTATGCTTCAATAGTCATTCCTTTAAGCGATTGTGTTTTGTACCCCATTTCTATAACTGTATGGTGATTTCTCAGTAACTAACTTCTATTTGTCATATTTGTTCACTAAGAAACCAACAAAGATTTTTTCTAACTGCACACTGAATTGTGAATTTGGCTACAGGTAGTTCTGTCCTTTCACCAAAAATGTAAATGTCTGGCTCTTTGCCCGTAATATGATTTTATTTGTATTTATCTTTATATTTATATGTCAAACGTGGAAAAATAAAATTAAATTTAGATTATGATCTACATTCTATAATGTAAACATTTCTTAGGTGACCACTTCAATGAGTTAATTTACATTCTAAGTCATCTACACTTTGACTCACTCCACATCTTTCTTTTTCTTTCTTTTTTTTTTTTTATTTTTTTTTTTACCTGAGAAAGTTTTCTTTCCCTAGTATCCAGCTTTCCTGCCTTCCTATGAACCAGCAGGTCTTCTTTCACTTATCTATTAAAAAAGAATTCTGAGTGGAATTGTTTTATTCTTTGAAGCTATGTTCAAGTGAGTATATGGAAAAGTATCTACTCTACCTTCTTTGATTTTAAGCTGTAACACATTTGAAATAATCTTTCAGTTAGCCTAAAAAACTTTAAGGAGAACAAATTGATCTAGCTAGTTTCATATTTTGTGTAGGCCATTCACAGTGTTTATGGAAGAGACTACAGGAAAAAGAAAATGGAAAATAATTAAGGGCCACCAGGTCCATTCCTCTGCCAGAGGAGACCATGTACAACCCTCAGAAAAAGAAAAGAGCTGATCTTGTTTCACGTAATACACCAGAGAACTGCAACAGAAACCACTCAAAATGGGTAACTTTCAGTCAGGGGAATTTTTTCTGCCACTATCTATGAAGATTATTTAAACCTTGTCTGAATTGCTGCAACTGAGATTTATTTGACTTTCACAGGTCAGCTTCAGAGTCAATGGATGCAGCTCGTGTTTTGCTCACGCAGCCCTGTGAGTACCCTGCCTGGTCTTTTTCAAGTGTCACCATTGCATTCCCCTTTTATAACACTGTGCATTCAATTTCCTTTTATGCTGTTAGCAGGTCCTACAGCAATTTCTTTCAGTCTTGCATTGCATTGCTCCCATTCTCAGATCAGCACTCTGGGGTTCAGTCATTGCTCTTCTCTTGACATACTTTTGCAGGATAATAATGTTCACTTCCAAGGTTAATTTTTCATTTCTCCCTAACTTTCCTCTTGGTTCTTGACCCTTCTTTAGTCATGTCCCTAGGCATGTGTCTCAGATAGAAACCAGTATCTTTATGCCATCATCCCTCAGTTTTGGTTTTAATGGCAACAAGTGATGTTTTCTTCTTCTGGTTATTCTTAATAATGCCTCTACCTTCGCTGCATTCAAACATGAAAGAATCATCTATTTCTTTCTCACCCCATGTCCCTTAAAATCACCTCCTACTACTTTTTTTGGAATATTTCCAAAAGATGACAGGGCAACACAGTCTCTCAGTTTTTCCAAAAGCAAACAGAGATGTCCCTCCATTCACTTTAGAGTTTGGAGGAACTGTGCCTCCCCACGTGCCTCTCCCCAACTGGGCTCTGGCAACAAAAGCTTCTTATGATACTTCATTTGAACCATTCTTATTTCCCAGCAGCCTCCTGTTGGACGAGTTCCTATTTCTCTAATCTGCTATCTTCACCCACCAAAAGACAGGTGGGCAAGATTTTCTGTCTTCTGGTACATTGACTGGTACCTCTGTGATTGACATAGTCTTCTTCAATCTTCTGTAGCCACAGAAGGTGCCATGCAACAGCACACCTGGGATTTGTGTGCACAGCAAGCTGACTGTACAGGCACAGAAGGGCTACCACTGTCACCAGTGTGTTCCCATCACCACTGGGAGATGACTTCTTTTTTAACAAGGTCAACCTGTGCACCAGGCCACAGAAGGAGGGCTGGCTGGTGGTGTGGCTCATTCATCCCATCTTCAATTTCATACAAGCCTTTTCCTTTAATCTCCTGGGTGATATTTAACTGGTATAATTTAGTCTGCCCACTCTTAGATCTCACTGGGCACAGTTTTTAGATCCTATTAACACTTTCCCTGAGAGGATGATTGTCTTTACTTGAGAACAGCTTTAAACTTTTTGCAAGTGCCACTCATTTCAACCACAAATAGCAAACTGCTTCTACCTTTTTGGCACATGATATAATGAAGAGCCAAATACTGTTCCCGCAGAAATCAATTAAACTAAAAAATAGCAAAGCTAAGCTTGGGTGGTTCAGGGATCCACAATGCCATCACTAATATGACTGCTTTCTTGCATCTCTCTCTCTTTTTTTTTTTTAACTAGTGAACCCTGAAAGTTGCAGCTGCAATTCTAGTGTCTACGAGTCAAAATGCTTCTGATTTTACAGTCTTGCATGAACTTCATGAGAAAATATTTTGAAAAAATCCAAGTCACCACTGGCAACAGGTGCTTCTTATTCCACATTTATACAGATAACAAGAATGTTCAGAGTTAAACAAGACAGAATTAGAAGGAATAAAATCTGAACTGTCTTTCTGTCTCTTGCCTAAGGGTATTAACGGAGATCTGAAAGGGAGCTAGGAGGAAATTTTCTTTTATGGTAGGTTAACCTGCAATTGCCTATTGCAAGGTATTTTAACACTTTGCTCAGAAGCCTTCGACATTGCCCAGTCTAGATGACTGAGGAATGGACTGGAGGGATTGGTTTTCTGTTGATACTTATCCCAGAGTATGAAAGATTAGAAAATGTTATGTAATATATTGAATATTGTATTCCAATTAAACCTAGTAATCACATGTGCATAAGAAAGAGAAAATAGCTGTGTTTTCGGAGAGTGTGGAAAAACTGAGAAAGAATGCTATGGTGATTATTAAGGTAAAGCAAAAAAATTTACTAATATGACAAACAATAATTTATGAGGAATATCATACAACATTGCTGTACAGATAGCAGTAATCTGTTAAAATTCCTCGGAACAACTCTAATAGTCACTGAATCCAGAATGGACAATTATTAGCGCACACATAATTAACATTAGAGGTTTTAATAAATTGCTTTTCATCTCAGATTTGCAACTGCTGTGGAAAAAAGAAACCCTCACCCAAATCTACACAAGTTTTCAACTTCACCCAACATTTTTTAACTTTTAGGGATTTATCCATGTTAATACTTCATCACTTTTCTCTCTTTTCTATTCAGTCTAATTCAAACACGTTTTATTTACCTTCACTATCTTGATGAGAGTCTTCAGCTGGTAGATGTGAAGTTGAAGGTCTAATCTATCAGCCAGCCACGTGCATATGACTTTCATGGAGCTGCTATACCATTGCTGAAAAGAAGCATAAAAAACCCCCACCAAACAACCCTGCAGTATTCATTTAACAGATTTGGTAATGAGAGGTAATGAAACACTTTGAAATAATCACAGATCAGCACTTGAAGTCAACAATGATATAATTTCCTGTTAAGAGAATTGCACGGGTCAGTAGGAAATCAAATAACTTGACCCAGACTGTTCTTTACATGAATTAGCAACTGCCATTTTATCTTTCAGTTACAACGTTTTCAAGCAAAACAGCGTCATGCACTTTGCTATCTGTCAGTAAAAGCGGATATTAAATACACAATTATAGGAGAGAATCGACAGCTAAAACATGGGAAAAAATGCGGGCAGGGTATCGTGAAAGATTTTGCAATAACTAGATTTTCCAGCTCAAACAGGAAAACAGCATCAAACGTGTCTTGCTTTTTTTTCTTTTTTCTTTTAATTCACCTCTATGCTAAGTAAAAAAATTCAGAAATCCATGGAAACTGTATTTAAGTATGATCAAAACACCACTTCACCCCTCCCAGAAGAAACATGTTAAGGCTTTGTTTTATGTTAATTACTAATTATAATTACAGCCTACCTTATTTCCTTTTTGTGTCTTAGGCATGGGCATGTTTTCACTCAAAGCTTCACAAATGGATGGGGTAAGAATAAGCTCTCTGCTGTTGGTGTCTACATTACCGTAAAAAAATGCTCAGATCCAAATAGCTACTATAATAGTTCTTTCACATCAACTGGATTAAAAGAGATTTTACTAAACATAGTTGTAGCAGTTTTCCTCCCCCTCCTGTAAAACACCAACCAGATGTCATTTAGTCAAACTGTAAAAAGGAAGGGATTTTTTCTCATTTTAGCAGGGCAAGATTAGAAGAGTTTGTGTCGTAGCTGTTTCTTGTCTCCTTCCCCACAGGGAAGAGGCTTAAATTCTTTTCTAATGTAATTTCCTGTGTCTTTACAAAACACACAGATACGCAAAGAGAGGAAATACTGCGTATATTTAAAAATGCAGCATGTTAGTCCAGGTATACATCGTGAAGTAATTCAAAAGAAGGATCTAACATCTCCTTGGACAGCCCTACATTAACAAATACAATAAAATAGATACTGAAAAAAGTGAAGATGAATTACTGGCTACTGGATGTAACAGAAGACAGAAATCTTTCATCAAAATGTAAGCTCTTTAGAAAAAGCTTTAAAGTCATACAGTAAATACATGTAAATAATTTTTCCTTACAGGAAACAGTCTTCTCTCATAGTAACTATCAGCCTTCAGATAAGTTTGAAATATGATTTTCATATAATATGACTTCCATTTATTTTATGTGTCAAAATGTATTTTACTTATAAATCATTGGAAAAAAATAATTTTACATTTGTAGTTTCTCCCATTAATCTACTATTTTACAAAAATGAACAGACCACACAAAATGCAGATAGCTGCAGAGTTCATAAAAGTAGTCTGATTTATTCAATAAAATGTGGGATCAAATTGGTACCTATAAAATACTGGGTTTTATCACTGAATGACACTCTTATACTATTTACATCATTTCACCCCAAACATGCAGGTGGGTTTTGATTTCCTTTGTAAGTACCTGTAAAATATTTTTAATGTGACAAGAGTTGTTACTAAGTAGCAGCTGTAAACTATGTGACAGGTGTTGTATGGATACAGATGTCTAGAAAATAAAGTACAGTTGAGGTTATTCACTCGGGGAGCTCTATCGATCTAATAAACATAAAAAAATCACATGCCAAGCCTTCTACCCAGAGTATCTGTTGTTATGAGCAATAAGATGAGCTCAATTATTGTATTATTGCTCTGACTCTACTGCTGTTAATCTTTAACATAATCACAGGAGTGATTTTTCCCAAAACTGATATTCTTCCATAAAAAAAAATAAGCCAATAACACATCCACGATGTATTCGGTTTGTACCAAGCAGAAAGCAGAAGGGTCTCAAACTCGCTTCTGTGAACAAACTACAGACAGGGTTGAAAATTCTGTGGTCTGTTTCCCTGTGCGACAGCACCGAGTTGTGCCAAACCACTGAGGTGAGACCCAGACCCAGTTTTGTGGCAAAACATGAGTTTTAAAGCCCAGCCAGACAACTTCATTATAATGGGTGCAGCAAAAGTTAGACCCTCCATAGAGATATCTGTGGTATGCTTATATTCTCCGAAAACAAAGCTGAGAATTTGGAGGGAATCAATTTTGCTACTCAAATTTGCAAATGAAAACAATACGCTAAACTTTAAGTAGAAAGTCTTCATTTGGTGATTGTGAAATGATACTACTGTACTTGCTCCTCTGTCAACATACCCTGTTCAGGAAAAAATATTCAGAAAAAGATGTATTTTTAATAAAAGTCACATCCAGTACCTTTTTAAAGTCCTCCTACAGGTACTCGTGGAAAACCATTCCCGTTCTCTATTGGCCTTATACCCACTAGTTTTGAGCACTTAGTACAGACTGAAGATGCACAAACATAAAAGTGCTGGATTTTGCAAGAAAAGTAAATATTTCCTTATCGCTTCTTTTGGAGCCTGTTGAAATGCACAGTGCTGCAAATACCTCTCAGAGGCGGAATCCAAGGCCACACATTCCGACAACCACTAGCACATTATAGAGGTAGGGATGCATCTACTGTGACTTATGGGAATGTATCGCAAACTCAAAAGCTTCAGTAATCAGACAATGGTCCTAAGATTGCACAGTCTGTAAGTCATAATAATTGAGAAAAAATCCTCTTAACTGGTTTTAAGACAAAGTCACTTTCCCGCCAGTAACAATAGCACCGAAAGGTCAATGTGACTCTTGCAGATGTCAATGATACAGTATTAGTGCCGTATTCTTTGCTGTCGTCTATGTAAGAATAAAGCAGTAAGTGTTTCTTATATTTTTTTTTTTCACATCAGCACATAACAGCAGCCAACCACTTTAACAAAAATATGTTTGCCTCCCTGTCTTGCCTCCCCCCCCTCTTATTCATAGCTCATCCAGCTCCTGTAAGGGCATGCATTACTCACTTCATTTTCCTGAGATACCTCTTTTAAAGTAAAAAATAAGAGAAAAGGAAAGGCTAGGGTTGACTCTGTGAGACCCCTGTATTTATTCACACTTATTGTGCATGACTGTAGACTGGTAAATCATATTAGCAGCCCGTCTCCCCATCAAGCTGCTACTTGCTTTCCAGCCCTGGGAAGGTTCAACAAATCAACAGGAGCACGGAAAACAGAACATCAGTCTAATCTAGTGTTTAAGGTGAAGTTTTCAAACCCAATCTAAGAAGATCTTTAGAGCAAGCAACAAGCTGAAGGGCTCAGAAGGTGGTATTGACAATGAAAGAGTGTTGAAATATTGAGAAGCGCAGCACTTGTGCATTTTTAATAACAAGAGGGTCAACAAGGACACAGCTCCCTCAGTGCCAATAGTTGCCACACCAGGGCTATAAACGCTCTCAGTTCATCAGATTTCTTAAACAGTTCATCAGCTTTCTTAAACACCCTAAACCCCCTCAGCGGACCTTTAGTCTTAAATTAACAAACCAAAGCAATGAAAGAGGGTGCAGCTTGAATGGCCAGCATTGATCCCCAACAGGGCTCGGCGCGGCTACAGGCACTGAAAAACTGGCTCCATTGTCGGGAGGAATTGACAAACCTCCTGGCCTAAATAGTCCAGCTGAGGCGGGCTGGAGGCACGCAGCTGTAAAGGGCTCCCCTCGCCCCGCTCCCAGCGCTCACAATGCGCCAGGCATGAGCTCTTTGTCAGGCCCAGACTCGGCAATTTTCTAACAAGGATTAAAGTTGTTTCTCGGCAGGGCCGGAGAAAAGCGATTTAGCAACATACCGTGCTTTCTTCAGGCAAGTTAAAGAGAAGTAGTTAAGGAATTTCATTATTCCGTTGACCGGCGGAAAGACAAAACAAATATATTAAATATTCACCATCTTTCTAGGAGCTGGAGCTATAACATTCGCAGAACGCTTCAATTAAATATAACACTTATTGGCTGAAAGCAAGCACTTCAGATTTATTTTTGAAGTTTTATAAAAAGGTGCAGCTGTTTGCCACCTGGAAGGAGGCTCAATACATACTAATACACAATGCCTTAGTACTTCTAGGGCTGGTATCCCTAACGCCTCAGATACAAGACCCCGTCGAGTTTCTGTATCTTGCCCGCTCTTGATAAATGAGCACTGCCAAAATGCTTTTTCTGCTGAATATGGCAGGGGGAACGCCTTTTCTAGGAACCGCATTTTATCTCCCTACCGAAGCTTCTATCACACTATTGATCAGGAATTGAGTTGCTCAGATGACAAAGGGATGTTTTTACTTCCTCCAGCTCTACTTTTCCTACCAGGAACAATAACAAAAAGTATTCCTCTCACTGAAGAGATCGTAACATCAAAGGCAGCACAAGATAAAACGTGTAAGAAATGTTATGAGCATGTTAAGTATTAAGTACTAAAATGCCTAGTATTTATTAAAAGGCAATGCTATTGCATTGTTCCAGGATTTTGGTCGCTACTGTTAGTAGTGTGCCATGGAACTTTTAGAGCATTTAAAAAACATTAAATGCCAAAAGAGTAAGTTATTCCTTAAAAATGCAAACAGTGAAAGTTTGGAAGAAAGTGCCTGATTTAAGTTTCATAATTGTTTCCCTCTTTGTAAAATATGAATAATCATATTGACCTCCTTCGTTGAATGTTAATGGTAATGAGGAAACTTGTATTGTCTTTGAAAATACTCTGAGGTTTAGAAATTATAGCTGTATTTTTAGGTTAAGGTGTAGATATCATCCACTGAAATGAGGATTTTTACCTGAGCAGAGAAGACTTCATAGACTCTTCTGAAGGCTGGAAAGCCTTTGTAACTCTTAAAAAAATACAAACCCCGGGGAAGAATTCCTCAACCTGTGGGCCACCATGATACATCAGAAGGTCATCTGCATCTTACAAATACACACAGGAACACCAAAGTAAAAAATCAACTCAGGAGAAGTAATTAACAACCAAAAATATCTTTATAATTTTTGCAGAAATGATAAACAGATGCAAACTAAAAGCAACAATGAAGTAACTTTGTATAAGATGTTTATGCTTTTCCCTCAGGTTTAGGAAGCCTTAGTCAAAAAAAAATAATCATGTATCAGCATCTAGAGATTTTGTTTGTATTCTCTCCTGTCCTATCAATTCTGATTCATTACACAGGCGATTTACGATCTGGTCAAAATACCCATTTCTTTGGCTGGAGGGAGAACAGAACTTGTTGAGTACTGATGTAGTCCCCTCCCACCACTTCCTGCTGTACCTTCACTCAACAAATTATCTCCCCAGTGACTCTGCTTTTCTAGATTGCACTCATCATAAATGTAACTTCCAGAGGCATTTCCAATGAGAATAACTGTCAGTGACTATGAAGATGAAGGAACAGAAGGTGCAGAAACTCCAGAGAAGAAAAAGATCTCATGGAAGAGCTTTCCCATCCCACTATCAGCTCCCTGTAGCTTCACAGTGATAGCCACTGCCTTTCCGTGACAGATCACCCAAACCCACAAGAACGTGGTTTCTCATACATGTAGCCTCAAAGTGCCACAGCAGAAAATGCTGAACTCAAGTTTACGGTAACATCCCTGAAAAAATATTCTCACTAAAACTCCAGAATTTTGCCTCTGTGGGAAGCCCATGCAAAGGTGGTATTTTTTTGTGTGTGCGTTTGAATGTCATTGTTCTGAATCAACAGAGAATTTTATGTTACTGAGGTGTGCCTCTATGTTAGAGACAGTAAGATTCAGTTAGCAGAAGTGGTAATTTAGCTGGTCTCTGGCTGTAGAAATAAAAATTACACCATCTCTAGATATAATAAATTTTTCAAATACATTTGTAGACTGGATAGTCTTGCAGCTACCCTAATACTTCTAGCTCTTTGGTTTTTGGCAAGATAAAAATTGTTCTGCTGAGAATACCAAAGAAGTTTACATTATTTCTCTGAAAAATGTAAAAAACCTCCACTTTTTGATTCAAAGTGCTGCTATGACCAGCGAAAAAAATTTTATGTGACATAAATTTCATAACAAAATTAATATAGAGGGAACACTGACATTACAAATGCAACAAGAGTTGGAATTAATATCTTTCCTGCACGGGCACCTATCAAGCTCTTCTTACCTACATATTCACTTACTGTATACTTACTGTATCAGGGCACGTTACTTTTATTGTTTTTTACAACATATAAAATACATTCAATACAAATATAAAACTGAAAGGACGTTTTGACAGACTTTAGCTTTCATCCAATAATAGTGTATGTCCATTAATATGCAAACATAAGACCTGTAAACCTTGGAGGCTTAATTTTGCATTTTCTTCAATGTTCACAAAGTTTAAGGAGAACAATATTTATTTTGTGGGTTACCATGATGCCACTATTTTTATTTCTTTTGCGATTTTTCAGCAGGAATTTTCATTTAAAAAAATATGAAAGAAATGAAGATTAAACTAAGCACAAGTGGAAAATCCATGGAGTTAGCCTTACTGGAACCATGGGTTTATCAGGCAGTACAAATAAAGCCTTTCCCCTACACCAACAACAAGACATTTAAAAGCTCTTCATCTAGAAAATGCAAATGATTAAATCAATATTGAGTGTAATATGAAAAAATTGCATTTATCTCTCTTTGCCATTTGGCTTCAATTCCTTCCCACATTTTCCTTCAAGAACCTGTCTCAAAATCTCCCTATTGCTGTATCACTAATTTCTGCTTTAACATTTCCAAACCTTGCGTTCCCTCATGTGCTCCTACTTTGCACAGAGCCCGTGACACAAAGCTCTTCCACTCCACCACTGTGTTACGCTTCTAATGCTTGGCACCACTTAGCAAAGCATCTTCCTGGAAATGTCTGAGGCTTTTACCCAACTTTCACGTTTTGTTTTCTCCTCTAGGCCTCAAATGCTAAGCCAAGTTTTGAACTTCAGCTTGGGAATGTGCAAAAAAATTCACAGCTTAAATTACAGCTACATGTACCAGGAAAGGAAACATGAGAAAGAAATGACATACTACTGTCTGCCTCAACACTCGCACTTCTTGTGATCAAAGGATCAAGACTCAAGATCAAGATTTCTCTAGCTTGGTCACTTCAAATTACAAACTCTGTTTGGGTACATATTGTATGTACTTTTCTTCTTTTTTTTCTTCTTTTTTTTCCTGTTTTCCTTCTCCCTCCTCCCCACCTCCCCTTTTTTTTTGTGTGCGTGTGTGTACATCATTGCAGCAGATTTATTAACTTGTCCCTTGCACCCTTGCTTGACCAAGCACAATAGGTTTTCTTCCTTCCAGTGGGACTCTTCCTTTGGTTTCCTTCTGCCTTTTTTTGGTGCCATTACTCCAATGAACTTCTCAGGGAGCTTGAAAACCATTTTGTTTTTCTTAAGAATGACTAATTGATGGAACAAACACTTAAGTTCCTAGTCCGTCTCTTCCCTGCCTATTTGAATGAAAGATTCCCACTGGCAGTCCCAAAGCAATCAGGAGAAAAAGGAAAGGAGCTCAACAGAAAGAACCCAAACCCTGAGAGAAAGACCCTGTTCAGCAGGACTCATGACAACAAACAAGTGAACAGTTGCTGGATGAGATATTTTGGTGATACAAGGAAAGAAATTAGATAGGCTAGTTTCAGAAATCAATAATGAGAAGAAAAGAGAGAACGGGGCTCCCCTAGAAGCGTATTAAGCATCTTTGAAACTTCCAGGCAAAAATGATAATGTTCTGAAATAACAAAGAACATCTAACATATGAAAAGCTTGTCTTTTAGGAGGAAAGTAAATTTTTTCACATTTCAGTCTTATAATTAGAAGCTGGCTAGTTGCTACGGAACTGCTGCCAATTTACAAATAAATATACACTTTAATACAAAACACACAGTACTCATCTCTTCCTGCATTGTATATTGGTTGCTAAACAGCAATATACAATATTTATGCTACTTTATAATGTTTGTGACCTCCCTTTTTTTTCTGGCTTCTTCACATATGGTAGATGTTCTTGGAAACTGGAGGTTTGCAAAATTAGACATGCATAACTTTCTTTTTGTATCTGGACATATGTAATGTTGCTGTTCTGATTTTAAACACTAGGTACTAACATAATGCCCATGACTGCGAGAGACTAACAGCACAAACAGTTTCCCTACTCCATTCTGGATACACAGTGCATCTGTGAATGGTTCTTCCATAGGTTATTCTGGTGCTAAAACTCTGGAGCAAACACTGTCAGTCTTGGTACACTGCGTGTTGTGCTGCAGTTTGGGTATATCTGCAAACATCCTCCAAGGCACAGAATGGGGAACATCACTCGAGCGACCTTGAAATGAAAGACAGCTTGGATCTTCAAAATAAAAAAAATGAACATAATGCAAAATGACCAAGTTGTTACTTGTTATAACACTTGCCTCTTGCTATCAGGCTCTAGTTTTAAAAACCCTATGAATGCTGCTTAGCTGCACAAATGTAAGCAGTTTTAGAATCACAGAATCATAGAATAGTTTGTTTTGGAAGGGACCTTAAAGATCATCAAGTTCCAACCCCCCCTGCCATGGGCAGGGACACCTCCCACTAGAGCAGGTTGCTCAAAGCCCCATCCAGCCTGGCCTTGAACATTTCCAGGGATGGGGCACCAACAACTTCTCTGGGCAGCCTGTTCCAGTGCCTCACCACCTCCCCCACAGGAAAGAATTTCTTCCTAATATCTAGTCTAAATCTACCAAAATTTAGTGAATGCATAACATTAGTAAGGTTAAAGGTCCAGGCTCACCCTGCCCGCAAGGTGTAACAGAGACACCCATCCCTACTTTGCCCAGACATACAGCACTCTTTGGGGAGTCCCTGGGGTGAGGCATCGGCAAAGGGTCCATAGGAAGAGACCTCCTGTGAGCTGCAGCTCTCCCTTACAGGGAGTATATTCTTAATCCTTGCACCATGTGCTAAAGTGAAGTGGACTAAACTGGGCCAAAGTCTGTGTTGTAGCTTTCACACTCATGTTTGTAGCTTTTGTCATAGAGTCTTCTATTTAGACTCCCTGCTCCATGTGGCATGAGGTCAAGTACATATTTTAATTAGAGTATTTAAAACATCCTGCATTCCTCTGGGTGAAGCTCAATTCTTTCCACCCCAGCAATCTTGATGCATCATCCCTTTACTCCATACAGAACTGTGGTGGCCTATGATGGGGCTGAATGCAGCTGTGGAGTTGACAGGGAGCTGCACCATGGTGGAGCCACTCCTTCCTACGCCCCACCGACGGGGCACCACATTGAGCAGCGCTGATGTGTAGCAGAGGTCCAGCCTCCTGCCTCTCCCTCGCTTCTCTCCTCCCCTCATCCCTCTGGAGAAAGCGTCCTCGGATTGGGCAGGTGCTCGGTTTGCTCCTTTCCATCCCTCACCTTATTGCCCGGGTGCACTCTTTCAGCTAAGCAGATTGTACAGCTGCGTTGCCTTTTTTCTTTTTTTTTTTTTTTTTTTTAAAGCTGATTTCTCTATTTTTTATTTGTACTGATTTTCTTGCACATTGTAAACGCTTTTAGTATGGTGAAATACCAAGGACAGTCAATGCCATGTAAATTAAGAAAATACACGATGAAACACTTGAAAATTTTCTAAAAGAAATCATCTTCATATAGGTCAACACTTTTGCACATTTAAGTCAGCACCAAAGCTTCATTTCCCTGTGATCAAACAGGTTAAGAAGCTCTTTCCACTGATGAATTACTGACTTTGTCAGCGCACTCTGCAGCATCTTCACCTGGTACTATTTTGATTTACAACATAGCAATCTCTTTCTCATTACAGTAAACCTAGATTATTCTTATGCTTTCTGGCACTATTTTTCTTGTAATATGATCAGCAGTGTGGTTGTGTGTCTATTTGCGAACACTTACACAGAAGTTTGCTTAATTTTCCTTTTTAAACTAAGCTTGACCCAAAATGAAATACAAGTATAAATATCAAACCCGCAAGTAAGGTTTGAGAAACCACAAGGTTCTCCTGCTGTTTATACGTGTGTGAATTACAGTACATCAAGAAATCAATATTCCCTAGATGGTGCTTGTGCCTGGCACTTCATGGTGAACAAACATTAGATAAGACAATATAAATGGTACAATCCTTATTGATTTCTCCTGACTGCGTAGAATGTGAAAGCTGCAGCCATAGTTAACACTTACTGACAGACTCATCTAAAGTTGCAGTGCTATTCTATATTTTTATAGTTGTCCACGCTCAGTTGATTCCATTATATTGCTAGACACATTTCAAGCCATCTAGATAAGAAAAAAATAAAAATGCAGTGCCTGGAATGAGATGCTGCTACTTTGTGCTTAACAGGATAAAAAGGTTAAAGGACTAAATTGTGCCTGGATGTTGGAAGGAGTTCTCTTTCATTTGATAGAATTGTTATTGTTTTTAGTGAATGGATACTGTGAGTGATGGATAGATGCATTTAACTAAGTTAAATAAATGACTGAACACTATAGACCAGAAATGTCTATGGGGAAACTGTACTGGAAGCTCCCGATATTCTGGCCCCTCCCCAAACAAACAAGCAGAAACCTCTTGTAGTTCCACCCCTGACTGATAAAATTCCTCGGAAAAAAAGATCAGATGGGATTTAAAATATTCAGTTTGGGATACTTTTTTTTCTCCCCCCCCCCCATTTTTGATTCATGATGCAGATTTTAAATTGCCTTTTTAAAGCAACATATACACGATTTTATTTATTTATTTAATAAAAGGAAGCTTCAGATAGGGCAGCATAACAAATCTTGACTGTCAGGCTATGAGATTTAGTGCCCTGGAAAATAATTCTCTCTTTCCCTTTTATACTTCCAAGAGCTCTTAGTAAGATATCAGAGTATCTATTTCATAGTTTCTTACTCCTCCACTGGGAAGATTTAAATTATATGATTGAATTAGTGTGAAAAAGGTGTCAGACATTCATTCCATGAATATAAATGCAGACTGGACTATGGGATACATAGTATTTTGAGAACACCCTTTTTATATCTTTCTGGACTGTTTGATACCCAACAAGATGAAAATTCAGAAATAAAAAATGGCATAAAAAATTAAAATGCAGGGAAATGTATCATATCAAAACCACAACAAAACCAGCTACTGTGTCATGGTTTTCTCCAGAGAAAACACTCTCAGCTACAGTGTAGAACAGTTTACAAAGTGCTGAATATTCTGATCCTGAAGCAGCAAACTCTAAAGCACATGCTTTGCTTTAAGTGTGTTGTGGTCCTATTGATTTCAACAGTACTGAGTTTTGCTGGATTCACAGCAGCATAATCAGCATCCTCCAAGTGGGCACTCCTTTCCTCAGCATATTGCAGAAAAAAAAATTTAAAAAAACTTAAATAAAATCAGGCAGAGATCACATTTTTCAGCTTTCAGATGAACTGTTCTTTTGCAGAGATTTCCACCTCCCAAAATGAGCCGAATCTACTTGAAAAAATCAGGAATAATTTAATGAACTTTGAAAAGACTTTGAACAGTAAAATTGCAAGATGCTGCTTCCATCTTGCATAATCATTTCATACAGCTGAGGATGTTAATCTAATTCACTTTTTTAGTCCACATTTGGTGACCCTGTCTACAGTTTTCTCTAAAGCTCTTTCTTTTACCAAAAAAGACATGATAAACTGTTTTAAAATTACAAGAATGTCTTTATACCAAGAGAAAACTGTAGAATGATTCTCATATCAAGAGCTTTCTATTTTCCCTATAAAATATTACACATAATTAAAGGTGAGTTAAGACTTTGGTGAAAATCTAAAGAGCATCGGCAAATCTGAGCACTGCTCAGCTTTTCAATTGCTTTTCTACTTCTCAGTTCTTTTAAATGGTTTTCTATGGCAGGAACATTTTTCTTAATTAGTCACAGCTAATTAGTGTTCTGGCATAGACAAGTAATCAGAAATGTCAGAGCTGCAAGGCTACATCTCCCTAATCCTTTGATAATAATTTAGCCTCCTGGGAGGGCCTCAAGCTGCGGTAAGTAGTGGCTGACAATAAGGCAAAATTAGGTGGGCAGCAGACCATTAGGATAGAAAAATAAAAAGCACTACCAAATCCTGCTGAGCACCATCAGGCAACTAACTACACTGCCAGATGAGGTGCCTGTTTAAGCCTGTGTTGTTAATTAGCTGATTCTACCAGACCTGCCACACATGTCCAGGTGCATCATGCAAAGATGTGTATTTCTGGGTTTGCGCCAAAGGACAATTTTGCACTGTGATCAAATTTCAAGAATCTGAGAAAGAAGCCCACATATTTCTTGAAGATTATTCCGAGTTATCAAAGAAATAAGAAGATCAACAAGCTAAAATCCATTTTTGTTGAGCCTCTTTTAAGTAATTAGGCACGGTCCTCTCATGTTTCTCAGAGGTTAATACAAACACAGCTTTTGATTCAAATGTGGCCTTTAACCAGTCCTACCTAGTCTCAACTTGCTGAAGTTGCCTTGGCATATAAGCTAGATCAAAAAGTAGACCTTCTGTCAAATCACGACACTTGCAAATAATTACATAACAATGAAAATGAAGATTACTTATTAAAATTAATGTGACAGGAAGCAATTTGAGAATGAGAAAAAAATCACAACTGAAGTTTTCTAGAAAAACATTGTTGAAGACTAAATACTACTACACTAATGGTGCCTTTGAGATAGGCATGGGCAGCAGAAGGAGTTGGTACTAGAGAAAACTCTCACATTTAAAGCTGAAGATTCATTCACTTGTCAGGGAGAAGCATTTGCATATTTTACACTCATTTTTTGTAAAAGGTCAGAAAACTTATAGAAATGATGTAACTCAATAAAGCATTTGCTAAAAACATACTTGCAGATACAATGGCAAACAAAAACAAATCAGATGAGTATTTCATATCTCCATTTAGGCACAGAATGAAGTGTATGTCTCAGTAGTCTTTGGAGAATAATTACTACCTCAAGTAACCTCAAGTACACCATTAAACTTAAATTGTCCATCCCTGCTACTGATGGAAAAGGAAAATCATGACCATGATATGGAAACACTACTAGCATTTAATTCATGTTCCAGACAAAATACAATCACTTTTTTTTTGGCCAGAAGAAGACTATCATATTACATCTGAACTTTAGAAACACTAAAGCCAAAAAGCAGCTACTTAAATCTGATGTGTTTAAGCATTTATACTACTCATAAAGGCACTCTGACTTTTTGCACCCCAGAGAAAGCTGTATGAGTTCCCCGCCATTAACACCTTTGCACCCTGCATGAGGCGACAACCCCGAGGACATTCTCCTTCCTACACGAGCAGTCCCCGTGAAGTGAACAGGACTAACTCAGTCGCACCACACCAGCTGAACACCCAGAAGAGATGGGCCATCAGGGCCACAGTTAAAGATGGGACCTGTTTGCTGATGCTGGCCTTTCCAGGATGCGGACATTGGCTATTTTATGTGTTTATGGTATGCTCTTGCACATCTTTCCCAGAAATCAAAACCTAAAAGAACTGGAAAACATTTAAGTTGCAATAATAGCCAAACACTGATGTGTTACAGCTGTTCTCTTAAACCTTTCTTTATTTCTTAAAGCAGCAATCAATTACTGCATAAAGATTTCATTGCATGTATAGTCTTAATAAAATTGGAATCATACATCTGTTTACACTGTACTTTTTTCACAACAGACTCAACACAAATATAACCTGTAGGATAATGCTCTTCATGGTAAGTAAACCACAAAGAGAAGGGAAAATGTTTTAAAATAATTTTTTCAGTGTTCAGACAAAAATATCTATATTTCATGTGCAATTAACAGGTACAAAAAAGTGACAATCTACAGAAGTAGTACTTAGGAACTACACATTACTACAGAAAGTAAGTATTGTATCAATGTTTTAAACAGTGCTTTATGCAAAATGCCTTACCTTTTTTAAACTAGTTTGTTAGAAAAATCTTTTTCTTTTCTTTTTTTTTTTTTTTTAATTTTTAAGTCCGATGTAACTTAAAATGCTCAGGAGTTCAAGACTTGTTAGTCCAATCTCAAAAATTCAGGTCGGAACATGAACCTAAGTGTAACCATTGATAACCTGGTGTGTTTAAAGACACAACACTGCATTTATTAATGTTAATGGTAAATCTGTCATTGATTTTGACAGTCAAGAACCAGATTCCATGGGAATTTAATAGTTGCACATTTTTAAAATCTGTTAATTTTGTGATCAGGTACACAGCATTGTTCTTTGATAGGCTGCACAAATGTTCTCACCTCACTCACCAAGCAGATTATAAGAAGGGCCTTAACAATAATCTGTAATATTTCAGATTTATTGTAGGTTTGTGTAATTCTGTTTGAAATACTTCATTTTCCCATTCACCAACTACTACTTTTACAGCCTTTCCCGGAAATAAGTATTTTCAAAGTCTGGTTAAAAAAAAAAAAGAAATTAAAGTACAATTTTATTTCTAAAAC
Source organism: Thinocorus orbignyianus (assembly GCA_013400375.1). Taxonomy (NCBI): domain Eukaryota; kingdom Metazoa; phylum Chordata; class Aves; order Ciconiiformes; family Thinocoridae; genus Thinocorus; species Thinocorus orbignyianus. The sequence continues at coordinate 28,669 of VXBW01004743.1, forward strand.
ACTTTCCTACAAACTACGTTAAAAAATGAGTTCTTGATTTAAGTGATTAAACTTTAAAAAAGTTTTCATGGGTGATGTTTTTAATCCTAATTAAAAGTTGTAATCATTAAATAAACACTGTAGTACCTGTCTTGATGATTTAGTTATTATACATTGAATCTACCTGAGTCACTGCAGCATTAATCTTAGAAAACTTTGTTTTATTTATTAGAGAAACTTGTCCCAGTATAACCTCATCGTCTTAGTTTACTTCAGTGGAGTATGGTATTGGAAGGAATCACATGGATCATTCATAGAATTAAGGCTTCAGGAATCATGAACACGGAGCAGACATTTAATCCAGAGTTACTACAGACCATCCACATGTACAACACATTCCAAACCTTTTTAGTGTTCAAGATCTCTGGTGTTAAAAACAAGCAAACAAACAACCTCTCACAAATATAAGCTACCACAGCATGAGAGGAGGAGATACATGTCCTGAGTTCCTGTGACAGGAAGAAATTTCACAGGTAAAATTCCCAGCTGGTCTTAGGAAGAAGACCATGTCCCAGACCACAAAGGAAGACTGTGTCTCTGGGCAAACTGATCAGGCAAAAACTCTTTGTGACTCCAAATCTGGTGATTACTTTTGAGAACAAGAAGATGGCACGTTGAACTGGGAGAAACCAGTGTTATCAGGAGCACCAAGCCATATTATTCTATATGGTGTCTGTGCCCCCTTACAGAGGAGATAAGAATAAAATACACCCAGAAGCCAAGTTTTTCAGAAGAAAGGAAGGAAAAAAATAACCACCTTGATTCTGCTGCATGATCAGCAGAGGTATTGAAGCATAGGATTTAAATGGCTTAAAAATGGTGCAGAAAAAACTAGCAACCCAGTCTTCCTTCAAAGTCCCCTGGAGATTTGAGCCTTTCTCACATGTAAGGATTCATGCCACAAGCTTAAATTCCACCCTTCCGATTTTCACATTTTGTGTAGTGTGGCAATGCTTTTGCAGGCTTATCAAGCACCATAAATGCACATTTTTTGACTTCTTCCTAGTTTGAAACTTCTCAGATTCTTAGAAAATTTTCTGAATTCTAGCCTTAACATACTGTGACCCACTGGTGGACACTTGTACTTGTATCAATACTATTCTTAAATTTAAATAATCTTCATTGTTATGATAGACATTCTGTTCTCTTGGTCACTATAATGGCTGTTAGTATATAGCAGTTCTGAATCAAGTCCATGAAATATGCATAAGTAGCTTGTAATGATACATTTTTTGCCATTAAAATAGTGTCTGAGGCCTCATCTTGTCTATATTTCTAAATAACACTTCTAGGACACAGAACAGTCTGTTTTTCGATTATTTCAGGTGTATCCCTGGCTGAAGCACAGATATGCATGTATATTTACATAAAATTGTGAATATGTCTTATTCTTTATATTGAAATACAACTGGATAGAATTGAATTTATAAGCAGTATCTAGGTTTTGTTATACCACTGATTTAAAAAAAGCCTTCCAAAGATCATGGGCAAAATCTTGCTCAGTCATACTGTTCTAACTCTGAATTAATCTCAGGAAAGGTGAGTTAACACAGTGAGATGCCTTTGTTTTAAATTTCTGTACTCTATGAGCTACATATTTGTTACTGCATTTATCTGAATCTGTTCAACTGGTTATAGCTTCTAGTGTGATGTCAAGTAGAAATGTGATACCACCACATATAAAGAAAAATAAAGATACAAATAGATATTTGATACACAGAATACTTATCATGTACACCTTTTTATCTTTCCTTACAGCTACAAGTACTGGCCATGACAGCACACATACTACTAAGTAAAAGGGGACAGGAACAGTTTTGGGTCACAAAGGCAAGTTCTATGTCATGACTTGCAACCATACAGGAGACGTTTTCCTGTGCTGAAAAGCTTAATTGCTGAAATGAAACTTGGGAGGAGGTCCTTGACCCATCCTAACCCAATTGTTCTGATCCCTGTCCTTGGGTTAGTGCTAGTTGGGCTAACCCAAAACCATGCCAGGAGCCATGCTAATGACAGAACGGTGTGGGTGATGACTTGCTCGTGCTCAGGCCTGTGCCCAGGTCCCAGCCACTTTACTGCTACGGACATAACCTAAGGCTTGGCCCAATCCCACTACGGCAACAAAGTCAATGTGGTCTCTCCAGTGAGAGTTAGACTTGGCCCTAGGCACATAATTTTATTAACATTCAGAAAATTACAACATAAGCAAAAATAACCCCAAAGAAAAATAAAAAATAGAAACTTGAAAATGAAACATATGCTTGCAGATTCAGTGCAAAAGCAAACTGAAGCAGAAGTTGCTAATATGGTTTTAGTACTTTGTGAAGGTGCCAGCTGGATGGATGATAATTTTTCTACCCCTGCAGGGCATCAAAGCTTTTATAAAATCATTCTTTTCACACATATTAGCACTTAGCTTATTAAAACAGATGATACTTTTTTTTGTAAAGCTGCCTAGGAGTGTCTGGAAATATAAAATCTGAGAGATAAGTCTCATTTTGACCACCCAGTCTAACAAACAACAAACACTGACATGACATACCATGGCTGAGAGTCTATGTTATGGGACCTTCTGTGACTGCCACAACTGTAGTGTCACAGTAAAGGCTGTGAATTGCTGTTATGAAAACATTTGCTGTAACTTGCATAATTAAATGAAACTGCCAGCAAAGCCTTCTAAAATACTGGGGAGATGACACACAAATAAATACATTTCAAAGTCTGTACTATGTTCCGGAATTTGTTTTGTAATATATTGCATTGCATGCCAGAGGTGACTTCTTTCCCCCTTCAAATTCCCACATAATTATAAGCGACTGACATCATTGTAATGTAGATTTATAATAAAATATCTCTTATTTTAGGTATATTTTACATGCGTAGTGCTTTGAATTTGTATAGAAGGTACAATTTCAGCAGCCTAACACCTCCTTTACACAACTTTGAAAGGGACACACTAGACATAAATTAGTGGTTGAACAGCAGAAGTATGCCCAAGGATGTTGGCCTTAAAAGTTAAATTCTGGTAGAGTAGGTGATCCTTCTAACTAAAAGAGGAGGAATCAGGGCAAAGGAATGAATGGAGGGAGGCTGTGGAAGCCGGTATCAAAGCTGAGGGAAATTACTGCAAAGATACAGCCTGGTTAGCAAAGTGTGGGTCTTGAGGTTGAGGACAAGGATTACTCTGAACTTGCAGAAGTAGGATTACAATTTTGAAAATGAGTTTGATGATTCAATAAATGTTTGGTCATCCTAAAAAAATTATAAATACTAAACTCAAAATCCATGAAACAAAATTCTAAAAGTCATACCATGAAAGTACCAGTCAAAGCCACACTTGTACCTGGCATAACTGGCCTCTTTCTGGATACAAGCAGGCAGTGATATGAACAAGTTCTTTAGTTTAGGGAGACAGTGGAGTTCACAAAAAACACCAATCCCATTCTCTCCACTAGCATATTCAAAATCAGAAGATGGAATAAAACTGGGCTACTCACAGTGGAAAAATTACTATTTCAAATAATCAATTTTATGTATGCCTTCTACCAATGAAAAGTTTAATGCCGAAAATGTTTAAAGAAAGCCCCCCTTGATAGCTGAAGATAGTAAAGAAAAAATGATTGATAGGGAAGAACACCTAAACTATTTTTTTAATATCATAAAAATGCAGCTTATCCCTTCTGATGCAGTTGTGATACCAGCAAGCTTTGCAAGGGTAGTTACTTACATCAAATAACTTCTCTATGTACATTTCCTCATTGACCTTTTCTCGAAGTATATCCTGGTTTTGTCGAACAAACATAATGTAGGTGTCTGCTAGATCCATCCCTGGTTTCTGTGGAGAAAGTAGTGGGAAAGGAAAGAGATAGAACACTCAGCAATTAAGACTTATAAAAAGTTACACTTCAACATAATAAAAACCCAGACTGTGTTACAATGTTCTCATGTGTATAAATCGTACTTACTAAATCTGCGGGGAATTCCGGGTTAGTTACCAAGTTCAGGAGGGATCACTATTAATAAAGTTCTCAGCGTTATAATTTAAGGATGCTTTGAGTCATAAATCTACTTTGCTAGATGTAATGGAATGAAGTTTTGGCTACGGTAACATCAATGGCAAACTTGGATATATTCCCCTTTTTTGTTAGTGAGGGTCTAAGGGCTGTTTCACGCTCAAAGTCCAGATCCTGCTATCCCATTCAGAAAAGGATTAAAAAAAAGCATTCAGTTCCTTTTGCCTTACCTCAGACTTGTTGCAATTTTATTCCAATGCAAAATTGAATTTTGTGTTTGAGGTTAGCTTCTACTTATTCCGACTAAAACTAAGTTCAAACATTTCCCAGACAGCAGAAGCACGAAAAGGTTGGTATGAGAGTAGAGCTGTGCTCCTGTATTTCTGAAACTGTTGCATTGATACAATCACCTCAGAGGACGTCTAGGGAAGGAGCAAGGGTGGAACTGTTTCCCTTCTTGTACCAATCTATATTCTGTATGAATAGCAGAGTAGGCATAATTTTTATAGCACACTCCAAACATGGGACAGGCTAGGAGATGCTCTGTCAGGCCAGACAGAGTGGCAGCTGCAACTGCTCTCTTCTGCCCAGCTGGGACCTCAAAATGTTGTTCCACACTAAAGTCCCCAACAGCCAGCAACACCCCTTTTCGTGGCAGCATTTGCAGAGCTGGTCACCTTTCTCTAACAGGTATCAAGAACGAACAGAAGCACTTTGGAAAGTCATCTGTAAATACCCACTGTGTGAGAAAGTCTGTGAAAGTATCTCTTGCACCCAAATAATAGTTTTTAAAGTTCATTGCATGCGAAATAAGGCTAACTTTACTTTAGAGCAAGCTTTGCACAAAGCTACTTCTAAAGGACTCATGTCCTAAGACTGGCTTTATACAGAATAATTAACAGCTCTAGGGGAAGAGGACGAAAGCAGCTCTACTCAGTCCTTGAATTCCCAGGCATAAACCATCCCTATTTCTCAGAAGCTGTTACTGTCTGAAAATAGCATACATGCAAAACTGCAAGAGTAAAATATTTAGCATAATTTAAAGGCCTATATACATAAACATGCTCATATAGTTAAAATATTTACCTACAATTTTATATTAAGGCTTTGTTTCTAGTCCACAAGTAGATAACTTTTAACTTTTCTCATTCTTTGTTATCTTGCATGTAATATACAATAATGTATATGAACAGGTCTGAGGACAAGAGGGAAGGAAAGGTGCAACGTGCCCAAACTAATGCTTGTCTAAAAATTATCGTTACAATAACAGGATGAGAACTCTTGTCCCTCAGAACTGCAGCGAGTGAACCCTCCTGTATCATAAGCTTCATCTCTTCTTTCCTAAATCTACCATGGACACATATAGGAATATCACCCAAAATAAGAAGATTTTCCTTTATGTATGTGCATCAATGGCAGTTTCAGTTTTTAAAATGAAAAGTTAAATGGACTGGTTTGACACTCTTCATATCTCCAAAACTCACACCAAAAACCTGAAATGTCTCCTGCCCATTTGCAGTGGTCATTCCAGAACCAAGGAAAGCTAATTTCAAAAACTTATCAACCACATACATAAATACATGCCTACATGAAACTCCTAAGACAAATGTAGGACCACACATATTTACATCTAAGTTACACACCTTTATCCTAAGCACAGAAATAAAAATGTAAGATTAAAATAGATAAGAGTTTTCTGTTTGCAGAAAACCTCGTTCACGGAAATCAATAAGATTTCCTTCTCAAAAATGTGCCTTCACTAAAATGTGACAGAAATGTTTTTAAATTAAACTAAATCACAAAGCAAAGGTGATTCAAAACAGAAAGCTCCATATCTTACCTTAGTATACTTATTTGTGATGGCAGAAAGGAATATAACCGGTGCTGAAAACTTGATAAGCAATTTATAGGAACTGGACTAGTTTTAACTCAAAGGGATAATAGGAAAATATTCTGAAATCTCCAGAGGTGGGTGAAGGAGATAATCTAACAAATCAAAGGCTGATTATAGTTCTTGGAGGTATGTATTCAAATTATAAATGAATCTTTCACTGCTAAAACCTAATGGTTCTCCAATTTATGCTATTTTTTCTTTTATTAAGTTCAATAAAAAATGTTTATCTTGCAGACAGCCAAAGCTAGAAAAATAACATTGCCCATCAGCATTAACTCTCCCCTTATCTTTGAGATGTTTACCTAGTCTTGAAGCTGTGACATATGGGAATTTCACACCTAGTGAATATATTTTCATGTATCTTGTAGCACAGGAGTGTAATCATTAAAAGAATATACACAAGTAAGAGTAACTGCAACAGCTGGTGACATTTACCAATTAGAATTACAGTTCTTTAAAACACTTTATCCTTCTTTAATGTGTGCAGGATAATTATCTTTGAAATTGCTGTGGAAAAAAAAAATTAATTTTCCTTTTAAACACTGTCTGCCTACAGTAGAAATATGTCTGGGTAAGGAAGATTATCAATACTCCAACAGTATGAGTCTCTGCTTTAAAACTTCACCAAAATTGTTGCAAGTTAACTGTCTTTGCTCACGGTGATCAAAACACATCAAACATTGAACAAACCAACAGGATGTCAAACACCGCATTGTCTCCATATTGCATACATTGAATTTATTTGTTTTCTCTAAATATGTGAAAGAAGAAAAGAAAGCTATTATAAGCATCAAAACAGGCGTAGTGCTATATATTTCACATTTTAACTTTTTAATAGAGATTATATTTGATGGGAACCTTTGATTACATGATCTTCTATTGCTCTATCTTGGATTATTAAACTTCAGGGAAAAGAACCCCCAGGTTAATGTGGCATAAAAATATCAAACAACAAGTAAGCAACTGGACACACCTTAAAAGACAAACAAATAGAAACTGATATATGTTTTAAGTAACTGTCACGGGGCATTTCATTAGTAATATCTGACAGATTTAAGCAACTCAGTCTCCACATCTATATCAGATACAAAAAATTCTGCACCCTTGAATCTCTGGCAGAACATCAGCTGAAGTTAATGGGAAAGAGTTATGAACACTTTTCTGGGAGAACAATTCAACTTGGTATATTTATCCAGATAAGTGTAAAAAAGGTATTCTGTCTGAAAACTTCCCCAAGAAAAAAAAGTGTTTTTTTTATGATAGATAAAAAGTTATTGTAGGTTTGTTTTATTCAGAACAGCAGACAAGATGTTTTGCCTATCTGAAAATGAAAGAGAACCAAACAAAGAGAAGAATGGAGAAACTGGAAACACAAAGACATCAAATAAAATACCAGGAAATGAAGAGTTGTAAATAGGGTTACTTTGTCGCTGGTTACACAAGTAACTGAATACACTGGCGAGTGAATGAGTTTAAACAAGGGTGTAGGCTTCAGCACATTCTTTTTTAGGGTTAATCACTAGTTAACCTGACAAGATGAACATGCTGTTTGGGAAAAAAAAAAATAAAAATCCTTGTTAATTACATACTGCAAGTGCCCTTACTTCCTGCTGCTGCACCTAATCCCACAGGTGCAGGTTGTCTTTTTTACTATTCACTGGTAGGTGGGTCCAGATCGACAGGAACTTTTTCACAGCAACAAATTCAGATAAAGAAGGAGCAGCTTAACTTTCCCCCTTTAAACAGGAAAATGCTATCATGGTGTCTATTTAACATGGAGGCAAATTTTAGAACACATTATTCCAGTTTCCAAGACGATGTAGAAGCTGTATCATGATTGACACACATCACTTCTACTGGCAAAATTTGCCTGAGGCATCCAGTGAAAAAAACCTGCTGCATTGCCTTGATTTCCAGGTGTTCAAATACTGTGCTGCTGAAGGGTTTGCAGCAAACTTAATGCTGCCACTAATATTAAGCTTTTCCTACAGCACAGACACACCTAACTTCCTGCACAGCTTTTTGTGATGCAACAGTTTGTCACAAATCTCAGTAAGAACCATGAACATTTGTAAATGCTTGAGTTATGTTTATTCTCATTTTGGCATTTGTCACAGAAGATTTCTTAGTATCAGAGAGTATTAAACAAACATATTCTTGGTATTGCCAAGAAAAAAAATCTAGTTTTACTGAGTTGCTATCCTGTCAAAGCATCAGTGTTTCAAAGATGAAAGCAGATGTTAGAGACTAACTATATAATAACAAACTTCATCCCATTTTGTGTTTTGTCTCCTCTCCACCCCCTTTCCCTCCCCTGCATCCTGGAGGGAGATGTTTTAACCACAGCCAGCGTGGATGCAACAATGAAATGAAAAGGAGTGATGAGCTGGAGGGGGCTATTGTGAGAAACATAGGAGCTCCTTATTCAGTGTCCACCACCAAATGAAAGAGGACGCTGGAAAATTTCATTGCCTGAAATTTCTCCGCTGAATTCTGCAAGGCTCATCACTTGGGCTTTGGAATGACAGAATTAAAGTATCATTAAAATATTTTTGGCATAGAAACTACTTGTACTCATATACACTTGATCCCCACTCCCTTTATTTCCTGCAAATTAAAATGCATAAGCCAGGCAGAAAGATGCATCATTTGTATAATCAATGTATTATAAAGGAAGCAACTTACTCTCACATGATTATGAAAAATCATATTTTGCTTAAATGGAAATATACAATGCATTTCCCCTGCCTCTAATACATCTTCTTGTAGAAGAAAAAGCACACTTGGCAAAGGCTATAGTATGTGTATTTTGAGAACTGTCATCATGGAACTTAAGCTGTGATTCTGCAAGCATTTATGCAAATGCTTTTTCATATATGTGTAGTTTCATTGCACTCATGGGGCAGCACAGGTGTGCAAGTGTCTGCACCAGGATCTTGATTCTGTAGTGCAAAAGGTCTTCAAAACGCTATAGTTCCTATGACAAAGCAGGTAGTAAAATATGTGATTTTTCCCACATGTTCTACTATGTTATTTTAACTTTCCTACTCTGTTTAAGCGGTATCTCAATAATATTGCTGACTTAAAACAGATGATGCAGGGCTTTCCCTTCAATTCTGCAATAGCTTGTTTCTATGGATCTAAAACCAGAAGGGCCAGTTTCCAGGTTTGGGCATATGGAGGAGGAGGAAGCAGGAGAAATCCTGGGCATGATGACAATGACTGTTCTGTGCACTTTATTTTTAAACAGAGGTCTCCAAGTAAATCCTCCTTAAAAATAAATGGCACGGTATGGCCTGAATAAAGACTGTTTCCCCAGAAAAAGTTGTTTCCTTCTTATAACTAGATAAATGAGGCTGTGCAGTAAATATGTGATATTTGAAAATGGAGATATCTGGAAGGTCCCAATGTGTGTCTGCCTGGTAGGAGGCAGAGTTCCTGCTTTGGCCTCTACAGGACCCCATAAGTCAAATGCTGGCACATGTGTGAGGCCCCTTTTCATACCTTTGATCCCCGCATAAAGGCAGGAGCGGAGGGAGAGGTCTGGCATTGTGCGAGCTGTGCACTGCTGTCAGCCCCGGCTCCTTCAAATGGCCTCGCTGCACTTGGTATGACAGGTGGCCTACATGAAGTGAGGGAGGATTAGGTTCCTTCTGTGCCCTCTAAACGACTGGCATAGATTACTGGCCCCTACAAAGGGATTTAAACATACCTTTCTGAACAGAAAAGCAGTATATAAATATGCATGTAACTGGATGCTCAATTTGTATGAGTAATTGCTCTGGTTGTATTTGTAAATGAGGCAAATGTGTATAGAAATGACCAGCCAGAGACACAACTATTTGAGTGCAAAACTGACTTACATGATGAGAAACTGAACACAATGAAATCATCTACATGATTGAGGAATAATAATCATTCGAGATTAACAATATACATTTTTCTGCCCTCAGTTCTACTGCATTCCTTCCTTATTATCATTAATTAACTGGCTTTGTGAAGAGAATATTAAAAAAAAAAAAAAGAAGAAGAAAAAATAGACAGGCATTTTACATCTTCTAAAGATTGCTTGGGCTTTAAGAGGAACCTACAAAGAGTTACAGTGAATTTGGGTGAGTTTCTTTTTTTTAAAAAAAAGTAACCAAAATCAGCTCCTGCATTCCCAAACATCAAACCACAGTATTAACAACAGAAAAAACTGCATCCTTCCTGCACTACTTGTATTTGTAATATTTGTGTTACTTTTCTCCAAACATTTGGTTTCTCTCACATGCACAGCAGCTACAATTTCTCCACTTCAGAGTCTCAGTTACCAACAAAAGAGTGTAATAGCAACTAGATTTTTTCTTCACTATTTTCAGGAAATCATAAGCCATCATTGTTGTTACTTTTCTTGTTCTAGGTTATTTTGCACTGTTTCTAGTATTTCTGTTGGTGTCTCAATTACCAAAACGTACACAGTGTCCATATAACCCTATACGCCATGGCTGGGGAAGGCAACGAGAGCTCCTCGCGATTCCTAAAGGATGTTCTGATAAATGGAGGTTTATGTTGAATATTTTCTTGAAAAGGTATTCTGGTTTGGGATTTTTTTTTATTCTTTTTTTTTTGGGGGGGTAGGGTTATTTATAATAATCTATCTGCCAAATGAGCTACATGTCTGTGTCTACATTTCCCACCCTCGCCCTGAGAAGTCGAGGGAGGCCTCCTAGGGAGTGTACATCTTTGTGCCCAATGATTAAATGTCTAAATCGGCTCTCAATATTAATAGAATCAACCTTTTTCTTCAAAATGACCAAGAATCACCCAAGAATGTCCTCCTCCTTTTTGAATTATTTATTATTTTCATTTACCTTTTAACGTTTTTATCCCCTTTACCTCTCATCCTCTCTCTAAAACATCCTGCTCAGTACTACCTTCATTTTCTTACAGCACCTCTTTTGTCTAGTTACCTTCTTCTTATTAAATATAAACCAGCGTATTTTCCCTATTTTGCCAAATATTGAACCTGGTAATCAAAGACCAAAATTTCTGTTAAATTCACACACTCAAAAAAACACCAAAGGCCTTCTGCCACCCCTCAACCTCCTTCTCCCCCAGATTCACCAAGCTCTATTTCAGGGACCCCAATGAGAGTGCTAAGGTGACACAGCAAGACCCTGGAATGGAGATGGGGCACAGGGGCAGAATGTGGTCATCCAACAAAGCACAATTTTGCACATATTTGCAAGTGTATTAAAAGAAAGGGCCTACCACAGTCCCTTTTAATTCACTTCTTTGTACACAACTATATGGTAAGGAGGGACAAGATTTTAAACTGTATCAATTCAAAATACAGCCACATGATGCATTTAATAAAGCTTCAGTGCAGACCTGCTAGGTTACCATCACAGGACCAAGAGCTCAGAGTAAATTCCTCACCCTGTGCCACTCCCCTCTCTGCTTCCCACTTCAACTGCATGCCCAGCAGGTGACCTTGTAATGTGAAGACTTAAGCCCCATTTTGCAGTTGGAATTTTTAACTTCCACAACTGGGGATTTTAGACCCTATTCCAACTGGACACTCACTGTTAGTTGTGACAGTAATGGCTTTTCTTGGCCTCAACTGTATCCTCACAATGTAGGGAAGGATGTGAAGAAGCAAAACCAAATGCCAGCTTTTCAAACTCCTTCAACCCAGGAAAAATGTCCTCCAGAATCTGGAAAATATTTGCCTGGTCTGATTCACATCCTCCCTGAAGCACCGTTTACACCTGTAGTCTACAACTGCAGTGCTACAGTGCAGTTCGCATCTCGGGTTGTGGGCTGAGATGAAAAGCAAAGGGGCTGTGAAAAATGCAAGGAACATGAGAACCTGTCTGTAATCTGGTTGTCTTTTCAGGCCAAGCAACACCACTTAGTGAGTGTAAGAAAGGCAATGGGGCTCCAGCAGCCACCTCCCCACTCTGCCTTCCCCTTTCTCCAGAGCAGTGCACCCCTGTGTGACCCGACTCACAATATTCCCCTCAGCTTGTGGTAAAGCTATATTTTGGTCTCAACTTTATCATGAACTTCAACATCAACATACCCAGGCCAATGGTAAAAGACTTTGACATCTCCTCCTCATAGCTGTTCTATGTTATTTGGAGAGTCTGTCATGTTACCTGAAAGAAGTCAATGAATTTCTAGTTTGTTCAGTAATTTTTTTCTTCAGGCTTTTCAGTCTTAAGTGGCTCAGCAAGGACCTTTTGTGGCAGCTCCACAGCACAATATATTAACAAGAGGTATTCTAAATTAACTGGATTTGATATGAGGTCATTCCTTTGAATTCAAGATTGTGTTTTATAAAACACAAGAGCATTTATACAATTCAACAAGAAGTCCACACATAACCAAATAAGAAAAAAATTCTGAAAACATCATCTGAACAGAAATGTTACAACTTGTTATCTTATGAATAAGGCTAATATAAAGATAGCAAATTAACAAATTCCATAAACAGAGATTTTTCTTTTTATGTAGCCTGTATGGATTTAAAAAAAAAAAAAAAAGATTAATTTAAGCTTGCAAGTATTATTTTTTAAGTATAGAACTGCTGAAAAGATTTCTAGCCACCACACAGTCTATCATGTCTGGTGTTCCTCTATATTTGCAATTTTATCTCTTGTAAGGTCATTAACATAAAAATTTTAGTCATTATTTTGCTATGCTTGGAAAATAAGATTGTTTTAGAATCACTTAAAGAAGGGATGAGACTTGTGAGAGAGCAAATGATGTTTATTGACAGTGATAACGACAATATTTGATAACTTCTTCCTTGCCTTTTTCAAGAAAATACATTCTACTATGATACTCTACTTGAAATATTCTAATAGCTGAATTTTGCTCTTATGTATAGAAGAGCTCCAACAGCTACTCTTTTTAGTTTTTCTTTATACCACAGAAATATTGCATAAGCAATGGTAAATCAAATGCAGATTTAGCAAGTAAGGGATTAAATAAACAGGATTGAGTAAAACATCATTAGACAGTGGGTATTCAAGTATGGTGCTTTTACTTGTTGCTTATCTTGTACATTTGAACAGTTTCGCCAAGTGATGGAAAGACCCCTATAAAAGAATAACTAAGTTACAAACCTCAACTCTTCCACAACTGAAAAAGTGCATTGAGAATAACCTTTCTAAGCTTTGCTTTGAGACTTACTTGTTGCTTCAGGGAAATAAAATGCCCTCTGAGGGTTGTAGTGGCTGTTTAAATAGCCTGTGTAAAGCTATAATGAATCTCTGTAGGAAAGGAAAATGTCAACAATAAAAAATGTAAGCCAACAATCCCCCAATTTTTTGAATTATTATGAACACTAGAAAAAAATATTCAAAGGGTTGTACTTACGGGAACGTCAACATACTTTGCAGCTGCTTTCACCTTTAGAAAATAAGAAAAAAACATGCAGTGAGTGCTTATTACTATGGATTGTGCACAATATCAAAATTATGCACAGAAAGAAGAAGAACAGACCTATTGTGAATCCAAACACTTACAGTGAATGAAACTAATGATGAGAAGAAAGTGCCTTCATCATATCTTGACAATTTAGACAGCACACCTTCTAACACCGAAACAACCTGGAGGAAAAGCACAGAGAAAAATCTAAATGCATAATATGTAAAGTAAATATCTGGAACGAGAATGCAAATTTCTCTTCCTCAGATTTTTAATGTTCAGCAGGGCAATGCAAACTGTAAATTTGCTCACTTTCTCTACATCACAAATTGTTGAAATCAAGGACAACATTCTTTTTGCAGCTTCACCTATCGATAAAACGAATGGAAATTGTTGAACCACTGCAGAAACAGAAACTCAACCCAGAAATTCTTCTGAGGTGGTTTTGCTACTCAACACCACTTTGCTGCCTCTAGAACTCATGGTTAATGACAGGAGTGTGTGTAACCAGCATGAATTTTGGGTGGAAAACACATGTTATTTTCTAGGACTACAGTTTCTAAGATCACAGTGTCAAAGATGATGGAGAACAACTGTTAAAGGTTGTGATCTTGATATCATGCTTCTCTTATCTTTGCTACTGAATAGAAACCCAGCTCTGATTTCACCAAACAGTGTAATAGCACTACAATTTTCTGTCAACAGCGTGTGATGTTGAACTGCTACTACCTAGCCATGAAGGGGCAAGAAGGTGTATGCCCCAAATCTCTGGTGTGGTGTGGCTCCTCTCCCCCACACTTTCACCTGTGATTCTCTGAGGAGGGTGATTCCTCAGCAGGTTGCATGAAAAGGTTCTTTCACCAAAACATATTTCTAACTAAAAATATATCTTATTAATTGCATTAATTACAGCCTTAATGTTTAAACTCCTCCAAATTAGCCTTAAAGCAAGCAAATCCCCTTCTCACATCCCTCTGTGATCTTATGTTGCTCAAGTAATTAATGGCATATAACATAAAATATGTCGACCTTTGTATTCTTGAGCATTTATTTTACACATATGAATTGCTTTCCAGTTTATATAAAGATTGTTTTAAAAGTCATCCCTTGCTCCCAAAACAGTCATTCCCACAACCACGAATATCATTTTATGAGTGTGAGGACAGAACAAAATTCCATCTGGCATGCTGTTAATGGGCACTGTAACAGTGTCATAACAGTGTCACCTCCAGAGGAACTGAGATCATCACTTTACAATAAGCCCTGCTCTTAACAGTTCAAGGAGCAGGAGCAAGTGCAAAGCTACATTTGTCATTTATCAATCTAACCTGTCATATTTACAGTGATTAATTAAGACACTAGTATGTAGGTGCCGATCAAAGAATAAAACCACATCATGACAGAGTGGCAGTTGTTTCTGCACCCCTTGCACAGCATAATTACAGTCCTTTTATTAGACCAAATACCAGCCTTCTGCTTTGCTGTTGCATGCCCGTGAGAAGCTGCTGTTCATACTTCAACGCATTTTATCTGTCTGGCAAGGATTTTTTCTGCAGAAGGGTGTTCCATCTTACTGTGCAAAGACCTGCTATGGAAGTGGCTGATCTCATAAGCAACATGGTGTCCACAAATGGTTCCAGTATAAGCGGGACACAAAAGAACAGAAAACAAAACATTGCGGTGTCAGGGATGTCCATTTAAATGAAAGGCTTAGTTATGAAGCTGGAAATTTGTTTTCTGAGATCTCGGTGCACAGATGTGTGAAACTGTAGGAGCACTTCTGCATACACCTCACATTCTCTGAGCTGGTTACCCTGAGACACATTGTGCTTCATTTCACAGTTTTGTGCTTTTACTGTGATTTGTTAAATGCTTTAGCTTTTAACAAATGTATACTGTGCATACAAAATGCACAATATAGTCTTTACCAAGTAAAGTCTTACTAAAGTGAAAGTACTCTTTTACAGATGACTTGCAGCTAAGAACAACAATTGAAACACTTATTCCACTGGAATGCAAAGGAAATAACACTGTGGGAAAGGCTAAAAAATAATTAAAATATATTAGATGGAAAAAATGCACACAAATGGGTATCATGCACATTGATGTGCATTTTTCCTGGCCAAAACAAGGAGTGAAACATCAACCTTCCTCTATACCCTTAGAGGCCTTCTGCCTTGAAACAGAAGCAACTGGGATGTCATTGGCATTTCACATCTCTAGTGAGGAGAGACTGGTTAAGCTTCTAACGATCAGTCAGTGACAAAGAATATTTGTTCTGAGATTTCAACCTCTGGTAAGAGTATAAGTAATTACTAATAATGCAAATCCTGCCAGTTGTCTCTAGAATTTCTTGCATGTATATTTTATTCCTTCTTCTATAATCTCAGATATTAAAAAAATTAATCAAAAGGTTTAATTTGTAATAGCATGATTTGCTCTCCTTAAATTCCCCTCTCTTCCCCTTCAGTAACACTGAAAACATAAAGCGATGGGTTAGTTTGGAGTGATGACAGGCATCAGGTAAAACTCAAAACTTGAGTTGAAGAATTTGTAGTTCAAGTTTATAGCAAAACTTATCAGTAAGTGGACATATTTTGCCTCAACTCCTTCAATGATTCTACAAAGCCTTCCTCCTAAGTCCTGCGGAAGTGTGGTGTGTATCAATCTGAAAGGAGATTCCTGCTCTCCCCACCCCCTGCCAGGAAGCTGTGACAAGTGAAAACGAAGGAATGATGAAAATGTGACCAGAACCTTTTTTTTCTGTCACTAACTCATGAACTGTAAATGTACGGTTTATTTCTCCTACGTTGAAAAGCAGCTATTTCTGGGTAGTTTGCAATACATAGATAAGAAAACTTTGTATAAAATCTTTCTTTTCTGCCATTGTTTGCTATGACCTTCAAACTATTAGTGATTGAAAGCTTTTCTTTATATCAAGCATTTGAGACTTTTACTGGAGTAGTGGTGCTACAGTAACACAAGACATTGTTTAAGTTTTCTTCACTTATTCTCCAAGTCCCTATATCATGTCAAAACATATTTTCTTTTTAAATATAAAAAACCTACAAAGCCAATTTAAAGAAATAAAAAATATTTTTAAATTAAATGGCTTGTGGAACAAATCCTTGTTAAAATGTTATGCTGACACACTGGATGCTGCCCATCTCTAAATACAAAATTTAAACATTGTTTAGTGATAGGCAGAATGTTTTCCTGTGAAAAATTAAGCAAATAAAACCCCATGCTATTAATTACGATAACATTGACACAATCAAATCGTACCAGTTCTAATAGCTGCTAGCAGTTCTTATCTCTAATAGAAATACAGAAGAGAAACTTATTTGATCAGCAAGTTGTACAGAAGTTGTTTACCTAATGGCTTATAAAATTTAATTTTGTAAATTCAATATTATTTACATGACTGTTTTACAGAAATCATACTGTTGTCCCCCCAGTCTCAGTCTATGGAAAAACTGTGATATTTAAAGACATTTCAAAAGTTCAATAATTAGAGACATATTTTCAGCTTTATTATAAATCAAAATCTAACTAGTTTTACCTTTGAAACAAGAAGTGAAATAATTTCTTTAACAGTTTCTTCAATCAAGTCATCTATTTTTGAATGGTATTGTTGCTGTTTCAAAAGACAAAAAAGCATTAGCATGTATATGAACACACACTTTTGTCATAAGTCATATACGGTACAAAGCTGATAACCCTGCCAGATCAGATTTACTTAAAATTATCATTTTGAACATCAGAAGAACAAACCCTTGAAAACGATCCACCCAATCAACACTTTCTTACGTTCTGTGTTGAAAATTTTCCCATGTACACTGTTGAGTTAAGCAGCTAATGGGGTTATTATTTAGATGAATTGAGTTCTTATTCTTATTCAGGCGAAGGAATGTGAAGGATACTTTTTGTCTTCTCCTATATAATTAAGGTGGCTGTGTATTTTTTTTCTAAAGGGTTGGTTTAGCTGGAGAAGCAAAAAGACTAGAATAAGATTTAATTAATACAGCATTTCATGTCTGACAACTCTCATTCATAAGTTATTTTAAATGTCCTCTAGAAATAAAATGAGCTCCAATTGTTCATCCTAAAAGAGCCTTTCTGTTAGCACAGTGAGCTGCAGTTTATACAAATCTTACAATATGCTCAAGCAAGGGCAAAATTAAAATTTCATCAACAAAGCAGAATAGATGGTAACAAATTAATAGGCCATAAAAGGCATAATAAAACAGACCGCATTCTCCATAGCCTTTTTCTTTCGCTTTTTCATAAAGAAGGTGCCTTTAAGTAAATGCTTTTAAAATAAATCTGAAAGGCTTTTTAGATAATACTACAGAGTTCCCTCCTGAAATTAACAGGAACTAGGGATCCCTTTCTGTCAAGGAGGCACATAAATTTAAACAGTAATTCTTCCTTTAGAAACATTTATCTGACAGCAAAGATTGTCCCCAATAGCCACTTCACAGAAAATGTGACTTGTAAAGACTAACCCTATCTTCACAGTTCAAGGCTACTTGGAACAGCTAACAGCATAATGCTTGGAGTAAAAGTACTGAGGTCAGTATAAACATTAGCCTAACTTAGCAGCTGCCAGCTGAATAGTTTTCAGAATTGTAAGTTTTTAAAGGCTATTTTTCATCTGTCTCAGAGTTGCCATACAAACCAAAACATTAAATCTGATCTGCTTAATATATTTAGGAATGATTTTCTAAGAAGTGCACCTACCGAACTTGCATTTAAATTAAGAGAGAATAAAACTATGAGTTGCGTTTGCCCACACACGTACAGCTGGTCCAGATACCAACACCGGGTGCGTAATTCTTTTAAAGTTTAAAACCACTTGGAAAATGTGAATACATGTTTCAGACAAACATCACCATACAACTCAAAAGAGCGAAAGAATGTATTAGAAATACATAAAAGAATTTTCCATAGTTTGAGATATATTTTATTCTAATCATATTAATGTCTTGACCAATGTAATATTCTCTTGATCTGCTAAGAAGTTAAATCACCCCAAACTGTCCAACGACTTTTGCTTACAGCTTTCAGAAGGCAATGGTTTCTTACTCTCTGAAAATAAGATATGATTATTCTGCAACAGATGCATGTCAAAACTATACATTTTCCTATGATCCATAAAATAACACAGTTGTCCCTCCCATAAAAGGTCTGCAACTTCATCTCCACGGTGCACTACATTAATGGGTCTATGCATATTCTAAGATCAGTTCCTGTACTTTTGCTTTTTTCTTTTATTTTTTTTTTCTTCAATATAAGGCAAGTATATTTTTGCGGGAATGCAATATAATCAGTAACCAAGAAATCAGTGTTACCAAGAAAAACAAGAACTAAATAAAATTATTCAAAAATCCTAACAAGCTTCCATATTTATGACATTTGTTTAGAAGTAATTCTTAATTTTTTTAAACCGGATTTTAATTTCCTTTTTTTTCAAGATTTATTTTGCAAACAATGAGATGGTAAATTTTTAACCCACTCTTCTCAAACGCCAAATTGCACTAAAACCCCCACAAAACAAAACTTCAGATCCTCGTGGAAGATTATTTGACTCCAAGAGAGAGGCTTTAAGAAGATGGCCAATGTTGCAAAATTCATGATAAAATCGTATGAGCTGGCAAGACCGTATGCACCATCCTGAAATCAACCCCTGTAACACTGCAGTTTCTCTAATTCTGCTAAGATTTTTCAGTGAGAGCAGATAAATCCTCTCCTTTTTTCCAAACATATTTATGGATTGTTATGCTTTTACATTCCTCTGCTGGCTGATGTGACCACAAGCCACATGGAGTCTGAAGTCAGCTCTCACAGCTGAATTATTTGAATACATGTTGTGTAGTCTTTCAGCATCATCCCAATGATTCATCATCCAATTTTTTTTTTTTTTTTTTTGCAAAAGCTTATTCACCTTGATANTTTTTAAGATTGGATGCCTGTGAAAATAAATTGCACAGGATCATCTGAACTGAAACTGCTACTACCAACATATAACAATATTTTATGTATGTTAAATTGTCTTTGCACTTTTTACTATTAAATTGGCTATAATCCTCTAGCACTTCTTCAATTAAATGAGTTGCCTCCTTTAATTTTATGAAAAAAAAAACAGCTTCAGAAACAAAGTTCATCAAATTAAAGTCTAGTTTTCCCTAAATTTGTTTATACATATACACAGCACTGCTGTAGTTCATTTCAACAACCCAGGGTGAAAACTTCCACCTCTAACTCCACTTGAACAAGATATATAAGTGTTTATAGCTCCATACAGGGAATGAAAAGAGCATGCTGTATTTAAAGAGATGTTTGAGGCAAACCATCTAATTAAATAACACCTTCCATCACTTTCAGAATAAGGTCTAGAAACTGTCAGATAAATAATCAGTGTTGAGTTTAGGCGAGTGAAGAGCCCTTTAAAAACAATTTAACTCAGGCCTTAGGGAATGCTTTTCTTGACTGGCATAATGGACCATCTTTGAGACTAAAATGAAGATGAAAGAGGACAAGGCAAAGGTAATATGGAAAAAGTTTCAAGACAAGTGGCTAAGTAGGAGTGATTTGAAATGCTAGAGCTCCTGTAGAAGAGTCAGAAATGCAACTGGATGCTCTCCTGCCTGCTTTGAGGGATGGGCAGATTCCAGAAGCACTTCACCCAACAAATTTGAAGCATTTCAAACTACTACGGTATCAGCGACAAGCAACCGAAAAGTCAATTTTTTTTCTTAATCTTCAAAAAGAGCCTTGGGAATGGAAGAAACCATTAGACAATAATTCAAAGAAATTAAAAATAACTCAAAGAAAGAAGGAAGTTTCCACATTATCTGATAATTTCTGATATGTGAAAAATTCGAGGTTCCTTTGTTTTATTAGATAAACTGGGATCAAGATTATCTTGGGAACTTCGAAAGAAATGTGCA
Organism: Thinocorus orbignyianus; assembly: GCA_013400375.1. NCBI lineage: Eukaryota > Metazoa > Chordata > Aves > Ciconiiformes > Thinocoridae > Thinocorus > Thinocorus orbignyianus. Next base: position 48,987 of record VXBW01004743.1, read on the forward strand.
CTTCATCCCAGGTATGCTAAATTATCAAACTCTTGCACTGAAAAGAAGCATAGTAAGACCTAGTAGGGAACAAGGGCTGTATTTCTGTATTGGTGTTGTGAAGAGTATGATAGAGCTTGAAAATCTAGAGAATGGGAAGATTTCAGAAGAGAACATGGTGAGGGTCTGTAGTCCAAAAGATAACTGTGAATGCTTGACTTTGGCTCTGAGAGGGACTGGCTGACAGTGCAGCAGGTACCGTCGTCCAGAGCAGGTGAGCGGAGTGGTTTGACTGTGGCGAATGAGGGTATTCCATTTGTCTGCAGGTCTTTATAGAGGTAGTGGTATTGTCTGTCCCCAGGGTGTGCATGGGTGTATTTGCAGATTACTGCTTGGACAGTAAATAAAAGATGAAACGGCAGCACCATCATCCTAAGACAAATTGTTGCTAGTAGTGGTTTAGTTCTGATGAGCCATAAACATGTTGTCTGTTGTTTTTTTGCCTCACTGAGAGGTGAAAGAGCCCATAACTTTGTGACCCAGTAAGAGGACACGGTCTGAAAAGAAGAAGAGCAAAGAATTCATCTGGAACTGCCTTAAGAGGATGAACAGGGAAAGAAGAATTGAGAAGCTGATGATCAGTCTGTAGCAAGGTCAGGCTGTAAAGGAATTCCTATGGCTAGGCTAACAAATTAACAAGAAAATCAATATAACCATTTAAAACCAAAAGCGGTTGTTAATAACCAAGGAAAAATGTAGGTTAAAAAACAATGAAAAGACACTTACCCATTGACTAGCAAACTGGTTCATGCCACGGAAAACCAAAAGGAAAAATAATAAAGATGACAGGGTAGAACAGGAAAATGATGAATGTCTCATTGAATTGGAAAAAAAAAAAGAAAAAAAGAAAAAAAAGACAATTACATTGAATATGCTAACTTAAAAAGATGAATTAATATAATGAAGAGCACATTACAGAAATGGAAAAATCAAAAGAAACTATGCAACCAAATAATATAATCATGAAACTGCCCAAAACAGACATAATTTTTTTTTCCCTCCAAAACAAATCAAAGTTACACTGCTAATGCACTAGGCCAGCAAGCGCAGTTCTAATTTTATTCTGGTAATCCCACCAGTCTACATATTATGCTCTTATTTGTTTCACAGATTATTCCTGCTGAGAATAGTAACTTGGGAAGGACAGTAGCCATTGAAGTCTAAACAGCTTTCAAAGGCACATTGGTGCTCCGCTTTGGAGGATCTACAGTCCAGGCAGCAGACTACTGCCAAAATGGTCCCTGTCCTTGGAGACCAAAGAAAAAAATCCCTTCAGACTACCTGATTATTTCTTTCCTCTGTTTTCAGTGTGTGTACAGGCATGTTTGCTGGGTATATCAGCCACTTAAAAACAAATCTTATTCGCTTGAAACCTGGCTGCAAAGGACAATGTTTTAGTTCTATTTTACTAATACAAAAGAGTCATGAAGCGGGCTGTTTCTCTGCTACAACCCAAGAGAAATTCCTGGAGGGGGTGTGGGTCAAGAAATCCTCTGAATGCTCAACAGACTCACAGGTCAAAGCAAATAAATTACAAAAGCACTCTGTGTCTTCTCTGGTGGAAGATGAGGGGTTGTGTCTTAGATGATGCTTCTAGGGAGCAGCCTATGCACGGTTCTGTACAAGCAGAGCTATGTGACACAGTTCAGCTACTTTGAAATTAATCTACTAAGGACTGTCTGCAGTGTGAGATGTTACACATTAACTGAACATACAATCTAAACATACGAAATTCCACTTACCTCTTGCCCCCCATCCAGAATGCAGAGTTTAGCCGTCTGTTTTTTAGCATCAACTAAGACATTAAACATCGTACACAGAGAAGAAGGGATACGCAAGTCCGTTGATTTGTTTGTCTTTTGCAGCTTGAGTTCAAATGCAATTCTTGTTCTGTTTATTAAAACAGAATTCATAATATGAGTCTCTCTGACAATGCTGAACAATCAGTGTACAAATGTATAAACCTTACTAAACATGTTGGCTTTAACAATGTACATGCATGTAGAACATCTTTGAAATAAAATTCTGTAAGTGCAGAATGTCCACCTGTCCAATAAACAATTACATTGGTGGTAATCTCAAGGTTCTGCACTACTTCAGCTAATTCAGCTGAATAATAAAAGTATTATCTTCTTGCCTGCAAGATAACAATATGCTTCCTTGTATGACAACTAAGAACAATTTAAAGAAATGAAAACACACCACATTTTCCAGCACTTCTATGTTAAGAAGCAGTTTATCACACCAAATACTTGCTTCTAAGAAATATAATTTAAAAAAAATCTCTTCTGGTTTTAATAGAAAAGAGGATTCTACTGAAGAAAAGGATGTTTTCTACTAAGGAAATAGTAATACTTATATTGAAAAGCAAGATGTATCAGGAGATACACAATACAAAACCCCTATTCTCACACCAGTGTAAATAGGGAGCAACGTCACTGAAATAAATTAGAATAATTCAGAATACATAAATACAAAAGTAATGTTTTATTTCCAACCTTATTTTCTGACGAGTACCAAAAATTGACACAGTATTTTAAGAACATGGGAACGGAAGCATCCTATTTCCATTTTAGTAACTCTTATAGATCATATTAGTATCATAATAAGAGCTATAACGGAACAGTTCTATCATTCTTTTCTGAGTTGCTACTGTCTGATACAATCCATGCTCTGGATATACTTTACTTTCTTTGTTACCTGATGTATAGTATTTTTGACCACACCAACACATACTTAGTGTATTAGCACTAGTATGTTATGTATTAACTCTAAAATATTAATACATTTTATGTATTAACACTAGTATTATTCTGTAATATTAATTTATTTCATTTATTGCCGTCATCTTAATCATATTAATTTATTATCATCATATTAATTTATTTCATTTATTGCCGTCATCTTAATCATATTAATTTATTATCATCATATTAATTTATTTCATTTATTGCCATCATCTTATTCTCTAGAAAAGCAAAGCAGCAAAGATGTCAGGATTGATATTATAGGCCCAAACCTGATCCATAAGAAACCCTTTTTGCAATGCCTCTGTGTTAATAATTCTGTTCTCAGTTTCTGCTTGTGATCCTGGCAGTGAGTAATTTTCAACCTATTTTGTGTATGCTGTTAAAATCCACACTATCAAATCTGAAGCGTGTAAAGTTGTAGATAATGACAATATGTGGCATTAGATTTATTGCCTAGAGAAATCTAAGTATTTATATTAAAATAATTGCCTTGCCCACATTAATCTGTAATAATCTTTAAAAAGACATAAAAAGAATTAGAAAAGATTAATTTTTCAATAACTTATTTTAACTAGTACTAATTATATACATATTTGTATTTTAGTCCTGTTGGTAGCGGTTCCAGTGTAAAGATTTTTTTCATTTTTCCCAGGCTTGAAGTCAATAGAACAAATAGATTACTTCACCTTAATCCTACTCCTTTTATGGTTTTTAATACTAAGATTACGTTGATAGTCTTCCAGTCCTTTGAGATTTCACCTTTTTTCTAAGACTTGTTAGATATTTGTCATTGACTGAGCTTCTATGCCAAATTCTTTAGAACAGGTGGATGTGAGCTTGTATGACTTCAATTTTAGTAGATACTGTCTCATATCTTCCTTTGTTACAGAGCTTAAACTGTTACTCCATTCACTATATCATTCCCTTTCAAAAATCTAACAGAAATCTTTGTGAAATGCTTCTGCCTTTTTTTACCATGATTTCATCACAGTAGCTCTAGCAATAGGCTCATACACTAAGCCTGAGGTTCTCCTTGTTTCCACTATTTTTAACAGAAACCAATACAATACTATGTTATCAGATTTAACCTTACTGGATCTTAAAGGTTCTCTGTTTCTTTAGCCTTTCTTATCAATGTTGCATATTTTCTGATTGACACTATTAAATTGCCTACAACCTACCCCCCCCCCCGCCCCCTCCCTGTTATTTCATTTATTTATTTTTAAAAAAGTAAATCAATATTCTTATGTGTCCAGAGTAAGCTTTCTCTGTATGTGGGGTCATTTGGGGTTTCCAAAGCACCTAACAAGGGATGCCTGTAAATCTTCTAGACATACAGATATATGTATTGAAAGCTACAGCAGAAACCTTTTTAGATGACCTATGTTTAATTTAAAAGAATATACCCATTTTATAAGATAAAGCTCAAGAATAAAACAACACTATATTTTCTATTATTTTCAGAAGCTTAATGGTATAAAACAGATAGCCTTGTTTAAGTGCAGAAATTCTGTATACTCTTTAATATATTTCTTAGAGACAGTTTGAGATTTCTTAATATTTGCTACAAATATGGAATAGAAGACACTTGATTTATTGACCTCCAAGAGACTGTTCACAGTATATGCAGAAATTCTCCTCAGTATTTCCTAGATGTTGCCAAATTGCCGATTGCCAAATGCTGGAAATACACACAGGTCATGATTCCTTTAGAGTTGCCCTGATTCCTATGACCTCTTCCTATTAATCTGCTGCAGAACGTGGCAGGAAACAGGATTTTGGTACAGACGTATCTCTGAGAGCCAGTATGGCTGTTCCTATGCTAGTTTTAAAATATCTTCTGATATGTAATTGATCATTTCAACTGTACCTTTTAACGCAGGCTTCTATCATGTCAGTGGCCATGAGTTTAAGCCTCTGCTCTAAATGGTGGGCAAATTCTGGTTCTGGCCAATGAAGATCAAAAATAAACATCTGCAGAGCATCCAGTTTCCAAAAAAGATCTTCGGATGTAGCTGAGCCATTTCTATAAGAAACAAAACAAAACAAAGTCCCCAAGAAACAGAAGATAAATGTATGGATGTCTATCCCAGTTGCCCCAGAACTATCTAAGGTAGTAAGATTTCCTTATCACACCATCTTCCTCCTTCACTTCACTGTATCTCATACCACAGATGCTCCTATTCCAAGAATATGAAAATGGTCATGGAAGATTTAAGATAATTGCCATTAGGGTGAAAAAAGAAAAGTTTTCTTATCTGTAAGCTGAGAAATATGACAGGCTAGGGAGGTAGATGGGATGATGGGGAACATGGAAAATGAAGTAGCTGTATTTCAGATCAAGACAGTAAAAACAAATGGTAAAGGAATTATTAATTAGTAAGGACCTTTTCAAAACAGTGAAGACTTTGCACCAATGTTTTCTTGCCTTCATTACTCTGGTAGATAAGCCTACCAAAGAAATAATAGTAGTAATATTGTAAAGGAGATACCCAGACAAATAGTCCCTTGATAAACACTCATTAATTCTAACTGAAGGAATAACATCAGATCCCAGTGGAAAAAAGGGAAGAACTAAAGAAATTTGTGCACAAACAAATAGGGGATTAATATGGCTCTGCATAATCTCAGATTCTCCATGTGATTTTAAAGTTCTTCTTCCATCTCAAATGAATGTTATGTTTAAAGACATTTACTTGTGATAAGACACACAATTTAAGGCTAATCTTAGCAGTAATTACAGCTACATCTCCACTGTCATTGTGGATTAATTACACTTTCATGATGCGTTGTATTGCAATGCCTGGGTTACTGTTTAAGGAGCCATAGTACTACTCAGCATAGCATTCCAGGACACAAGCAACAAAAACTGTCTTACAGTCCCAGTTCAGATCATAATAGTTTAAAATACTTTAGATATGTCACTACTGCCATTTTCTTTCTTCTACCTCATGACAAAAGAACGTAATTATCAAAGTGCTAGGTAACTCCATCTTTCATGGATGGAGTCAGTGAGTGCTGAGTATGCTCAGGACAGAGCAGGGTCAGATGAAAAAAGAAACTAAGGACATCTAATATCTGACCATCTAATGCACCCCTCAGACAGTAGCACCGCCGCTGGGTCGCATCAGGTTAACTGGGATAGTGGGTGGTGAAGTGAAGCAAAGAACAGCTCGTCTTCAGGGCCCTGAAGAGGCAGCACAGATGCAGCAAGGAGCACTGCTTTGGTCTCACAGCACTCCACCACCTTCTAGACTCACCCAACTGCACCCTGCCTCAAGGCTACCATGACTTCAGAGTCATCACTGTCTTCTGCAATGCCATCTCAGTGCTGAAAGGAGCTCCCAGGTCAGGGAGTGAGCTGGGAGCAGTGGTGCCTGCTTGAGGAAAAGGTCAGCTCTGACCAACCAAGCCTGACTTCAGCTTTAATTTTAAATGGTGTAGGTTTTGATGACTTCACTATGCATAGGAGGATATCCCACCATTTCAGACAGGCCTTTTTGATATCACGCATATTTTCCCCACTTATTTTAAATAGTTATTGCTAATTTTACACTGTATCATGCTCCTGAAAGAAAAGAGCAGAAACAGGAAAAAGGCCTATAGGACTGCTAAGATGACAACTTGCATAGGGAAGTTACCTGTTAAGGCTGGACCTGAATAGGAAGCACTTTTATACACTGCTAAGTTTAACTAATAAATAGAAATAACAAACCACTAACACTCTTTAGAAAGTGTATAATCCTGTTAGACTGTTTTTTAAATTACATGATAATCAAATATTGAAGATTTAATTTCATCTCCTGTGTATGCTGGCACTGAGTGAAGCTGTAAAAGCTTTATTATGCACAATATTTGATTCACAAGTGACAGTTGATTTTTGACATGACCATGGTAAAAAAATGATGACAAATTATATAGGAACAGAAATGGGGACAATCTCAGCATGTATATTACAGTTGACAAGAACACATATTTTCTAGAAAACCAAACATTCTCAAGAAACAGAACTACCATTTTTCATTATCAGATTATACAATTTAACCATATTTTATTCTTCTGTAGTTTTTTATTTTTTTTGCCTAATGGAATTTCAAATGAAATTCTTTAGGACTCAGGAGGACTAATGTGCTCTCAATAACATCAATGTATTCTTCCGCACGTTCGCTCCCCGGTAGACACTTAATTTGGTTTCATTATACTACCAAATAAGATTTCACAATTACAATAAATGTAATATTAGACACAGGTTCATGAAACATTAACTCATTCTGCGAGGAACACTAATTCATTCATTCTCTTTTCATATAATTTTGAGGTCCAATTCTTCAATTTTTTGTTCAGCATTGTCCAATGATATTTGAATTTGACTAACATATTAAACTAGTAAGATGGGGAAGGAAAAGAAACTGCTACAACAGCAACTATTTTTTCCCTAGTTCCCACATCCAGACATAATGTTCTAATTTGTTTGTTAAGTGCTGCAAAAAACTGTAATCTCGATCAACATTTTACTGTCATTTGTACCAGATACTTGGTTTATTTGGATTTTAGGATCTTTCCTAGTCCTTATTCAGTAAAACCACTAGGCATGGTATTAATTGCCAGCATGTACCTGAACACCCTGAAGTGGCTGTACCATATAAAACTTAAGCTCTCAGCACTAGTTCTTTATGCAAAAGTTGCTATCTAGTTGTTCACTCTTCTTAATCAGGTCATTGCAGTAAGAGAATGTTTCAAATGATTGAAAGAGGCAAATATTATGCCCAACCTATATTTTTTTTCTTTTTTTAAATAGTGATTTTGTATTTGGTCACACTTTACTGTAGGCAAGCACTACGGCAGGAACCTATGCGGCACCACAGACATAATCCTTCTAAAACACCACTGAAATGTGGCCTCCTGACTGACTTAGCATGCACAGACACACAGAGAGGTCCATCATGAGAGCTCAGGCACATTCAGACCAGATTCCTCCACATCACAATCACAGCACTGCGACTGCTCCAGCTGGCACCTCTTGTCATTCATTATAGCTGAGCCATAGTCAGAAGAATATAGCTGACGTATTTCCTTTGATATCACGGTTCTGGCTAGAGGACAAGACAGGACTATTCTCTTGCAAGCATGTATCTTACTCCGTGTTGCTCCAGCCTTGAGTTTTGCTAAAGCTGATGTTCTAGACCACTACTAGATAGTAACCCCAGGTCTGTATCTACAATATTTTTGGTCAGTGAACCTATGTCATGGCTGCACTGAAAATAAAAATGTACAAATAAAACCATAAAAAATTGAAATCACCCACAAATCTAACTTAGAAGCCAGGTCCAGAAGAGACAGAGAAATTAAATTTAAAATATGAAGTGGAACAAAAATGAAATTTACAATAGTACACTTGAATTAATAAGTAAGGAAAAAAAGTCCATCATTCTGGCTGATTAGAAGCTTTTACAGAATGTTCAAACTCTTTTGCTCTTTAAGGATGTTGTCTTCAGCCAAATGGAACAGTAATCCACAGTGTTCTGTATGTCTAGCCAAGGTGTCCTCTGAGTTGTCCTCTCCTGAGACTAATCAAGAAAAACAGACTACTTCTCATAACACTTCTCCCTTTTCATGTCTCCCTTTCCAATGCCCACTAATAAAACGTTGATCCAAAACAACTGAAAAGGAGTTAACAGTCTTCCCAGGTGCTGTTATAAGCGGTATACATTTACTGCTCCAAAGTATATGATCAAGGAAAAAACAAAAAGCTACAGTTAATTAAAAAATTAAACAATCTTCTCCAGTTCGTAAGAACTGCAGCAACTTTTCCATGAAAGAGGGGAAAATCTGTTTTCATCAATAAAGCACTCAAAGAAATGTCTAACTTTGAATACATTTTCACTTCTTTCTCTTCAGCAAGAGTTCTTACTAAACACATAACAGTTCTTCTAAATATGGATGGATTTAAACAAGAACATAAGAGCATGAACATGAACATTAGTAAAGTTTGGAATATATGAAATCTCTTCTGACTGCAGACACAGGACTTGGCATTCTAGGCCAACATTTATCTATAACCCAGTTGGCTCATGAACTGCATTTCTCATTCTTTTCCCCTGTAGATTCTTCATTGTGTAATTCAAATCGCTAATCATTAATCAGACAAAATCCCCTCTTTCAAAGAGAAAGAGAGAAGCCCTGGACAATGTAGTGTCACACACAGTCGTCATCTTCCCAAAGCATCAGCTGTGCGGCTGGGAGGAGGGAGCACAGTGGACTGGGATAGAAGGACTTGGATGAGTCAGTGAGGAGAAGAAGCCACTCGAGATGTCTGACAAAGCAGGGCCCGGTGTCCTTAATTTAGATCCCTCCACCAACTCTACGTACAATGCAGTATGTCACTCCAGTCCATTTAAGGCAGGTGTTCATCACATCAATACTGACAGGAAACACCAGGTTTCACTTAACCTGGTGTTAAGATCGGAGCCTAGGTATTTGGTTACTCCTCACTGGAGAATTTAACTAGAAAGAGGAAGCTTTCTTCTTCCTGAAAAGGATGGGATGGGAGCAGTAGGGGAAATAAAATACTCCCCTTTTTTTCATGGGACAGTGAAAATAAACCACTTCTTCCACAGAAGCAGAGACACCCTAACCATCAAGAAAGGGGAAATTCCTCAGCTTGGGAGGAAGAAAAACTGGCTTGAGGTGCCTTTGCTTTTATTTTTTGATCCAAATACAAGACATGGCCATTTTGAGAAAATACTTAGCTCTTCACCAGAACATAGGTAAGCTGATTGCTAAAAACTACCTGATATTTACAGTATTACAGAGATAAGAATACTACCTGCAATCTTGAATGTCAATTTATACACATTCTACAAAATGCAACTTCAAAACTCTAAGTTTAGGGAAAAAGAACATGAAGAGGTACCTACAATGGAGCCAGCACCTCGGCAGAGCTCTTCTCAAAATTTTGTACAGGGTGGTTGAAACGGGATGATGGCCTTACAGAGGACACATCGCAGTGGGGACACCATTCATCCCTACTTCTCTAGAGAAGCAGCAGAGCAGCAGCTACTGCTGGCATGTGCTTACAGCTCATGTCAAACTAAGTGCTCACCAAAGGCTTTGATAACCTCACGTATTATTTTAGGATGTCATGCGTACTTTGCCATACAGACCGTGAACCTTAATACCAGATGGTCAAGGGGGGTGAGTCAATGGCTGAATTTCACTATACTTGTGCAATTTTGTCAATACAAGCTAGGAATTTATTGCTACACCAAACCCTTCACTTAAGAAAGATCTACCACTATAATCCTCAACCATAATCCATATTTATTATACATTAATTATAATTTAGTATTAAAAATACACAATTTTTAATACCTATAAGTTATTTTTACTGGATGGGGCTACAAGAATACAGATGGTAAGAAGACCCCATTTAAGATTACAACAACTCTTAACTCTGAAAGCTATTCTTAAAAAAAAAAAAAGTAACCCTTGAAAGCATGGGAATAACAGAACGGAATGTGAGTAGCAGAAGACCAATTAGTTTGTATTCAAAGCTGAAATGACTTCCATAAACACATCAGGAGAAACCTAGCATTATTATAGTAAGCACAAAAGGTACCAAAGCCAAGGATTAAGAGGAATTTTGTCAACTTTTAGAGGAATTAACACCAGAACAACAATCATAATACTCAACAGACAAGTGCCAGAAGTTTGGCAGAGCACAAACTATCAACTTTTTCAGTAATGGATCTGAGTACTTTTTAGGAGTGTCATAAAACTTGAGAAGACAATACTTGGCTTGAAATCATATTATTAAGCTCTGCATCTTGAAGATGTGTTTTTTGAAGTTTTTCACATTCATCCTTTCCTAATACAACTTCAGCTAAAATAAGGTTCTTCTTGACCCTTTATATATGTATCCTCACACAGAAATTTGGCCTATAAATACGGGAATATTCCCATAGAACAGGGCATGTCTGCTCTATTTTTTTCATTTTTTTTTTTGTAAGGAAAGAGCACTGAAGTGTTGGGGAGAAATCAAAAAGAAGTATATATATTTTTTGAAACGGACACAGAAATGGATGTAATTCTATTCTGATTACTTCTTAAACTTTTTCTGTTTCCCCACAACAGGGATATTTAATCTAATGACAATATTTGCAATCAATGAATTTCAGAACCAATATACGAGTTAATCAAACCCATGCAAAAATGTGATGGGCTGCCTCACTTTTTACAAAACCACAACCAGTTAGTCAAAAGGTTCCTCACTACTCATTAATTTAGAAAAGTCATTAGGTTGTTTAGGATATTAAAAACCATTCATACTATGACAGACCTTTGCCAAGTTGATTTTGTAAGTTATCAGGTTTAAGACCGCTACATTTTAATGCACTAGAAAGCGCAACTCACTAACAGTCCATGCTTGGCTCACTCCCAAGAAACAGTAATTTTCGAGTAAGAGATCATAAACACCATGCAATCCAAATACAGCTGCACAGAACACTAGCAAGGCCATGCAGAGCTGACATACAGTCAGAAGGTTATTGAAGAATACACACGTGGAGTCATACATAGAAGTCATCCAGGTTGGTGTAGTAAAATTAGGCATTTGTGGAAGATTAAGAGGCAAACTTGGAACTTTTGGAAGAGCTACATTAGGAAGACTGTTGGTGATGCTCCTGCGAAGAAATAAACAATGTAGGAATACAATAAAAAATAGAATATTTAGAGGACAACGGGGGAGAACACCTGATTAGACAGAAAGCTATAGGCAGGTGCTTTGTTCAGATCTGGTAGAAGGCACTTACTTGACAGGTTGCCATGACTCTTGTTCAAGACCTCTGTGAATGGACTGGGCAATTGATGATTCCATGAGATCGATGTAGCGGATGACCATGGGAACAAAAATTTCTTGCAAGTGCTTGTGAAACTTTCCATTGCACAAAAATGCTTTAAAAACAAACAAAACACAAATAAAAAATGTCAGGTGTTTCCCTACTTTATTTTTCTATAGGAGAAAGTAACTCTTAAAATGTTTTAGTACACAAAAGCATTCTAAGAACAAGATCTAGCTTGTGTGGGAAAGACAGCTCATAAAAGGAAAATGAACTGCTCCATGAAGACAAAGCAGTACATTTTAAACTGTCACTGTCACAAAAACTAGGCACAAGATCTTGGTTGAACCAGAACGCTTTTGTATCTTCTTGACATTAATAATATACTTTGCTGAATCTAAGCCTTAGCAATTTCATTCAAGAAATGAACAAGACACCAAGACAGAAAAAAACACTCCAAACCAACAAACAGTATTTGAATATAATTCAATTATTTCTATGCTCTTTGTGCTAAGAACAAAGGTTGCAGTAAAACATTCCAGCCTTACTGGACTATATAGAGGTACACAATATTTCCTCCACATTGCTTAATGCAAAAAAGGCAGCATGTGACATATGAGTGTTTGGAGGAATAAGTGCTGTTTGCCCCATCTGCTCTGTGTCCTCAAGAACTGGCAAAGTCCTGAATCACTGCCTACAGCTACACAGGACATAACATGAGCTCTTGAATAGAAAACACGTCTTGGTATGCCCACGCATGTGGATACATAAAAACCTCAAAGGCCAGAGCTCACCACCAGAATCCTGGTTTTTCCCATCTTGACATGTGCACAAACTGCATCCAAAGCCCCGCGAACAAAAGCACCCCCCAGCCAGCCTGTGTTCAAGTGAAATGCGGCCCCAGCAGCCACACTTGCTGCTCCTCTGCCCTCTCAACTATCTCACAATATTTTAAAAGAAATATCTTGTCTACTTCCCTTCTGGAAGTTTGTTCCTTCTCTGGTGTGATCATCTCCACTTTACAGCAATTGTAGTTTTGTAACTATTTAAAGGAAGTCCTGAAAAGTAGTTGCTGAAAGTGCTTAGGAAAGATGACAACATGTAACACACCCAGAAGTGTTCTCTTGTGTTCTGAAAGATGGAGTTGATTGGTGGGCACCTATAAGCATGAAGCATATTACTCAAGAAAAGTACATTAGCTATAAGCAGTAGAAAAATATCTGCCTTACAGATGGGATTTACAGCATGAAAAACTGTATACACAATGCAATCTGAAGATGTATTAAAACCTGAAGGTTCATTTGCTGCCACCACTGCTTGTTCTGGTACTCCTTGAAATGTTCTCTAGTGAATCCTAACTCTTGTCCTGTGCCACCAACAGAGTATATAAATTTCTTGCTTTGAATGTGTCTGTGTTGACCCAATGATCTCGTACTGTTATTAGGACCGGTAAGACCATTCCTACATGTACATGGAAATAATACAGCCAAGCCAAGCCACAGAGAGACACTGCTATGATTTTTGGTAGCCCTTCTTTTCTCCCACAGGTATTCTCGTGTTTTAAATGCTTTTGTCGGTTTCTCCTCCTACCTATTCCTGCATCCAGGACTCTCAATTTATTCACATGGGTACCACAATCACATTTTAAGGAGGTTTTCTCCTCCTCTTAAGAAGAAAAGGCCGGATGATGTGGCTTAAAATCCTGGTAACCATCTCACAAAATTAGAGTCCCCTCTTGTTCCACTACTAGTACAGCTCCATATATAATATATAAAAAAAAATTCTGCAACTGCCAGGAACTCCTTTGCCTTCTATTTCTGAATGATATTCACCACAAACTGAACTTGGGAGAGATGAAGACTATGGGGAAAAATCAAGTTTCAGGTTTCAGTTCCCTGTTGCTACTTGTATTGCAAGGAAGTGCTTTGTGCTGCCTGTCTGCCTGTCTGGACGTTACTCTTTTTCCTTCTTTTTTTTTTTTTTTTTTTCAATTCTCAAATACAATGATCTGAAGCCAAGAACTATCTTCTTGAAAACATCCTTGTAGAGTTGTGGGAGATTATGTATCAACTACTTTTACCTAAGGAGATAAGACCAATGTGATCAGCTCTCTCTGTTTTTGCCCACCTGCTCCTTTCTTGCTAAGAATATTGAAACTTTTAGCTAATTTCAACCATACTACACACCAGAGTGGAAATCTCATATCTATGAAGTTTCATGAAAACAGGCAGCTAAGTAGCAGGCAGAGATTATTAGGGTTTCCACTGAGAAAAAGGCAGCGGCTAAGGCTCATCTCTTATTAAACTCTTGAGAATCCACCCTTGAGAGCACCTAGGAGTCCATTACAAACACGCTCCATTATTTACACTGCTCATAGAACTACTTGTTAACTAGCTAATTCTGGCATCAGGCATTCAACCCAGTGCTTTTTTTTCTATATTTATATATCTTAAAACTGCAGCATCTGTGACCAGCAATAATAACTGAGGATTTGAATATTAACACAAAGCTTTCACAGTAAACAGGTGATGTTTTGATAAACAAGAGGAGGCTGGTATCAAGCTACATATTAGGCTGATTTTCCAAGTTAAGTCTGAGTTTAAAAACAAGAGGAACACAACCATGTCAATTAAGTCAATATTGCTGCTATAGCGAATCAGTGCAGGACTGGCACTTATCAGGCAACCACAGTTACTTGAAGGGATGACCTTGTAGTTTACTGTTTTCTGAGCACACCACAGAAATGCTCTGTTACGAGCCCCACTCTGGGAATTACAGTAATAAAGCCTCATGGGTAGGAGGGTGACTCTTTGTTATTCCAAAGTCAGAATGAAATTTAAAGAAGTCACAGGCAATAAAAGCTGTTCAACTTAAAATACTGAATATTTTCCCTTACATCCTGACAGGAGTCTTTGCAGGGAAGTGAAACTTTCCAGAGTGATGCCAAGACTAAATCTGACTGCACCTCCCAGAGATCCCTCCGTAAATGGGCACACACAAGGGAATGGTGTCTCGGATCAACAACCTAGTGAACATTCTGTTTTCCCAGGGCTGAGGACATGGCAGCTCTGATTTACCTATTTGGAGATCTCCATCATGGATTGGGAGGGCAGGAAAAGAACTCAGAGAGCAGGGGTAAGTGATACAGTTGAGCATCATCAGCAGACTCAGGGCACTCTACCCCATGATTATAATTGATTTTGCCAAAAGGTACCATCTGTGCATCAAAGCAGACGGAAAACAAGAGATCCTTGAGGAAATGCCACACTTCAAATCTCTCAACTACTACTCGTCTTCACAGCTATGTAGCTTAATTTTCCACTGTCTTGTCAACAAAAACACCCCACAACCTCTTCACATGAGCCGTTTCATATTCACACCACCACCAACAAAACGAAAGCCTAAGCCAGGACAAGATAATGCATAAACAATATTGATGGAAAATTAATTGCAGGGACAGAAACAGATTGCCAGACAAAAAATTCTTGAAAGACTGAAGTTGAAGATTAAAGTTATTCAACTTTTACATATTAGGTAGCTGACATATTCTAAAATATGACAAGAAAAGAGATGAAAAGTACGGCCTAGTAATGTAGTACTAGAATGATGTTTTTCCTCTACTAGCAGGAAAAGATTCTACTGTGCTTGTGAGCTTGCTTCCCTTTTACTTATATAGGTACAGCTTAGGAGTTATCCTGGAGACAGCATGTTACACTGTCCTCAAGAGCTTCTGGAGCATCAAAGGAAAGGAAGAATGACATAGGTTAACACAAGTCTCATTTCCACTGACAAAATTAACACTTTGGTAGACAGTCTATAATTATCCTGCTCTCCATAGCATTCTTGGGAAGGCACCACTTGGATTTCCTAGCATATTTTAAAATTCAAAATAAAACCAGTAGATTTCAAGAAGAAAAATTTCTTGAGGTTCCATATTCTATTTGTAGCAGTCGAAAATCATTAATAACCTGAAGAAAGAAACTTATATTTGCATTAATTTCCTATTTGTATTACATTTTGACTTCACAGAGCATCAGTTACTTAAACTGTACTGAAAATTGCAAGGCCCTCAGCTTATATACAAATTGTGTATTTTTACATATAAGACATATTTTTAAAATTAATCTTACAAATACACTATATGGAAGCAAGCTGAAAATTTATTTATGAAGTAAAAAATTCCCTCCCTGCCAGAACATTGGCATTGAAACAGCAAAGAACTTCATCTTCACAAGACAGAGTGACACAAGCAACTTACGGCACAATTTTCTTATGCCTGAAAAGCCCATTCAGTCAAAAAGGGTATTTGATATTCTGGTAAGCAATTACAAGCTTGAGTTAGTAACCAACGCATGCAGCTCTAAACTGAAAGCAGGTTATGATTTCAAAGCAGCTCCCACGAGGAGCAAAAATTCTAAGTCCCTGATCTAAGAAAAGATTCACACTATAGTTAATAAGAAGTGTAGGGTTTGATGAAAGATATCTTTACATGTGTTCTAAACTTTGCCCTGATTACCTTAAATCCAAATTGTTTTCTGTCTCCACCCTGTAGTTTAATATAAGGGCTATGATGTTATAAACAGATTCTAGCACAAACATGGCGCACAGGCTGTAACAAAACAGGAAGGTGATGCTGTCTTTGGTGGTGTTCATCCCTTCGCTACCAGTAATAGCATTCCTGTTTGAAATCAATATGCATGGCAATGGCTTTCAAGACACTAACACTCAACATGCTGTTTTTCATGACAGGCTTGAGAGGTGGGCTAGTGCAAATCGCATTAAGTTCAACCAAGTGCGCGCTGGTAGCGCAGAAAGCCAACCGTATCCTGGGCTGCATCAAAAGAAGCGTGACCAGCAGGTTGTGGGAGGTGATTCTCCCCCTTTATTCTGCGCTTGTGCTGCCCATCTGGAGTACTGTGTCCAGCTCTGGAGTCCTCAACATAGAAAGGACATGGAACTATTAGAACCAGTCCAGCGCAGGGCCACAAAGGTGGTCAGAGGGATGGAGCAGCTCTCCAACAAAGACAGGCTGAGAGAGCTGGTGTTGTTCAGTCTGGAGAAGGGTTTGGGGAGACCTTATAACAGCCTTCCAGCATCTGAAGGGAGCCTACAGGAGATCTGGAGAGGGACTCTTTGTCAGGAAGTGTAGTGATAGGACAAGGGATACCAGTTTTAAACCGCAAGAGGGGAGATCGAGATTAGATCTTAGGAAGAAATTCTTTCCTGTGACGATGGTAAGGCACTGAAACATGTTACCCAGAGAAGTTGTGGATGCGCCATCCCTGGAAGTGTTTAAGGCCAGGCTGGATGGGGCTTTGAGCAACCTGGTCTAGTGGGAGATGTCCCTGCCCAGGACAAGGGGGTTGGAACTCAATAATCTTTAAGGTCCCCTCCAACTTTAACCATTCTATGATTCTGTGATTCTAAATCAGCTTCATCAGACTGCCTACAGGTGTACCATGGTTCAGATGAAGCAGATACACTGAGTAATGCTTGATGGAAAATGAACATTGTGAGTTAACTTTGTAATACTAATTTTGATTCTTGCAATGTAGTAATGTAATTACTGAGGAACAGCACAGTACATAGTGTCAGAAAGTGACACTTGGACAGAAAGCTTGGTAAGGAAAGGAGTAGAATACTGAATATACAATTGAAAAGCCTCTAAAATAAGCCAAATACATAGACACTTTATGTAACTAGGCACATGCCACTAAAAGTTATCTCTGACACTGTCTTAAATGAAGAGGAATTAATATATGTCTGTCTTGAGGCACTGAAAACCTGATTTACCTGAATAATTACACAACTACAAAAAGTAAATTGCTCTCTAGAGCAATTAACAACATAATTTATAGACTTCGTGAACAAAAAGTAATGTGGTCATTACAGAAAATAAGATACAACCCTGAGGCAACCAAGTCCTTCTTTCCTCTATGAATACTGAATTCTGGAAAAAATAATTTTGCTACCACAGAGAAATATTGGGTACCATTATTTCTGTACAATATACAAAGCTTTACACAGCCAGGTATAATTGAAACAATAGAAATTTTGCAGATTGTTAAAATGTACAATGTAAAAGCAGCTAAAATATTTTCTTCGAGCCTTTACATTTTGAAAGACCACAAGAAATTTATTTACAACCTATTACTTATATCCACAGCAAATGTAATTTTTTAAATTACTTCTTGTTATCTCTTGTTGTAAAAACTGAAATATTTTTGAGGATAGGAAGATCATACTCTTCCATCCATTTTTTTTGAACTTGTTCTTCAATTAGACTTAACACAACAGGAAAGCAGTCACTGATGAACTCATCGATGAACTCTTAATTGTTGTGGAATAAGGTCAGAAAAAATGGAGAAGCTTAAAGTGAGTCAAAGCTGAGTCCTTTGTAATAGAAATGTGAAGCTGCAGCTAAGACTCTCCCTTCATTTCCCCTTCATGAGAAGTTATACACTGTGTTGAAAAATACTTTCTTTTTCCATTTTAAATGAATATTGGCTTTGAAGTATTCAGCTTGAATCTTGTCTAATGTTTTGTATACTACATAGAACAACATAGTTGATATTTGAATAGTGAAAACCATGCTTTTTCATTATCTCACAGTCTTTCTAATATTATATTGTAGCAACATAGTTATAAAAAATAGCCTTACATGTAAGTTTTCCTCAATGCTGCAAATGTTCGATTGTTTCTTTACTGTCAGGAGTTCGCTCATGTCAGGTTTATGTGAAAACTGACTCCCGCATGGAAGATTTAGAGCTCATTTAAAGCTCTTGAGGTAGAATAACACGCAGGTGTCAGTCCTCCAAATTTCAGTGAAGATTAACCTAATATGCAATATGGTGACCTAACAGTTCTTCATTTGAAAGAAATCTGAAAAGTAATCTCTGATATAGCCGAAGAGTGAGAATAACCCGGTGGGATTTCCACCTTTTCATTTCCTAATGAGTTTTTTGATAATGAGAGGTGACTTTGCCAGTCACTGTGGGCTCTATTATGGCTAATTTACTCCACTTCACTCTCCTTGTTAATTATTAACACTAGCCTTTTTATCCTCATGAGACCACATTCCGTTTTTTCCCTTTATAGTTTTTTGATTCTTTTTTTTCCCCTAAAACCATCTTTATGAAGGTGATAGTTTTCAGGACAAGGTTTTCACTTAGGGTAAAGCCAGAATTATTTATTTCATTTTTGAAGACTGTAAAATTGATTATATAGGCATGGGGAGCTCCTTCTAATGGCTTTAATGCACTTGCAAGGTGAAAAGGCTGTTAATTAAAGAATAAGCACAGAGGTATGTTCCACTTGGGAACCAGATCTTGGTAGAATGGTCACTTGCTACTTGCTAACACACCCGCCCATTAAAAGGTGACTAATTTCCATGGTTGCTTTTCAAGAGTTCTGGGGAGAAAAAAGTATATAATATTCCAGATGGATTTTACTTGCCAGAAACTGTCATTTACTGTATCTATTACCATTAGGGAATTACTGAAATTGGTATACAGGTGTGACATTTCATGCAGCAGTCATTTCTTCTCCTTCAGTTAAGGTTCTACCATCTGGCTAATAATTGCTTTGATATGAAAGTTTTCATAAACTTTCCTATGGCTGCTTTAATCATTTAGCATTACTATCCATTTAATCTTTTAAGGAAAGAAAAACCAGTAGCCTACCAGAAACCTCTCTGCACATGAGGACAACTCTTGTTTGTTTCTAGCACTTCTCTCAGGTTGGAACCAAAGTGTAAAGGAACAAAAATGAGACAACAATGTAGTTAAACTGTTGCCACAAATCCTTTTTGTAAGACTACTGTAAAATACCTCCATAGCTTTCAGAAACTATACAATTGTTTTAAGTGCACCTACAGCACAACTAGAGACATGCTTCTTGAACTGAAAATATAAGAAGGTAGGAAAGGCACCTGAATACAGGCTTCAGATTTTTAATCTGGACTTCAGATGATCAGACACCCACTTCAAGTAATGCAGAACCCACCTTGCAGACGTCTAACTCTTATGAGTTAGACTGCCCCAAGATGGAACAATTCTTACATCCTTCTGACCAGCCTTCTAAATCATGCTTAAATTACCACCAGCATGGTAATTTTGATACTTTGCTGTAGTTGCAGTTTGTACAACAAGGGATCCAGATGAAACACTCATGAATATCTTAAAAAAAATTAAGGGAAACACTAACAGATACATTTTCTTTCACTAGGATAACATGAAAAAGGATATCATGAGGAATACAGCATTTCACATGCTGCTACTCATCAGGATATGGAAACATAACTCATGAAAGAAGACCTCAAAGACAGAATTCTAATGTTCTTTAGCTCTGTCCTAGACCATGTCCAATGTAGTACAAACCCAGTGACTTTCAACAATCATGTTTGAGAGGAGGCTGTAGTTAGTTCAGTGGCCCTGTCCATTTGCCCTTCTCCCTCCATGAGGTTTGTCATCCATCGTGTTACAGTGAATTGTACATTTGCCAGTTGCTCCATTTCATGACATGGTGCAGTGGCCAACAGATACTATACTGAGATGACCCACATAAACACTTGGCAGCTAAGGTTAACAATAATACAATGATAAATCATATAGGTTACAATATATGGATCCTTGGAGAAAAGTTCTTGAATACAATTTTCTGTTCTTTCACTCAAGCAGTTTCCATACACTGAGCTAACATTTTTAACTTCCACAGAATTGAAATTAATTTTCCAGGGAGAGTTAAAAATGATTCTTTGTTTTTATAAGAAAAAAAAATAATTTTGGAATCATTTGAATCATTGCATAAAAAATAGCATTTTGATCTCAAAAAATAATTAAAAAACCAGTAGGTAATTTTCTCATTTTAAAAAAATAGAATATTAGTAAACATATAAACCATAGCACAATTATTTTATTTTTCTTAATGCCTTAAAATGTTAGGAGAAATTGCCTGTCTGCAAAATAAGATGCAATTCAATGTTTTAAAAATAGCACCTAATCCACCAGGATAATTCTATGATTCTATGATTTTCTTTGGTTTCATTGGTTATTTCCTTAATTCCATTATTAAAATCACTTTCACACAAAACATACCTAACTTAACTATTATTAAAAAAAAATTTCTCTCTTCAAAGACAAATAAAAGCAAAATATGGCTATTTCAAATTTTTGTCTCCATCTCAAATAACATAACAATACAAAAAGTGGAAATAAGACTCTGATTTATTGTGTGTACCTCACCACACTCATGTGAAGCCTACAATACCTTTATAGACATAAGTAGTCTGAAAGTAGTTTGCATGAAAGCTTAGAAGGAAATATTATCTACAATTTTATTTAGGCAGATTAAACGTGAAATATTAAATACATGTTAGGTTGCCTATACATAACTGATTTAAAACTGAACAACTTCTGACACTGAATGGTTAATGAATCATCAGAAAAAGGATTGAAATGGTGCAAGGATAGAAACTGCTTAACTTCCAACAAACAGAACACCAGTGTATATACCATAAATGCAGGCACTACCATTTTTATGTTGAGAATTATATCATATAGATACATATTTCTAAGGTGTGGGCACATTGAATCATCTTATGCACACAATAAGCAAAGAACTTGAGATCTTACTGTCATTTCTGAGGGCGTTATTCAGCAGCTGGAAAAGTGGGAAGCTGTCCCAGGAGTCCTGCGGCTGTGCCTCGAGTGCTGAATCCATATCAACAGAATAAAGAGACAAAAACTTCTCTGCATGCTCAGCCAGTAATTCTGGCCACCAAGCGAATGCCTGCAAATATGACAAAATAGAATTACTAAACATGAGCCATAAAGCAAAGAGATGTGTTGTATCTATGGCAAAATACATTTGGATATCTCACTTCATGTTCTATCTCATTTGGAGAGGACGAACAGGCCAAGTGAAAAACCTGAAAATATTTTATAAAACCCTGCATCAAAAAGAAAACAAATAGATTATGCTGGGGAAGGTGATATAATCAGTACAAAAATGTAACACAAAAAAAATCAGAAAGGGAGTATAAATCCCTGCAACTCTTTTTGCCAGAGAGCAAAGAAAAAAATGCAGGCTTCCTCACTGAAAAATTACTGTATATGCTTCTTTGCTTTCATTCAATTCTATAATGAACTATAGATCATTCTATACAGAAATTCTATTTATTTTTCAAATAAATTCTTGTGACTACATTTTACACTTATTTGTTAATCAGAAGGGATGGTTTTACTGTCAAATTTTATTCCTTGAAGTTTTTTTTTAAATAAACACAGAGTGCTTTTTAATTCTTAATTTTGCCTTAAAGATGTTGGCTTCTCCTGTGGAAGGCATCCAGTTTTCCTTCCACAAATGCTACAAACACATCTTTAGAAATTCACTAGTGTTTGTTTGTATTAATTTTCAGTAACTTAACATGTTGGAATACACTGCTTTCTTTGGTAAATATTTAGATTCTTGGGTAATCTTAGCTTAAAAAGAAGAGATCTGTGAAAAATAGTGTCAGCAAGTAAAGCCAGCTCCACATTAAAGACCGCTTCACATATAACTCTTGTACCTTTTCATTGTCACTTAAATCTGGGGTTTGAAAGGTCAGTATTGAAGCTGAGTATTGGATCAGAGGGAGCTGTATGATCCTGGAGTTAAAGATGAAGGTGAAGTGAGCTTATGAAATAGGATGAATATCACACACTGCTGAGAGTGTTTTGTTCACAGCTAACAAAGATATCTGATAGTGAGAAAGCACTACACATACTAGATAAGAAAATGTCTTTGCTATCAAACATATGCCCCTCATTTTGAATATCTTGTTCTGAATATTTTTGAGTTGCCAACATGGGAAATATAGCTTGATCTCTAAAGGCACTGAATTCCCACAACTTTAAACAAAGTCAGCAATTCTCACTTGTTTTTCTAGGTAACGTAGAAACATGAACTCAGGCCTGAAAAGCATCAAATAAAACACAACTTTTGAAAAGCAGTGTACAAATATTTTTTTTTTTTCCAACCTGGCCTTTCCAAAGCCTGTAATATTATTTGATATGGGGCAAATGGAGAAAAGAAGAATTGGCAGGAGTTTTTAAAGAAACGCTGAGCATCCTCTGCTACCACTGGAATGTACTTTGCATGTTGCAGCGTCAGGATTGAAGGATTCTGATTGGCACCATAGTGAAAAGGACAGACGAGGCTCCATAACTTTTAGCAAGAGTTTGAAATGGAGTCTTTTTCCTCAAACTGGAAGAACATTCTCATTAGCAAATCTTGTTTAAATAGGGGCTCAGTGAAGGAACAGACTCCTTAACCCTAGAAAATAACTAAATACAAACAAACAGAGAAGAAAATAAATGTATACAGTCATTGGCAGGTGTCCCTTTTAGGCAAGCAAAACTCTTTTCAGAAAATATTGCAAAAAAGCTCCAAACAAATTAAGCAAAACCAAACCCAGAACACCAGAACAATTTCTTTCCATCTTCTTCCCTTCTGCAAACGGCACTTCGAACCCAGACAGAAATTCTTCTCACCCTCTCGGGAAATACTCATCATTGCTTAAGCAGCAAGGAAGAAGAATAGAAAAACAAATACCACAACTAAGACAGTAAGTAGTTCAGTCATTGTGGATAATACGAAAACAGACTAAAGGCAATTAGCAATTGGTGACACACACTCTAAGAGAACAAAAGCATTGATCAGATTAAAGGAAGACTGAAGCTCTTTGATTCTAGGAAGACACACAAATGTGGCAATACAACACCAGAAATCATTATAACAATTTATGCTACACAGTCAATGCACAGTTCCATGCTACAAATGGTGAAAAATAATGCTTAGTTCATCATGAATCACATACCTCTCTTCCCTTGGGGAATCCCAGAAATTTGGAAGTGTTATGAATTAAAAAAAAAATAAAAAAAATTCTAGTATTAAAAATGTGATATACTATTACAGAGATTACTGGTCCTTTTTGTCAACTACACCATCAAACATTCAACATTTTCTTAGCATTATGACGTGAAATCACCATACTCTATTTCTGAGTAGGAATTGTATAATTTCTTGATCTATTTCTCAGGTACAATTTGATGTTGAAATTCTACACACTTTAAAAATTTCAGTAAAATTGGACATCTATTACATAAGTTAAGGAAGGGGAAAGAAATCTTAAAATTATTTTATTCTTTTCAAGCTGTCTTAGGTTACATTGAAAACTTCTGATGAATTGATCTTTCTGAAAGCACAAGCAATATATTTACCCTTCTGACAAATACCACATTTCTGGCTCCAAGTAAGTAGTATGGAAAGTAATATTTGAACAGAAATGTATCATTTGATCTGTTTTCTTCTGTGTTCTTTTCCACAGAAGTCTAATATTCTTGCAATAATTTGTGTCCTCAAAAGACAAAGACAACAATATATACATTTTATTAAGTAATCATTACAGAGTAACACAGTGGCAACAGTAGTGTAGAATGGGACCTCCAGGGAATTAATTTCAAATCATTGAAACAGCTGTTTCTTCAGTATAACATAAAACATCTATAACAAGTTCACACATGACAGATGTAAGTTAAAAACTAGATTCCATAGTGTGATATAAAAACAGATGTTTTGAATGATCATATTTATAACTATATATACTAAATAATGTCTATCCCTTTGCATATATTCCTCAAAAACATTTATTGAGTTTTGTGAGAACGTTTTAAAAACAATTTCCTGAATCTTAGAAAAGTATATTTATTATTAAAATGTTTATAAAATATACAATTGTGTGTATCTGGTCAAGTTTATTTTTGTAATTCCTTCATATAAAAGGTGCTATAATTCTAAATATTCTAAATATTATGATCTCTGTATCACGAAGCAAGAGATTTGACTAAGAAAAATGAAATAATTCTATTTTATTTCCCCTACCTTATAATGTCATTTTAAAAAGTGCAATTTTAAAAGCACTACTTTTCCAACCAACAGAAGAGCAATGTGAATGTGATTATTATACCCACCATTATTTTTACATTAAAATCACAATCTATACAGCATGATGAAAACGAGTATTCAGTTATATTTTCTTTCCGTTTTCAATGAGAGGTGAAAAGTTGGAAGGAACAACTGCATAAGGCTATGAATCTTTTCCGTACCATTTCACCACCTCCAGCACAAAGATGCTTTCTGCATTTTATGCTCTTTAATCTTCATTTCTAAACCTACAGTTCATTCAAGCGAATTCGAGTTTTATTTCACTTCAGTTTTCATAAGCTTCAAGTCTCTTATTCCTCTGTAAATGTGAACTGCCTTAAACATATGTCAGAAAGTAAAACTAAAATGTTTCTTGACAGAATTGCTTCGCATCAGGGGCGAAAAAATCTAGGAGGAAATCATTCTCTACAACAAATGCTGTTCGGGCCTCACCTCTGAATGATGTTCTTCATTTTGCTGCAATACTTCAATACAGAGTTCTGCAAGGTGAAGAACCTCTTCCAGTTTTCTAGCAGGTGTTGCTTGGTTCATGGTCTCTATTTGAATATCAAATGCAAATCAAAATTGCTTTAGTTAGAAACAAGATTCAATAGTAAGGGAAAACTATGCCAGAAAGGAACTGGATTGTGCAAAGTTACAATATTCTGAAGTACAAGCGATTTCACATATTAAGGATAATCTTTTAATAAAAGTAAACAGAGCTCAATGTCCAGGTCACTAGAAAGAGAACATATTTAATTCACAAAAGAATCACTGATCATTATAAACATTATCCGATTTAATATGTGAGAACTAACAGGTGCATCAATGTATTAGATGCTCAACTTCTGCAACAAGCAATTTCTAATTCTCTCCAAGGTCAGACATACAAAGACAGCAGAAAATAGAGACCTTTTTTGTTATTGTACCACCAGTACAATACTGGTCTCGCTAGATGACTCATTACTGTCTTCAGCAAGATTCATGCATTTTGCAGCAGTCAAAAAATTCCAAATGTGTTATCTGAATAAGACACTACGTTTTGGGCACATTTAGGAAAAAAAAATATAAAAGGCAATAATTATTCAAATTAGTACTTTCTAATAACTAATTATTCAAATAACCAATTTTCTACCTGCTGCTCAGCAATAAGAGTCAATCTGCCTTCTTTTCAATACCATAGTTAAAAGTAGCACTACAAAATAAAGATGTTATAACCTACTGAAAACTCCACACAAAATTAAAAAAGGACAAATGCAAAAGTTGCAAATGACATAAGATCACTTGTTCTACAGAACAGACTTGAAAAAAAAAAGCAAGCAACAAAGGCTAACAAAACGTAACTGAAATTCTTAAAGGGCAACTAAATTCAGTTTAGTTTTCAACGAAAAAAAAATTCACAGGACTACATCCCAGGAAGAGTCATGGGAGATGAGGGAAGAGACCAACTGATTTTTTTTGCAATTGCAGTTTATTCAGTGAAAGTCATTTGTCCAAGTACATAATTTGTATCATTAGGGATAACTTCAGTATTAGCTCTCTGAGCTTATGTACTTGAAGTTTTTGTCCTTAAGCATACACCATGGGATGGAAATTATGTTGTACAATATAATCATATATAAAGTATGGTCACATTAACCAGGTTTGCAGAGGACTCAGGAAGCTGATGACATAAGGTGAGTGAAGGTCTCAGGAATCCTATTTTCTTATTTTCTGCACTTATTCATGGATCACATGAATAGCAAATCACATCTTCACATGCAGAAAATTCTGCTGACATTTCTTTCCCACTTTATCCATTCATCACAACATAGTACATTAGCAAATTATTTAAAAACCATATAATCTCCTTGGTGTCAGTAAGAATATAAACAACATGCACTAAATATTTTTAACACTGCATTTCTGGCAACATTTCAGAATTCCTGAAGGCAGGTGACTATCCAGTTCTTAAGCATTTACACATAGATATATAGTACCTTGATGAAATATATAGTTTTAATGCAATTTTTTGAAGAAACTTCGGATTAGAACCTTCAGCAAACATCTAGTTAAAGGTGACTACAAAAGCACATTATTTTCATAAAAAAAAAAGAAAGAAGAAAAGCAGGCAAATTAGCTACCGAAGGAACAACAACAACAAAAATAATTCAAATCTTATTAAAATAGACCACATAAGCAGACAAATTGAAATTTCCAAACCCACAATCTAACTCAAGAAAGAGTTATTGTATGAACACAGACCAAGCACAAAACTCACACCAGGACACAAAATTACATTCTCAACATCAAGATTATGGCTATTAATACTATTCTGAATTTGCAAACTGTAGAACAATCACATGAATGTAACCACAACTATATTTATGTATTATATGAAGTGAAATTAGAAAGAATTGGTCCAGCCCCTATTATTCAGGTTATAGTATAAAGACTGCTGTCGGATTTAGACTTAAACAGTGATTTCTATGCTTATGCTGGACTTAGACTGCTGTTTCCTCTAGTTGCTAGTGTCCTCCCCTCCCTGGAGACATAGCAAGTACTTTCCATACAACTGATACATCAGAACCAGTATCACTGATGTTAATGAGTCTTAGATAGAAACCAGAGATAATAATACAGAGTATGACCGGCACATCTGATTTCAGCATAAACAACTCATTTTATTACAAATTCAGCGTGGTCTTCATAGACCTTACCACTAACAAAGTAAACAAAATAATTACATTCATAATTGCATTCATTCCTAATGAAACTAAATAAGCTGTAGACTGTTCAAAAATTACATCCCATAAAGGGCTCCTCTAAATTAGTATGAAAGTAATTCTAATTATATTAATTCTAACTATATTGAATCTGATCTTGCATTTTTGTATTGGAGCAAGTTCACTTATTCCACACCTAGAATATGCTCAAAGTAGCCTAAAAATGGCTATTGAATGGACATTATTATCCGTAGGGAAAGCAAGAGACTAAGACCACAGATTTACTAGCTAACTGTAAGATTATCCTGAGCCACCTCTGTGATGAGACCATGACAAAGAGAAACATGGTATCAGGAAAGTAATAATACCATTGAGCGAGGCACAGAAGAGATGCAGTTCTGGAGATCTGAGTTAAAGTGCTGAATTTTGATCAACAACGGGTTATGAAAGGGTAAGAATTCTGAATTTCAATCAGAAATGGCATTGATTGGAGAGTCTGGTTTTGTTTGTATGTTTGGTTGGTTGTTTGCGAGCCATAATAAGCCTAAAAAAATGAAGGATGAAAAATGAAGGGGATCAGAGGTGCTCCTGCACAGGCAGTGTGGGAACATTTGGGAAGGTGAAGACCTACTTAGGATCCAGGATGATGGCATAAAAATAAGCCAGTCATGATAACTTATTTTAGCCAAAAATGGGAAGAATTTCAGTCTTTATGGAACTAATGTTCAGGAATAGTTTCAATAGGATTAGTGTGTTTAGGAGGCAAAGGAAGTTGAAAACTGTGAATTTCCTTTTGAGGTGAGTATGGCAAGTTCCTGAATGACATTTCAGGGCACAAATGACTAGAAATGTGGGACAGAGTAGGTTCAATGTATTCCAGTTTCAAGTTTGCATGAACTTCCCCAGGCTATTTAATATTTACTAGTTTACTGTGAAACTACTACTTGCTAAAAACATTCAAGTTACTCCTGATGCTTCATACAGCTTTCAATAATATTTTTTAAATCATTATTTTCCTATAGGATTTATTGATAAGAGAATGCTGCAGATACTTGCACTCTTGGACAAATGTCTCTAGTTTTGTTGTTGTGTACTTATTCCCAGAATAAATAAATACATGCAATTTCGTTTGGATGCTATATGCTTCCCTACGTTTTGCTGAGGCTTCATCTGAAGCTTCTTTTCCATCTGCAAGTTATCACACAAGCTAGTCTTTTTTCTTTGTAACTTACAACTTTTCTCTTTTCAAAAAGCTAGTGAATATGTGTTATGGATAACCGCCATTTACACAGGTGTATAAACAAGGGTCCACAAAGTACTTGGAGAGAAAAAGAAATAAATAGTAACCTTTTTTTAACCGAACAAGTAGTGTATTTGAAATATGAGTACAAATAGGAAGTTTTAGAACCTCCAAAACATCTGAGCAAAATACTGTGCTTGTCTTTATAAGCGTAAAAAAACTACAGTAATGGAAATCAGTGCTGTCAGTTTTCATTATATTCATGATGTCTTTCTCCCCGCAATTACTAAGGGTTGTTAAGATGTGTTTACACTACTCAAACTAACAAGTTGCAGCAGGAGTCGAGTCAGTAAATATGCTGCTTGACATCTTTTAGAAAATAAACAGAAAAAGCCATCAATCATCTGTTTTCAGCTTCACATTCTGCTGAAATGAAAAAGGAAGCCAGGGTTTGCGAATAATGGATGCTTTCTCAAGTACGCATTATCACTGAGTCACACAGGTACCAAGAAAATATTGTTAAATGAGCTAAGTTAACTGACTAAAATGCTACTGAAATGAAAAGGTGACTGTTTCACGCACTGATGGAGCCCAGGGCCAGAAGGGACTGTCAGATCATACAGTCTGACCTCTTGTGCCACACAGGTCAGAGAACTTCTCCCTGTTCCTCTTTTCTTTAGCCCATCTACGTCTAAAACCTAACATCAGTGTGTCTAAGACCTAACTTAAACTTGCTTTCCAGAAGACAGCTTATCCTTAAAGACAAATGTACCGTTCACCTCTCTCTTTTTTTTCCCCAGCATGTAAGCTGATAAACATGTGTGTTTAATTCTCATTGGCATTTGCTGAGCACAGGAGTCTGCTCATTAAATAGGTGATTCTCCTCCTCAGGTATGAGTACAGGGCAGCTGGGAGGTACCTGTCTCTCACCTGCCAGTCCTCCTGCCATGGCACAGTATATATAACTGGTTTCCCCTGTCCAATATTTCACCCTTCCTCTTTTTTTTCAAAGAAGTATATCCAGAGCAAGACATTCAGGAGAGCCAGCCTGTCTGGAGAGGATCAGAGGATCTCACACAGACCAATGGCAGGGATATTGGAAAAAAGGCAAGTAGTTGTGTGACACTTAAAAACAGCTGCTCTCTTGGATCATCACTTCCATCCATGGCCAAGGACTCTGGGGGAGGCCCTACCTTCTCAGCCCTGCTAGACGTACAGGTACCTTCTCACCCAGCCAGCTAGATGGAGCTGGAGACTTCTGAGGTGATGTTGCAGCCTAGGAGTTGGTCAAGCTCCTTTAATGCCAAACTGCAACAGAACATCTAGTTTGCATTTTGATCCTTTATGTCAGACAACTGGCATTTGTTTTAATTTTCATCAGCTCTGTTGCACTGGCTGCTGGCAGCACTCAGCTGTCATGCTACTTAACGTTAGTGCTACCAGCATTCAAGCCTGGAGAAAGTGCAAGGTGCCTATTAATAGAGGTGTCTGACCACCAGCTAATTTGTTTCTATGCATGTGCCAGAATTAGAACCACAGGACGGTCAGATAACATGATGACTGCTGGCCGTCAAGCTCCTTTCGAGATGTGCTGCACACACAGAGCAGTGCACAGCCTAAGCCATTATGGAGTTTCTGAAAGAATATTGTCTGCTTGGATATTGTGCAGAGACCTAAATCTAAGGTACTTCTTTCCAAATCCAATTGAAATGCATGGAGCCTAAACGAGCCAGGCTTTATTCTACACCAGCTTTCTTGCCCAGGAATCTGAGTTACTCACTCCAAATTGGAGTCTGGGAGCAAATTCATAACTGATGCAGGGGAGTTGACAGGGAAGCCCTGCAGTAAAACAGGCCATGATATAATTTGTTAATGTGGATACATCATCATTTGAACTGTATAGAGTCCACTCTGCTCCAGTAGGACCTATTCATTCAGACTTTTCAACATGTGAAACCAGCAAGATTGCTTTTAGACTTTTATCAAAAGCAGCACAAACATCAATAACCTGAAGCTAATATATGTTGCTAGACCTGAACTGACTCTCCAGCTTTAATCTGCAACTGGGATAATCCACCCACAGACAATTTAAATTTCATTGCAGTGGATTTTCTTGCAAATTCTCACAGAATTAATTCTGCATGAAAGGTTAAGGAGGGAGGACAACCTATGTTCTTCTGAATAAAAAAATATATTCTAGCCCTATATAAATAATGGTATTTAGCTTTAATTATGAAGTTGAAGCCAGTTTTTCCATAACGGCTTTCTAAGAATTCAATAGGATTTTAAATTCTAGGGACAAAAAACCTTCAAAAATTAATCACCATTATCACCGATGTACAAAAAGGTTATGAGATCTGTAGAAAGTTAAGAGTTCACATCTCCTAGTCTATCTTTTTATAAACTGGTTATGCTATAATGTTTTCAGGTTTTAAAAAATTATCATGGTATGCAATGCAATTACCTTCATAGGACAATCAAGTATGTGTATTTTCTTTTTTTAAATAGGATATCTTTTGGCTCACGTGAAGCTGGGAAAAAGCCGAAACAACAGATTTGCAGAGGTAAATGCAAAATAAAAAAGGCAGCGGTGAAAAGAATTCTCAATTCTTTGTTACTTATCAACGGCACAATTTATGATTCTTTGTATTCTGGTTGTGACACTACAGATACAAGCAGCTGGTACTTTCTTACTTCCCGTCACTTTCAATTTCTCTTCAAAAGCAGAAAGAACTAATGTTCCCAGCACTTTCTGTTCCAGTGAAACAAAACTCAGGTAAAAGACATGGCAAGCTGAAGAGCTCTACGAATGAAGGAACCTGAATAACTGACATACTAAACTGACAGAAAACTGGCACTTGAAAGTGTAGACTCAGAAGCAAGTGTTTTTAAAAAAATCTAATAATTTTGAGAGTCTAAATTTTTGGGAGTTACTGAAAGATGAAAACAGCAAATCCAAAGCTGGCTGGTAAGGAGGAGGGACAAATAATGTTGACAATTAGTAACTTTAAAAGAAATTTTGAAGAAATGACTAACTGAGGACATAAAAATCAAGAGAAAATAGTATAAAAGTAATACAGATATGCAAAAGTAAGTTGTGCTAGACTTGTGCATTAGCTTTTCTTAATAGGGTATTTTCTTAGAAAAGAAATTCAGTGGATCTCATCTATGCTGACTTTACTGAAGCATTTGATACTGTGCCTCATGGAAAAACTACCAGTTAAGCTGAAGAAAATGAGGATCAAAAGAGACACTGGATAAAGAAGCTGTCTCAAGAGAAAGGCAATGGGGTAGCAGTGAGAAAGAGCAGAGAAAGATTTCTTGTGCAATCTTTGAAGATCCGTCTGAGCTTCCTGAATATTTTCACCAATGACTTCAGAAAAAACATTACAAGTGCACTGACAACAATTTTGTAAAACACTGGCAACAGACAGCAGGGTCAAAATGCAGTAACAAGAATTGGATAATTCAAAAGAATGAGAGAGAGAAACAAAATATAATACTTTAAGAGTAAGGACAATACATTTTGACACATGAACAAAAATAAATATTTGCTATAAACTGGGAGGTCATCAGCTGCAAATGATCGACACTCTGAAGATTGGGTTGAATTAACCAACCTACAGAATGGCTGCATGCCACAAGCATGATAAAGAAATGAAAAGAGAAATGTTCCTTCCATTTACTAGACTGAGCATTTCTAGGATAACAGTACTACTAGTACTGTGTAAGGCATGTCATGGAGATGACTGCACTGCACAATTCTGGTCCCCAGTGTTCAAGAAGGCTGAATCAAAAGTTTAATAAAGAAAGGCACCTAAGATGATACAGATGAAGAAGAGGAGGCTGATGATCTGAGACAAGGTGATGAGAGCCCAGGCTGTGTAAACAACAATTGTCTAAAAATGCATCAGAGGGTAAGAAGGAACTGGAGATGATGAACTGCTAATGAGAGAGGGAACTATCCCCCCTTCACAAGGGAATAGAGGACAAGGTTAGCATGCTAAAAACTAGGAACTAATTTGACTGTAAGGTAATTCCTTCACCTATAAAGCAAATCAGATTTGACATAGCCTTCACATAGGTAAAGCAGGTGGTAGGAAAGGGGAAAAGCAGTGACAAACAAAAACTCAGCCCAGCTGTTAAGAGAGGATGCAGGTACCTTAATGAAGGAGGTATCAGGACTTGGACCTAATAATCCAGGGGTTCTTCTCCAGACCTCTGCTCCAAAATTGAAATCAGGGTTGTTCACCCACATCCTTCTCTTTCCATTTAGTTGCGCAACAAGCAGAGACCAAGAAAGTGCTGTGCAGCTGTGCAACTCATTCGTTTTTGTTTGTTCAGTGAAATGAACATGGATGGAGAGCTTTAATCAAGTCCTCTCCAGGTACAATGACTCTCTCCACTTGCCTTCTCAATTTCAATAATGTTTGTAGTGTTCTTCTTTTTAAGTCAGATAGATCCTTCTGAGCCTTGAGGGCATTAACATACTACCCTTCCTTTAGAAACTTGCATGCTGCCTTTAGAAACTTGCAGAAATATGTTAACGATTGATGTCCTTTAAAAACCAGCAAACTGTTGAGTTGCTCCTGACCTTCAACTTTATGGAGTTAACAGTTATTCAGCCTTTGGCAGTCTGTCTGATAGAGAGAAACATTGGAATGACTACTGTGATTTGTCTTTGAGCAATTGACTACACAGTAACTATTTGCTCTGATTTTAATCAAATTTATTGTCATTTCTTTTATTAAAACTGATTGGCAGAAGAAGCCCAGTATGTTCAATTACAACAGACTTTTAAAAAAATACGAGTTAAAAGAAAACTACCTAATAACTCAAATCTTTACAACTTGTCTATTGCCTCAGAAACGAGTATTTATGGGCAATGACAGATACTGCCCTGTTCACTTAACAGCCATTTACCACTTATTTACCACTTTAATCCCTAACCCGGTCTCTCTTTTTTTTTTTTTTTTTTTTTTTTTTTTTTTTTTCAGCAAGGTAATGCCCTTGCGCTGAAAAATGTATTTACATGTAAGTTTCTATCACTTCTCTTTGGCAACGACAGCAGCATGAGCAGAGTCCATTACTTCTCAGCTATTCAGATTTCAAAGACATTTAAATGGGGAAAATCATTCATTTCTGAGAAGGAATAAGTAACTGTGTTAATGGATGTGTACAAAATAAATAGAAGTAAAAAAACATGAATTCTGTATAAGGAAGGCCATCTTTCTTAAAGGGGAGAAAACAGGTGAGGGAGGCATGCAAATTTCTACAAGTTGTTCATTGGAAGCTATACAAAATGCATCTGAAGGATGCTATTTGTCTCTGGCCTCAGGATCTAGCAGGTCCAGTTATATTCAACACTATCTATAGGAAGAATTAATTCAAATAAACTACTGAATAAGACAAGAAAATCATAGAACCATAGAATCAGAATGGTTAGAGTTGGAAGGGACTTTAAAGATCAAAAAGTTCCAACCCCCCTGCCATGGGTGCCAACCAGGTTGCTCAAAATACGCCATACACAAAATGATCTAAAAGTACTTTCAGGTAGTGAAATCGCCAAGACAGCATGTGCTGAAATGAAAATGCTTTATACTTAAAAAGAGATTTTCACATATTGATGCTGCGATCATCTCCTTGAAAAATTATAAATCCTTGCTGCAAACTACAAGGGCATTATACTAGAGTTCTTAGACATAGTTCAAATTAGAATAGTAGGTTTGCTACTGTTCTCCTCATAATGCCAATTATACTGACTGAACAGATTAGCTATTCCATGAGAATTTCAGCTGTACATGTCATAAGGAATGACATGCTGAACCCTGTGTAATTGTCACTGCAGATGTAATTTTTACTGAAAAAAAGCTGTTCATAATAGTACAACGACATGGGAGTGCTAAATAAAATGTCATCCTGACTGCAAACAAATCCTGTTGCTGCAAGTGCTGCTTATACCACTGTGTCTGCCATTAAGAAAGTAACCACCGTCTTCTGGGAAAGCATTCAGAGTCTTGTTCAATTGAGACTGTGAAAATGAGAGCACTTGGGGAATAGACCCGGGAACCTGGCAACCACGCTGCTGAAAAAGGATTCTCGCAACAAAAAGAATTTCCATGTTCACCTCTGTATTACCTAATAAGGACGCTCCTGCAATTCAAGCATCTCCATAAAGTATCTAGCGCATCAGTTAAAGAGTAAATAACAGTAATCAAGAAGTAGTTTTTCCTTATTTTTCATGACAATGCAACACATGGTATTAGGGCTAAGCATCAAGTTAACGATGAAAACTGTAGGAGTTTAGGTAATGACACCAACAGGAGCAGGATTTGGCCCTGTTAGTCAGGCTAAAATATAATTTTATTGGGATTCCTTTCTGCTGCTTCGTATTTTGCATCACAGAAATGGGTTCAATGGGACACAAAATTACGGTGGAACACAGTCTATTTACTGCTTTCAATAAAATTTATTTTTTAGAGTTATCTGATTAATTTTTCACTGCATTTTTAGTCAGAAGCAGAATTTAATTAAGCAATTAAATTATAAACAGAGCCTATAAACCTCTAGCTTCACCTAGCGCACACAGTGAATTTCCATTTACTCACTGTATGTGATAGGCTTTCCTCTCATCCATTCTCTAATACAGTTATCTGCCAGGTCACTTAAAGGACAGCTTTGCTATCCTGTCTTAAGAACATGGCAATAGTTTACTTCAAAGAGTGCATAAACCTCATAATCCTAGTGTAAAATGACTGAAATCAGATACAATTTTGGTTTTTTCTTTCTTTTCTGCGCTTGTAACTGCATGTCAGCTGTGCTTAATTGTGTCTATTTCTGATATAACGAGCCTGCAAAAAAAAAAAAAAGAATTGCAAGCCTATGTGACACAATGAAGATTTGTATTTGAGGTGATGCAGACTATATAAAATTGTACAGCTGATGATTTAGAGTGTAAAGGTCAAAAGATATAAACTCTAAAATTAGCTTTCACATTTCACAAATACTTTCAAAATTTTTATAAATTTCTAATCTGAAGTGATATTTTCTTCAACACCTACAGTTATAAAAATTCTAAATTGAATATTTGTGCTATCTAGATTGAGATATTATACCACGTTGGGAGACTTTCTTAGGCTGCATTTGTATTTGATGATGAGAGATAGGTCCTTTCACAGAGAAGCTGCTGAAGGAGCCTCAAAGTACTCTGCATCACCTGATCAATGTGAGCTTGTGTCATCTCAGTCTAACAGGCTGAGGCACGGATGTCCATACTACCACTGTATCACCTACTTTCTTCTTTAACAGTCCCAAACACAGCTCTCCTATTTCAAAAGCATTTAAAGCTTTCAAACGAAAACCAATGGAAGCTTTTGAAAGCAATGGATTTTTTTGGATCTTCACTTATGAATACTGACTTTAAAAACAGTAATTTCTATAATTTGCTGGCATCTTTCCCTTATTTACTGGCTAAAGAAACTGTTCCTCCAGAAATGAACCACCTTTCTCCCTTCAAGCCCCTCACTGGGAAGGAGCTCCATTTAGAACTGCTTTCATGCAACCTTTAAAGTCATCACTCACAGTATTTCGCACTAGAAATTATTTCATCCTGAGAAAACAATGCCTCTTCCCATAACTATGGTTGTTATTTGTGGGAACCCCACAAAGCATCATGATCAGGCTTCCACTGGGTTTGTGTGTACATCTTTATAAAAGGTAAGACAGTCAAAGCAGTGTCTGCATCCATTTCAAAGCATATATATGCACAAGCCCTCATACTTCTACGCAGCCAGTACTACTCAGCCACAAATACCATTTCAGCTATGTTCTTTTTATGATCACTCTATCAAATACTTGGATATTAGCACTTAACTCTCTGCACTATTGGAGAATACACAGCATATCAGCTTCATGAAATTAGAAACACAAAGATCTACCATCTTCACAACCTTCAGCTGTAACTAGAAAAAGAAACATATCACTAGGCAAGGTCATATCAGAGAAAAAAACAGCTTTATGAAATTAATTTTCCTATCAAGATCTTCACCATTAAATCCAGCAACCCGTTTAAAAATGGATACTGTGTTTGCTGATGACTATGAAATTACATTTCTCTAAATACACAAACTGATTTTTGAATTTAACAGCCAAAATTTTCCACATCACTTAATTATACCTCCTTCACAGAAACTATAATTGTACCATATTCCAAAACATAACGTTATCTAAATTGTTAAGAAATATACTCATCATAGTTAAATATCAGTGTAAATGATGAACACATGGACCATACTACATCAAAATTAATTTTTATGTTCACACATATTCTAGTCAAGATCTTGATACTGTTGAAATCAACAAAAATAATAAAACAATGGACACAACACACTAAATCTGTAGTACATGCAGACATGCACAGCAATAGTAATCACCTGAGTCCTTTTCTGTTGTTGCTAAATGTAAAACAAACAAAAAAAAAAGAAAGAGAAGAAAAACATCATTACAGAAATATAACTATTTTCTTTTCAATAGAGTAGAATAAATACCAAATAAGCAGTTAAAATCTTCTTAAAATTTTTAGTATAGCAGTAAGAATCCTGACAGGCAGTTCACCCAAGTGATGGGTTTTCTCAGCTGAGGAAGAAATGCTGTAGGTGGTTAGGTAGTATACTTTTATTAGTAGTTTGCTTTATTTACAGTCTCTGTTTCAGGCTCACTGGCTGAGTTTGCATCCACATTGTGCCAGGGAATTTAGAAACATAAATAATAGTAGAAGAATATAAGAATGTAAGAATATTAATTTTGTTAGAGTCACCTTTGTATGTCTACTTTTTAGGCAGTTACTATTGGACTATAGCTGATATTATCATGCAACAGTTGCATTGTGACTGACTGATATGATGATAGGAAAAAAAAATCCCAACAATGTATGACAGCTACATTTGAAGGCATCAGTAATGTTATAAAGTTAATGACAATATGCTTTCTGTATGGAATTTGAGGAGCAAACAATTAATGTAAACACTAACATGCATTACTTTCAAGAGAATAAGGTAATTTCAGTGTACGGATATAATAATGCTCTCAAAAACCTAAAGAAAAGGAATGGAACCTATTCCTGAAAACTATTACATTTATATTGGTAAAAATGTAGGGTATTTGTAATTACTTGAATATAGAGGCAAATACAGGTCTCGTTAGTACTGAAAACCAATGTGTTTAATTTTCTGATGTTAAGATGCTGGAGTCCTTCACTTTCAAATAGTAGTCTGTTCTCAGAAAAGTACTCAACCTATTTCTTGTTGAGGTACCAGACATATATGCAATTATCTATTGTGCTTTGGGTTTACAATTGGGTAAGCAATCCTCTAGGATTTAGTTAAAAATCCTTGGTAAAGGTGTATTTACTGCACTGTAAAGAACTTTTGCAATTGTGTGAATAGTGTCAGTGAGTTTAGTTATCTCTTGCATGTTTTTGTCATCCTTTAAAAATAGTTCTATTTTTATATTCATTATTTCAACAGGTTTGCTAAGAAACTGAAATACTGACCATTAAAAAAAACCCCTTTTATGAAAACAGATAGATAAAAACTAAGGAAAACATTATTTTTGCTTTTTCGTTTTCTAGAATAGAATTAATATTCGCCCTTTTTTAACACAACATGGTATCATAATTAATTATGATAAACTGGTTACTAAGATGGTTTCATGTTGTTACTCCCATGATATAATACTGGTTGCTATAGTGATGAGATGGGTTTTTTGTTAATCACTTGTGAGATTGGTTAACTCATGTTTTTCAGAGAATTGAAGCAGAAATGGAAAAAAAGAAAAAGTTGGCTTTATAATATTGCTAAACATACAAGGCTTCTTCATTTTGCTGCTATAACTCTATTACTTCTAGGTCATTTTTAGAAATATCTGCTATGAAATAGCATACTCTGAATAAAAATCGCTTTTTTTTTTGAAGCAGAATTAATCCTTTGTATATTTTCCTGCTAATTGACTCTATTTCCAAAAAACCAGATGTATAGTTGTGCAAACACTATTTTCTACTGCTGAATATATCTGTACAAGTATATCTACAGCTGTCTGCACTTTATGGAGAATAACAGATGTGTCTTGAAACCGCAATTGACTATTATGAGTTCCTTTTTGTTTTACCTAAGTTTTATAAGTATTAAAATGACATCATATATGCCAGCAATTTTTTTTGAGCAAAATCTTTACTAATTTCACGATACACATTCTAGAACACACATATATTCCAGAAAAACTGGTAAGTACCATTAGTATTTTTCCCATTACTTCATTCAGGAAATCAGGATGTAATTAAGGTTTTAATGATTAGTTTATTATTATATATCTGACAACTCAACAGCAAAAATAAATAAGATTTATCTGTCTGCCTGTCTTGTAAGTAAATCAGAAAAGCATCTATAGTCAGAGTTTTCAAGTTTCAAGGTACTGTTACTGCTGATAAAGAAAAAAGTCTGTAACTTAATTACTAGAAATAGTTAGAGAAATTAAAAATAACCCATAAACAACCTTTTAGATTTATGGAGAACTCAAAAATAAGAACAAAGGGCAACTTAAATTAAGAAGTCCTAGTCTTCCATTCAAACAGGGTCCCAGGAGGCATATTAAAGCAATGAATAGGAAAAAGCTCCATAGTTCACCAGCTGAGATTTTAATGAGACATTTCCCCTTGCTGTGGAAGGGTTTTTTTCAGGAAAGGGAAAAGGCTGCTCACTGAATATTCAGTTAAAAGGCATTGTTGGCTTTTACAGCCACTTTGGCAGTTGATTGCTGTACTAACCTTCTATTTTGGCATACTCTGTAAGTCGAGTGTAATTGATCAAGGCAGCCTTCTCCAGACATTTTCTAACCACTTTCTTCACCTCTTCTGCTGGAATGGGAGTGGCAATATCTTTCATTAAAACCTGTGCCAGAGACAATTACACCGCTTGGTTACACTCATTACCCAAAACCCAAGGGAAAAGGATAAAACTATTCTAAAGTTACTACAGATCTAATAATGGCTAAAGGCAGAAACCAAAAAGGAACTATTTCAGCTGGAACTAGATATCTGTCTTTGAAGGTTCCTATTCAACCCTGATTTGACCACCTATATGGTTTTCATATACAATACCCCTACCGTCTGGCATCTCGCAGCATGCCAGTCAGTCTTTGTTTGGGTGACGCTAAGAACAGTATAACAAGAGCATTTTGTGGATGGGCTGCATCATGGTGCCTACTAAAGTTGTGAATGTGGAAATTTGCTTGGGTCTTACCTGTGGAAAAGCTTCTCCCTGTTGCATAACCATTGACCCTTCAACAGCGTAAAGGAGAAACTGTGAACACCACCATCAGAGCTAGCTAATACCCACTTCCTTTTCTTCCTTCGTAAAGTTATGGAAAATTCAGCATGCACTTGCTGTGAAAAACAGTCATCTATAGTAGGTAGGGGAAATAATAACCTTCTGGCTGAATATTTTATTACAGACAAGTAGAAAAAAAGATCATATAAAGTTTTCCTAAAACTTGCCAGTTTCAAAGGCTATCAATTTTTAAAATACAGAACTTTGATAAAATGGGTTACCAATATCAATATAGGTCACCCAAAAAATCTTGAATAAGTATTGTTAATAATTCACTTGCATTTTTACTTTAATTCTATACTCCATTAACTTTCAACAGGCTGATGTAAACTACCAAACTCAATACGTTTTTACCACATTTCAATGCAAACAATGACATTTCAGGTAATTCACAACCCTTTAAAATTGCTTCTCCAATGGATCCCCAAACCAGCTACACCTTTAGACAACATATAAACAACATACACATTATACAACATATAAAAACTACTGATAAAGAAAGGGAGAAAGAGGTATTGTCTGGGGAAAAATAGAGGAGAAAGGAAACAGGTTCAGCAACAGAGAAGCTATTAGGGAGACTGCAAAGCAGACTTCATCCATTACTTATATACACATATGACATACCTACCTTTGTTAACTTGTTTCTATTTAATGAACAAATTCTGGGTTACCAACAAATGAAAATACAGCACTCAAAAACTTTTATTCTGGATTTCATTTTTTTCCAAAAATTTTCAGACAGGTAAAGCAAAATGCTTGTAACCTATCGTGCATTCACAGGTACAAGCATGGACATTTATTCCCAGCCAAAACTGGCAATGGTGTTGCTTGAGCAGCAGATAGAGGGTACCTGTGCCAGTTGTTACAACAGGAACAGTGAGAGGAAATCGCTGTTTTATGTAACACAGAGGAATCTACACAGCACTATAATCACTGAGATTGTAAGTGAAAGAAAACATATATATCCAGACTCTATGTGGTTTTGAACATCACAGAGTGCTTCTAAGACAGAATCTCCATCTATGGAGTGTTCTGCAGTGCAGGACAACTGACACTCCCCAGGACCAGACCTCTCAGATGTTGGCAGAGTTACACAGACTGAGATCTGAGCTTTTTTTGAATTCATACCTTCATTGGGCTCCTGCTGATACGATTCCCTTGGAATCTCTGTTGGAATTTAAAGTTCCCTTTCCTCAGAGAAGTCTGAGATGTTTTTGTCATTACAAGGTCTTCTCTCTTCCAGACAATACAAGAGAATTTGCTGGGCAGGAGTTTATAATAATAGCTGTCCATGACAGTTTTGCTGCATATAGTTTTTTCTTCTTAAATTAACTGGATTACACGTTTATGGAAGTTGGCTTATATCAAAGCTTTTTAATGTTACATGTCAGTACAGACAACATCCGCAGCACAGAACCCATAGAAAGCAGGAA
Organism: Thinocorus orbignyianus; assembly: GCA_013400375.1. Classification (NCBI taxonomy): domain Eukaryota; kingdom Metazoa; phylum Chordata; class Aves; order Ciconiiformes; family Thinocoridae; genus Thinocorus; species Thinocorus orbignyianus. The sequence goes on from VXBW01004743.1 coordinate 90,335, forward strand.
AGAGGGGTTATAGAGTAGACTTGTACTACTTTAGAGGAAATACTGGGTAATCATTAAATTATAAAGAAACAGAGAATGTGGCTTGAAGTGAAAATCCACTAAATAAATCCTGCAGAAAACAGTTGTTTGACTCTGTGGAAAATACTGAGGAAAAAATATCCCAGTGAACACTTAAAACCAGCAGTAAAATACCTGAGAAGAATGAGTCTGCTTTCAGCAGCCTGCAAGCAAAAGAAATATGTAGGCTTAGTACTCAAGCAGAATCTAAAATATGTTCTCAAACTTACCCTTTCAAGTAATGAAAGTGTGGCTTTTAAAGCTCCTTCAGGACGTCCAAAAGGGAAACAGTATCTTAAAAATTTATTAAAAAAAAAAAAAGAAAAAGAAAAAAGCATAAGAGAAAATTATCAGAATTATTATATGTTAAGAACTTATTTGAGACGTAAGTGTACACGACTGTCATTAAATTATGTTAGCAGAAGATTCCCATATGCAGAGTATTAATAAGAGCAGGAAGGCCTCTTCAGTAGACCACAGAGCATATACCTAGTACAGCAGCAGCAGACCATCAACAGCTCAGCCCTAAATAGAGAAAAAATATGAAGGGCAAAAAGCATCACTTCCACTTTCTCAGCTACGAAGGATATTTAATGGGTTCTAATGAGCCTAATTTTTATCTTCCTAGAAAGAGGTACTATTCTTCATGTAGCCATGACAGCTACTGGAGCTGTGAAGTAGCAGTCTGTATTTTATATCTTGTTTTAATATTAGATTAAGATAAATATATTTAAGTTTCTAGAGATATATGGAAATAAAAATGCCTGCAGATATTTCATGATTTTTCCTACTCTATTAGAAATAGCTTGGAAAGCCATTTTTATATTATCTCAATCTTACCAGCCACAACTGAAAACACGCCTATTTCTGTCTTGATACTTCTAAACCTATGTAAATTAAAAAGTGATTACATTCATAGCTTTGTTTTTCGTTTTTGTCTACTGAAGATCCAATGTAGCAGCTCTATGAGACCACAATGCTTAAACAACTGTAACCTCTCTTAATCCTGTCTTGCTGGGATATCCCTAGTTGGAAAAAGGATTTTTTGCATTGCTGAGATTATTTTTTGCTTATTATTACTCACTGAGAATGGTAGCCTTGTATTCTAATGTTTTCCAGTAGTAAAATCTTTTCTAATGATAAAAAGATTCAGACCAGTGAATTTCAGATATACATTTTGGTCAGTCAAAATAAAGCCTTGTAAATAAGGTCAAAAAAGGATTTCCTGCAGTGAGAATTCCAGTATTTGCTTTGTCTCATTCTGTTTCATTCCTACTATAGTGCTAACATTTTTTAGGGACAGGTTAACAAATTAATAAAGCAGATTTAATGAACCTCAGGCACTAAGTCATCTTAAAACAGAAAGCATCTTTAGGTGTTTTGTCTCCTCCTCCCTTTGCAGTATATTTCCACCATCCTTGACTTGTTCATTCTTATCAAACTTTAATGGTAGTTTTTGAATAAATGTCACCTTTTAAAAATTATACTTAGTATTTCAAATCAGAGTTCCTTCCAGGTATCTTCATGATGCAGACAGAAGTCCCACTATACAATAGGGGTTACTCAGTTTATTGCAGACGCAATAGGTCTGATGTGGGCAGTAAGCTTCTATGTGCAATTGGTGCAAGGAGCTTCTGATAGAGAAGAGTTGTTTTCTTGAGATAAGCAATTAAAGAAAAGGAAACATTCACAGTAGAGGCCTAAAGGGATACTCAGCAGTCACACCTCTGTGCTGCTGAGGAAGCAGGGAAGCAGCATCTTGCTGGCAAGGAGAAATTCAGTCTCTTGGATAAAACCCCTATGGCAACTGATTTCACACTGCTCTGCTGTGCCAAGGATGCTCGCACATTTGAGGCGATCTTTAAGGATAGGGAGACACAGACAGTGAGAGTGTTCCATTTAATTATTAGACATATGGACAATTGGGTCTGTGACATCCAAGAGAACCAAGCACTAAGTTGCTAACTGGGTACAAAGGTTGTGGACCTCAGGAGATATAAGTTACCTACGGGAGAACCGAGAAGGAGCAGCACTCGTGGTCTACATTAGTACCAGTGACATACAGAAGTACAGAAGGAACACTCCAGAGATTAAATTCACACAACCAGGCAATAGGTTAAGTTCGAGACACTCCTGTTAGCTTTCTCTAAAATATTTGCACTCCCACATTTGATGGCAAGCAGGCATCCGGAGTCTCGGTGGGTAGGTAAGATGACAGAGAGGTTCTTAAGCACCTTAAGAACTGGGAAACATAAGAGCCACCAGCATGGCATGGGCAGATAGCATCTTAATCACAGTGGATCCAGGCTGATAACAATGAAAATTAAAATTGAAAAGGCCATAGGGGAGTATTAAGACGGGAAGCTGTGGGTTGGCTGACAGGAGTGGGAGAGCATCTTTTTCAGATAGGTGTGACCTAGTGACCTAGATGACACAGAAAATGTTCCGTGCATCTCTGAAAAGGCACAGAGAGGAATGCAGTCTTCAGGTACACTGTCCACAATGGCAGCTGAGCAGTTCATGCAATATTATGCAATAGAGCGAGGGCAAAGCCTTCAGATTAGTGTGACGAACAGATTTCGTGGTCTACATGTCATTTTTATGCTAAGCTTCGTAAACCACCAACTGCTAGAAAATAGAAGGAAATACCACCCCAACTTTGCTCCATTTCTTGTACTCCTTCCCTAAACATCTACTGGCATTGACAGTTCTTACATTTGACAAACTATTGAAGATGATGGACCTTAGATGATTTAGGGAAGATAAATGTATCATGGAACCAAGAAAATGACATTAGACATCTAGAAAAGTTTTAGCTGCCATCAATCAAAGATTTTCTCTGAGCATATGATTTTTTCTGATCAGTATTAATCCAGAAATTGCTACAGTTCAGTCATTTTCATTCAAACAATTTTTCTTATTTAGAGTTTAAACTTAAAGTTTAAAAGCATCAGCATAAATCAGGCCGATATTCTTGTACCATCTTTTCTACCATAGGAAAATTCAACTCACATGACACTCAAACAAATTTTAAGCACAATCACTTATGTAGATAGATGATTCCATATTTAATACATTCAAAAATTCTTTGCAGTAGACCACTTTGTTTTCATTCCACTTGTTCAAGACCAAAATTGAACACCATGAGAAAATTCTTCCAGCAAAAACTAAGTATTCATTGAATAAATTATATACTCACCTGAAATGGCTTATTTGGTTTTCTAAAAGGGAGGAAAGTCTGTCCTTAATCTCCTCAAACCTTTCTTTCTCTTCAATAGATACTGTTCCAATTCCATCTGGCCTGTAATATTAAATATTTAATAATTCTTGATATATCTTCATGCTGATTCCTCTTTGTACAGTGTGCTCTATTTTCAGTTTTCAGTTTACGCATGCTAACTCTCCTTTCCCTTTTCCCGTTGTCTTGAAGGACAAACAGTAACTTGTGAATATAGTTAAAGAACAGGTCGCAAGTAGACAAACAAGTTAACTTTTGAGCTGCACTGTAAATTCAAGTCATAAGTTTCTACCTGATCCCAATATGAACTCAGGGTACATACATTTGTCCCAAATAATTCCCAAAGATATATAATATTCTTTCTCAAGAAGATCATTACTATTAGGACAATACAGTGGCCTACTCGGATTTTGTTGAATTTCAACTCCTTGAGTTTTCCAGGTATTTTTTCACAGGCCCAATATGTCTAAAAGTGATTTTAAAATAAAGGTGGGAGGCAACCTACAGTGAGAAAAGCCAGAGTAGGCAACACCTAGGCATCCCTTGCTTAGAGTGAGAGTGGATTTTTGATCCCCCATCTCATACCAACGAATAGCAGCAGGTAAACAAGACTTCCATATAAACATAGTACAATGGATGCAACAACAAGCAAAGTCTTTAAAGAGTCTTTAAAAATCTAAAAAAAGTTTTCAAAAAAACAAAAGCACCAGTAGTTTTTAAAACATCAAATTTAAGTCCCATTAATGAATAAAAAGTTCTGTATTAAGTATGTTAAGGACACACGTAGTCTAAAGTCTTACCCTAAAGTTGTTATTAATGCATTTATATTAAAATAGTAACAAATTAAAGAAAATTACATACATATTTCCCAAATGGTATTTTTGCCAGGCAGTCACAACTTCCCACATAGAGCACACTTTAAAAAGAAGTATCAGAAAACTTCCAGTTACTCTCAACTTCCAGCTCCAGGGTAACAAACCAGCTACTGCTTCCCACCTGAGCTTATGACCATAACACTAAGTGTCGATCTGCCCTGTACCTCTTCCAGAGCCTCCAAAACTGTATTTCAATGTTTCTAGAACTGAGAAAATTGTAGTGAAATGACATGAAAAAAGACAACATTCTATGAATGTTCTAAGAATCATTCTAGGATTATATGAGCATCGTTTTGCTAAATTGTTACTTTAACTTTCTGCACTCTACTTAAATCTAGAAGGGATAACTTGCTACCTGGTCATGACATAAACAATTCTCTCAACCTTTAAATCACTTATATTTGAGATCTGTCAAGTCAAGATGGAAAGAACGCCTCAAGTCCTTGAATTATTATGAAGACAACAATGAAAATCAGATATGGTGGAGATATGAGTAACCAGGCACATCAATATACTAGTGTATAAATTTGATGTGAAAGAGCAAATAACTTATCTTCTCTCTTTTGATGTATGCCAGGATACTTTACCTCAGCCTTCTGACAGATGGAACAAGTTCAAATTTAAGTAAATTGCATCGTCTGATTTCATTGTCAGGAGAGATCGTGCTCTGGATTGATAAAGTAAAGAGTTCTGTCATATTAAACCTTGCTGAGGCATGTCATATATATGACAGAAAAGACCTAGGGGTTCAGATAACAGTAAGTGAAAAAGGTGAGCCAGTAGGGTGTCATATCTGTCAACCTGCACTAAGGCTGGGATCACTACGTACCAGGGACCTGTCACTTCACTGAGTTTGCTGCCACAAAGAACCTTGCTGACAACACCTAAAATTTACAGAACTGTTAAATATCTTTTCAGCTGATATTTGCATAAAAGCGAATGTCCCAAAGGAAAGAGTACACAAAAAGGAGTTAGAAAAATTGGTATCTACAGCACTGCAAAACTTGCCTCTTGAAAACATGCTTTTAGAAAACAGCACAAACTCTAAATGATTATTATGTTTCTTCTTGTAAGCCTTATTGCAACAAGCGGAATAGAAAAATGCATTTTCATAACATGCACTGTGCTGGTGATCATGTTTTTGCTATTCTTGGTAATGTCTACCTACCACTGAGAGAAAAGAATCCACAGAAAAAAAGAATCTGAAACTGATATGAGCTGAGATAGAAAAAATAGATAAATAATTTCGAAATTTCCACTCATTTTGCCTTCCAGATCTTTTTCTTTAATTTTTTAAAAGATAGAATAAAATAAAGTAGCACTGGTTTGAACTGGTTACTTTATTTAAAAATTACTGTTCCTGCCAAGAGAATCAGATTCAAGCAGTCATTTGGTTTCAAACATTTAGGTCATCCATAAACTATGCAAGAACTATTTTACAACTATAACAAGCAATAAATGTGCCTTTCCTACTACGCCAAATGTCATGGATAGAGGTCCGGACTTGATTTTTTCAATCCAAAACCAGTATTCAGCCATCTTATTGCAGCCTGGGACCTCTCAAGAGCTCAGGCAAGAAAAATGATGGACTGTCTTAAGAAGAGCTTTCACTTTAACATCTGCTCAAGAAGATAAAAAGTGAATTTTCCTTTCCTCCACATTCTTTTCCTTCTTATTCCTATTCAAACTGCTTTTGAGATCAGAGAACCAGGTTAAACAGAGAACACTCAAAACCTGAGTAGCCTTCTCTCTATCACTTACATTAGTTTTCCATTTTTTAAGAACTCTGTCAATTGGATTTGGATTGGCCTGTCTTGTCTGCTTTGATCACAATGTAACTGGCACAGATATAATGTTGTCTCCGGTCACATCTCAAATTGTTTAATTCGCTTAGACTTAAGTATCAGAAGAGATTTGAAATAAATACCTCACAAACTGGGGCAAGTAAATTCAAGTGGGAACTAGCTGTTTCACCGTAAGACACATAAACAATGACACCAAAACCAGAGGTTGATCAGAATTTTTAAAGAAACTTTTGCAGTGGCAATCTTCCAATATCGTTGTCCTGATGGCAGTTACTCTAGGGAAGCTGATCGATTAGGTGGTGGATTTAGGTTTTCCTCTGGGAATGGTCTGTTTTTCCTCACTTGATATAATCCTTGGAGTACCCTCTAGAAATATTTTGATGTCTAGAGGTCTTAAAACCTGTAATAATTTGCAGAGGTCACTTGAAGCTTTGTACGATTAAGATGTTTGTCAATAGCTATGGCATGCGAGATGAAAATGGTATTCCGGTTCCAATGGGAATTAGGCATGACAGGCATTGGGTTAACTGTAAGTTGTTTCCAGCCCTCAACTTTGGAAATAGCTTCTCCTAGTGGCCTCTCAGAGACTGAATTGTTACCTCAAGCAAGACTGCTTTGTTGAAACAGCCTTGTGAAGTACTAACTGAATAGGACTGGCTTTTCTTTTTTTTCGGCTGGAACATCATTGATACCAGTGCTTTTTATATATTTTCATATTTTATAAATGCTTAAAGTCTTTTCAATAAGCCTCCCTCGTTAAAAACATAAACGATCACTTTGGCCTGTCATGAAAAAAACAGAGTATGAGGAGAGGAATGCACAGACTGATATTCTAACATGTGGACACTCACATAGATGAAAACAGTAAGGCTGACCTAAGAATGTGCCAGAGAAAGTTGAGAAATTGTGAAAAAATCCAAGGAAAATACTTCAACTAAGGTCTTACTTCAAGATACTTATGTAATAAACTACATTTCAAGGGTGTAGGAAAAACAAAACTTAAATATCACCTTGGTTCCTAGAAACGCATTGTTTTAGAAGACTCCAGTGCTTTCTAAGAGCACGTTTTTAAGTTCATAAGGATACACAATAATATGAAAGAACAGTGACAATTTTTGAATTAGCAAGATAAAAGTTTGACCTGTTTCTTAATAAAACAAAGATTAAATTACTTAGAAATTTGATGCAGATATTTTATTATCTATTTATAGGACTTTAACACTCAAGGATTTTAAACCCCACATTTTGCTTTACCATGCAATTGCATTAATTAAGAATCCATGGTTTATATTTGATAAGTCTAAGAAAAACAATGCGTAACATTACCAGTTTAGAAGCAAGCAGAGCAGACGTCTTTTTATTAACAGAAAATGAAGAAAGCAAATTATCACGTGGCATTTAAACATAGCTTTAACCAGCAGGCACTTGAAGACCAAGCATTTTGGTGTTTATATTAACTATTCTTCAAACATTCTGACAAAAAAAAAAAAAATGGCACAATAGAGCCTTCTGCTGTATGCATTTCTCAGGCTGATTCTACATCTGCTTGCAGGTCATACCCTCTTTTTCACAAGTGAACAAAAAAGACCAATTCTGGGCCACTAAAACAGATTAAGATGATAGATCAGGTTAATTTTAATGATCTTTTATGCAGATATATTTTAGTTGGGATTCATTAATGCCCTTCTACTGAAAAGCTAAGCATGTACTAATATAATATTATTTTACCCAAAGTGGAAGGGTATATACAGGCCTTAATCAGTTGAAATTAATGACAAAACAATGCATAAAGTTTAGGGAAGGTGAGAGTATGTAACAGCATTAGCTGCTCCTTCATTGCCTCAGATGGCAAATATCACCTTAAATATGCAGAACTTTGTTGTAATATTTCTTAATAATGTGTGAATTATGATTAATTTTCTGTTGACAATTTCTCTGAGGCTTTTCAGAAGCAGATTCATTTTGATATGTTGAAAAACGTGCCTCTGATAATACTGTAGTGAGGAGATGCCTTATATATTATATATAATTATTATATAATTACATATATATATATATATAAAATTATATAGCACTTTCCAATAAAGGACAGTATCCTTCCTCAAACCAATGGCGAGGTCAGCATGGCTTCACATGGTACCTACAACAGGGCAGAGAACTTTGCTTCTAGCTTTGAACTCAAGAGAACTCTGGTGATATCTTTCTCGTGGCTACTTACAACAGCAATATATAAAAATGAAAAAAGTAAAAAAAAAAGGAATAAAAAACATTTTTAAAACATTAGGATGTAGAAATAAAAAAGAAATAGAAATAATAAAATAAAAATCTGTCACTAACTGAACAACATTAATTAAAAATACCCCAAACAACTATTCAAAGGGGCCACACATGAGAGGTTTGCGAGTATGATGCTCATAAGCGAACAACTTAAAAAGGAGAAAACAGATTAAATTAAATAAGGTTTACCTTCCCATGTGCCTCACACACTTTGGAGATTATGACCTTCCAAAAATGAAGCATGAACTGGATGATGCAAGATGCNAACAATGCGTAACATTACCAGTTTAGAAGCAAGCAGAGCAGACGTCTTTTTATTAACAGAAAATGAAGAAAGCAAATTATCACGTGGCATTTAAACATAGCTTTAACCAGCAGGCACTTGAAGACCAAGCATTTTGGTGTTTATATTAACTATTCTTCAAACATTCTGACAAAAAAAAAAAAAAGGCACAATAGAGCCTTCTGCTGTATGCATTTCTCAGGCTGATTCTACATCTGCTTGCAGGTCATACCCTCTTTTTCACAAGTGAACAAAAAAGACCAATTCTGGGCCACTAAAACAGATTAAGATGATAGATCAGGTTAATTTTAATGATCTTTTATGCAGATATATTTTAGTTGGGATTCATTAATGCCCTTCTACTGAAAAGCTAAGCATGTACTAATATAATATTATTTTACCCAAAGTGGAAGGGTATATACAGGCCTTAATCAGTTGAAATTAATGACAAAACAATGCATAACGTTTAGGGAAGGTGAGAGTATGTAACAGCATTAGCTGCTCCTTCATTGCCTCAGATGGCAAATATCACCTTAAATATGCAGAACTTTGTTGTAATATTTCTTAATAATGTGTGAATTATGATTAATTTTCTGTTGACAATTTCTCTGAGGCTTTTCAGAAGCAGATTCATTTTGATATGTTGAAAAACGTGCCTCTGATAATACTGTAGTGAGGAGATGCCTTATATATTATATATAATTATTATATAATTACATATATATATATATATAAAATTATATAGCACTTTCCAATAAAGGACAGTATCCTTCCTCAAACCAATGGCGAGGTCAGCATGGCTTCACATGGTACCTACAACAGGGCAGAGAACTTTGCTTCTAGCTTTGAACTCAAGAGAACTCTGGTGATATCTTTCTCGTGGCTACTTACAACAGCAATATATAAAAATGAAAAAAGTAAAAAAAAAAGGAATAAAAAACATTTTTAAAACATTAGGATGTAGAAATAAAAAAGAAATAGAAATAATAAAATAAAAATCTGTCACTAACTGAACAACATTAATTAAAAATACCCCAAACAACTATTCAAAGGGGCCACACATGAGAGGTTTGCGAGTATGATGCTCATAAGCGAACAACTTAAAAAGGAGAAAACAGATTAAATTAAATAAGGTTTACCTTCCCATGTGCCTCACACACTTTGGAGATTATGACCTTCCAAAAATGAAGCATGAACTGGATGGTGCAAGATGCCTGCCACAGGGCACTACATAAAACTGAAAGATTTAGTGAAAAAGTTCTATTCTCAGCACTACCCAATGAGCCTCAGAAAAGGGGAAGAGTACATTCACTTAAAGAAAAGGGATATAAATGCCCAAGGGTCAACTAGTTTTTGCAGTTCTGAGAGAACACTGCTTCTCACCTAGAAGCAGACTCACATAGCAACCTGATCCTAAAAGGTATATTTTCTTATTCCTACACTGTAAGGGATCTCAGGATCCTTCCTCCAGCTACTGGACAGCCTTGGAACAGATCTACGATTAAAGCAGATGGCTCAACTGCCAATAAAAACTAGAGAAAGAAGACCTTTTACCTGCTATCATTATCACATAGACGGAAAAAATGTAGGGTTGAGAGTGAATAAGAAGCACAGCCAGCAAGAGGAAGAATTTTCAGCTGCTTAAAACTGAAAGGTTCCACAAAATCCTGCTAGCAATAGTTTCTTGGGAAAACCATCTAAGAAGTCTACATGCAGGTAAATGGTGAAACTACTGACTTAAGTTCTGGAATTTTGGATTAAACCTTATTAGATATCTAGATATTAGATATTTATGTCTTATAAAAGACATAAAATGAAGGAGAAACCAGTAAGATACAGAAACCCCTACTTTAACTCTAGAGCTAGTCAGAAGGAAATATCTATTCAGAAACTCCCCCCTCCCCCCAAAAAAAAAGAAAAAAAAAAAGATTACAAGAGACAGAGCAATGTAAGGAGACTATTTTCCTTATTTTTACAAAGTTCCTTGTCCACAGTTTGATAGGGATGATTTCTCTGGACACTCTCTTTTATCACTTGACACAAAGTGTAAAATTGCAATAAACGTTTCTTATCACAAAACATTGAAAAATGAAAAGAAACATATGAATGCATAGCACACTCTGAAGTTTCCATAGTTTCATTCATCTTATATGTTCATTTACTCCACTTTAAGATATTTCCTCCAAGCCTAACAGGAGCAAGAAGTCTATCAGAGAGTGAACAGTGCCAAAGGATGGCAAGGATCTAAAAGTAGCTCTCAGAAAGTGCAAGGCTATTGCAGAGATACAAAACAAATTCTTTGTACTGCTATTTATTACGGAAATTAAGGAGATTCCTATGCTGGCACCCTTCTTCGTTTATAGAAAAAAAAATAATCTTTATTTTCAGCACAGAATCTGTCCAAAACTAAAGTAACTGAGAAGAAGCTTATGTGGCAAATTAGAAACTGAAGATAAGTTGCCAGGGGCAGAGCTGAATTACCTATGGTTGTGTGAAAGTGCTCACTGAGAACTACCTTCCTCCTGAAGAAAGTGAGATCAATTTAAAATCAGAAGTTTCCAGGGGAGGTAGGGGTAACTACAGGAACTATAATGCAAGGATATTTAAGGTTAAAATTAAAGACAACTGGGCAAATATTAACCATTGTGAAAAGTCTGTATGTCTTTGAAGCCATAACTCAGATAAATGTTATCCTCCTGAAGTTCTGTAAAGGGATCAAAACCAGGTGGATGGGTGTGACCTGACTGACATGTTGTACCTGGATTTCCAAAAATCTTTTGTCAGAGTCTCCAGCCGAAAGCTTTTAAAGCAATTAAGTAGCCACTGAGTAAGAGTGAAAGTCTTTATATTGACAGTGAAAAAAGAGAGAGTAGGAATAAAATGTGAATACCTGCAGTGGAGGTAAGTTATCAGCCCAGTTCTGTGGGGATCTGCGCTGAGACCTCTGTTATTTTACAGCATTTGTAAATGACCTGGCAAATAGCTAAGAACTGAGATGACAGTAAATGTAATTGTAACAATAGTTATGTGGCATAGTGTGGAATTCCAGAAGGACTTTATAAAATCAAGCAGCAATAAAACAGCAAATATCAAGGTATATAAACAGAAAGAAAAATGAGCTGCTATTCAGGACAGAGATCTTGGTGTTATCATGGATAATTCCATGAAACAATTCCTGTTCAGTAGCAGTCAAAGAAGCAAATCAGCACTGTGAATTACTAGAAAAGGATAAGGAATTAGCAGAAAATATCCACCCAGTGTAATGAATGCATACTTCAACCATAGTTCTTGAATCTTCAACAGCAAAGAAACAACAGACAAGGATTTCTTTTCTTTTTATTTCTCCTCAGCCTCTTCCAATACCAACAGAGAATGAAACAAGATGTGTAGGAGTCAAGTTCAAAGCAAGAGTTCTTCAAGCAAGAGGAGGCAGAGTTGTGGAACTTGCTGCCAAAGGTGTTGAGGGTGCAAAGGGCTTTACACAGGGTTCAGGGGTATAATGGACAAGTACCTGAAACAGAGACTCACTCCATGTTCCCGAACAGGTGTATTCTGAACTGCAAAGAGTTGGAAACCGAAAGAGCACTAAAAGGAAATATTGTACGTGGTTGCCCTTCTCTTAGTTCAAGCAGGTCAATGCTGGCTTAGAAGAACCCTGACTCAATATGACTCTTCCATGCAAACATGCATGCACTCAAGATTTCAAAATAAAGGCAGAAAGGAACTATTTATCTTCAGCTATGAACTGATTTTTGTAGCATTACTTTCCCCTTCACATCTCATCTATGAACTTTCAATAAACCGGCATTCTTTCTGAATAGAAAAAAAGTATAACCGGGGAATATGCTTGAATTTTGAATTTTTCAATTCAGTCTGTAACTCAGCAGGTGGAAAGAAGTCACTTTGCACTTCATGTGATACCCACCAGCATCCATTTCAGACAAGAGGGACTGAATAGAAGTCACAGCATGAAAAGTAGATAGAAGTGAACGTGATGGGGAAGAAAACAATAGCTCCTACCTGGACTGTTTAGACTGAAATGTCAGCATTCAGGAATATCCTATAGTTTCTTGCTCTGTCCATTTCACTTTCACCAGGGATACACAAGCTTATGCATAACTGCAGTGTGAAAAGTTCACTTGTGAACAAATGGCTTCGATGGAGACAACACAATGGAACATTTCAGAAGAAAAACATTGGAAAGAGGAGCCAAATGACAGCTGATTTTATTTACTGGAGGAAAAGGAATCAGTTGATTCAAAAAAAGGATGTATTTTTGTTAAAAGACTCAGAAAGGCTATTCTTTTACTATAGTATTTTGCTCTTGGGCTATTTAGAAAGAGAATGTCTTAAGAATGTCATCCACAAAAGCAGAAATACCTTTTCTACATAAACAATTTGTTGGTCCAGCTGTAAATGCTCTTCCCAGAAAGAAAGGAAAGTCACAAATGAGGCTTGAATTCCCCAGTCTAGGACTGAGCCTGAACATTGTGTTTGTCTGTTCCCAGCCAACAACACTGGCATAAGGGACACACTACGTAGCCATGTGAGTGGTAACTTGTTACCTCTATCTTCATCTCAGGAAAGGAATCAGATAGGGACTGTTCTCTGGTCCTGAAACCAGGTCGCAAGGGCTGTGGTGTAACAGCCTACACTAGAGCTTAGTTCAGGTGTCTCCTGTGCTCCACAATGTCCCTGAAGCTCTAGGACTACAATTCGCTTTTATGTGCTGTCGTGTCCCTCAAACTAGGTCATGTGCTTATGCCAGGTGTTCTGAAGTAAAACCATGACTATTGTGGGGTAGCCTGCAAGAGCATTTCAGCCTTCAGCATGAAACAGAACTTATATTTCAAGTCCTAAGGTGCAGCAAAAGAGCATGAGGGTAACTGAGGGTTCAAAATCCACCGGAAGAGATCTGGAGACATGTGAAGAGTGGAAAGTGCCAAAACTGATTCAGCCTTGTTCATAGTGTTCACTATGGGAGCAGTATTCAGTACATGCCTGAATATATATATATATTTCCATATACCTGGCATCTTAAAGAATACCTATGACTAACAGACAGTTGGAGTCCATCGTACGAGACAGCTTCCTCACCAGTTTTATTCAGCAAATCAGATGTAGCCACTGGTGTGCTCAGCGTATGTCCTGCTGTGGCCCTGGTATATTTTGTAGATATGCTCTGATTTGTGCTGGAGTTTCTCCTCACCAGACTACCAGTAATGAAGGCGAATGACACCTTTATCTGACCATTTCACTGATGTCACTACATTGCCTGCTACTCTAAAATTCATGCCTAAAAGAAATAGATAATTTGAACTACAGATACAGGTGCATCTCTACATGTTCCTCCATCGCCTGACTTCAAGATCGTTTTTGATGATCTTTCTCAGGCTAGTGGAAGGTCTAAGATCCCTCCGTGAAGCAAAGGTGAAACGTAAATTGAATACATCATGCCCAGAGTATAAAGCTCTTTGTCTTTGTTCTGTGGTCTTTCTAATTCTCAACCTGACTTATAAAACTAAGACGTATAACGCCAGGGATCAGCCTAGAACTTTGGCCTGTTGTGCATTGTCTGTGAGATTCTTTTTTCTCTTTTACTATTTCTTAGTGCTGCAGCAGATGAATGAGTGGATGTATTATGTGCGTATATGTGTGTCTGTCATCCTCATAGAGTGTGTCTGCTTCTGTCCTTGACTTACTTTTCTTCTTTCTTCATGTTTCTTTTTTCTTCCTTTTTACAATATCTCAGTTCTAGTCAGACCCTCTCTGTTCAACACTTCTTTTATTCCTAAAACACTCATAATGCTATTCAGAGAATATCTGTACGGAAGGAATAGACAGAATACAAACAGAGTGCTTACCACTGTGTAAATGATGTGCTCCCTGAGTTATTTTCATGCACTGCACGAACTGTTGTCCTTCACTTAAATTATGAAATAAAAAGAAATTCATCTATCTTTCCTTTGAATTCTTGAAATAAGTTTGAGCAATTATCACTGTATATTTGTCTTGTTAGGCTGAAACCAGTAATAAAAAGGCTAGAAACAACAAAGACTTAGACTCAATAGCAAATACGAATGTGTCAGGTTCTTCAGGAACTGACAAAAGAAGCATGCTTTTACAGAGAATAGGTTACCAGGTAGAAGCCATAAAATCTCCTAATTTACCAGTGTGAACATTAAGATTCTTAACAGCGTGAGGCACATTCAAAAACATTTTGAATTTTGGGTATTATTATCAAGGTTCATCTCTCACTACCAAATCACTCAGGCCACAAATGCCCAGCTCCTGTTCTCACAGATGAGGCTTTGTGTGAGCCAATGAAAGAAACAGTACCTTTTTAAATTATTGTCCCTTTTTCACTGGCTCGAGGACAAGTAAAACAACTGCTTTGACTAACGGGCTGCGAGGCAACAGAAGCATATGTGTTGGGAAGAAAACCCTCCTCTCTCCTGATCCCTACTGGGATTCTGTTCTGGGAATTTACTGGCAGCATCACAGGATTTTCGAACTTTTAAAACATATTTCCTACAGCAGTCTACAAAGCTCTTGTGCACAGTAGGTTATAAATGCACGTTATCCTATAATTTGATAGATTGCCTGCCCCACTTCCAACTTCCAGTACAAGGAAGACATGGATAAACTGGAGCAAGTTCAGTGAATGGCGACCATGACCGTCAGAGGCCAGGACACTTGTTCTGAGGAGAGGCTGAAGGACCTGGGCTTGTTCAGCCTGGAGAATAGGTGGTGTCTAGGGGGACTGAAATGCAGACTCTCAGCTGCTACTGGGGAGGTTGACAAGAGACAATAAATAAAACTACACCGAAATAAGACAGTAAAAACTGGGTAAAGATCTGACTGGAAAAAGCCCTGAGCAACCTGGTCTGACCTCATAACTGACGGTGCTTTGAGCAGGAGGTTGGTCTAGGAACCTCTTGACGTCCCTTTCCACTTGAGCTATCCAATGATCCTATCTCCAATACCTGCTACTTCCCTCATATTTTGCAATAAGACAAAGCCAAAGCAGAAGCTTCTTTTAAAGAATGTGCTTAGCATATCAAAGTAACAACTTCATTTTTAGCAAGCCTTTCACTTATATGGGAGGAAGACATCATCCCAAGAGCATCACTGTGAACAATAGCTCCTGAAGCAGCTTTCTCCTTTAGTGGAAAGAATCCCAGAAGTGCCCTAGCTCTTCTTGGTTGGAGGTCATACCACATTCCCAATATATGCTATTTCTCCCTGTGGTAGCATAGTCAGAAGAACTCAGTATAATTTGATTAGTTACCAAGCTACAGACTGTAGAAGAGGAGCCAAAACTTCCCTTAAAATGCAAAATTGTTCAAAATATTGACTGGAAGCACCATTCACTAACACAACACAAACACAAAATGTGGAAGACTATATTTTTTTACAGGATGTTATCCTTTAGCCTTGAATTGGCCTGTCCATACAATGCCCAAGAAAACACCCTGCATTGAGACAGCACAAATTGAAAGGAGATTTTTTTTTTTTTAAATAATAATCTGCATGGAACCTCAAATGCCTCTGAAGGAACTTTCATTAACTGATTTCTGTTGTGTGGAATTTCCTTTTCCAGTCAATGCAAGAGCCTACAAATATTTTTTCTGCATCCCAAGGCTACAATTAAAAATATACTATTAAGTTACCTGTTACCGTGAACATGAGAAGCACAAAATGCAAAACTGTAGTGGAGCAAGGTTGGATCAATGACAGAACCATTTTCTGAATGTTCAATCAATTCACTGAGATAGCAAAGGTGGCGGTGACAGCCTCTTACTCCATAGCGAGCACAGTATTCGTCTAATACAAAGACCTGACCTGGGCTAAACCAACCCTGAAAGAGAAAGACAAAAAAACCCACAACATTTTAAAATTTCATTTCCCACTCACAGCTTTTAAATCAAAGGACAGAAGCATATGTTTTTATGTGTATTACATAAACTTTTTTATACTAGGATGACTAATATTTGACTAATGCTGGTGGCACTGGAAGCTAGATTCAGCAACAGTCCTCTTGCTGAAAGGGGTAAATGTCAAGTAACTATTTGCAGTTCTGATTTACCACTATTATAAAATATATGGTTTACAAAAACATGCTACTACATGCAAAGTCTGGTGCAGATTTAATTAAAATAAAACCTAATATAAAATAAACTAATACTTCAAAATAATTATTTTTATTAAACTAATTAAATGTAAGTTATGGGAGAACATTTGGGTAATGGTGAGGGACATTAACACCTCCAGTTAAAACACAGTTTCTGGATGGTCAGTTCCTCATGGCTGCAACCGTAATGTGAGAGAACCACAACCTGACCATTTACTGTGTCTTATGTAATATGTGTGCACTTTTAAACACTTTTTAATAACTTATACTAGTAAAGATATACAAAGCTAGGTAGTTTGTTAAAAGTCACCTGAATAAGATGAGCACGATTTGACTTTAAATAATAATAAGACATTCTTGTGCATGATGAGGGCTTAGCTAGGCATGTTCTTGATGAGACCAGAACAGCATAACCCTACACAGACATGAACAAAGTAGAAATGCCTTTCCAGCGCAAAACCTGTTCTTAAGTGAATCCAGAGTGTAAAAACCCAATTGATTCCTGATGTAAAAATATAAAACAAAAGAGCCTTGATTGCTTTTCTTCCCAGTGAGTACAGTGAGCTTCCAAAAAGCAGTAAGGAGATAAGCATAAGCCTCAGAAAACCACAGCTACTGCACAGCTGTTCTAAATAAGCATATTCCTCTGTTCTTTTCTTAGTTGTGGTGATAACTTCCCTCTCATCATCCCTGTGAAATGGCTAAGAGAGATTGAGGAACACTTGAACTCAAATACACAAATACATGGATATGCAAAATGATTTTGCAAGTCATGAATTTATAACATCGGTTTAGCAGCTGAAGACCAATATTTCACTATTGTTTGTGAATAGTTTTGCAAGCTCAGATGTTTAATACTTATACAATATACCAGTCAAAACACTATTAAACAACACTTAACAATATATTCACATCAGGTTTAAATTATCTGTGTTTTAACTTTGCCAAAAGACTTGCAAGAGACAGGAATTTAAATTTTATACTCTCCCTCAAATCTTGAATTTAACACACTATTTGCAAACAAGAACACTCTGAACTCATTTCATAAATCTATTTGCCCCTGATTCCCTTCTTTGA
This sequence comes from Thinocorus orbignyianus, assembly GCA_013400375.1. Taxonomy (NCBI): domain Eukaryota; kingdom Metazoa; phylum Chordata; class Aves; order Ciconiiformes; family Thinocoridae; genus Thinocorus; species Thinocorus orbignyianus. Next base: position 108,081 of record VXBW01004743.1, read on the forward strand.
AGTCAATATTTCTACCGCCTTTAAAGAACTCCAGCTTTTTCTAGAGAACACCTATCTTTATTAGAGCACCCAGAACTGTACTCAGTGATCTAAAATAATATCCAGTCATGTTGCAACGACTTATGTAGTTTACACAGTGTTTACTACAAAATATGGTATTCCATTGAAAAAAAAAAGGGATTTTAACTGCATTTTCTGCAATAATATGTATCCTTTGCCTAGATACAATAAACAGTGGTTAGTGTGATTGATATTCTGCCCATATGTTATCATCGTCACTGATGTCTCTCTACATTTTACGGAAAACTTGAAAAAATATTTCATGTCAAAGCCTACCAGTACAGTAGAAAATAATGAATAAAATTTCTCTATGTTCTCATAGGAGAAAACTGTGACTAGATACAAATTTTTTTTAAGAATTAATTACTTTTAACTTTAGTCTCTGTAAGAGATCTGTTTTAGTGTGGTCATTTTCGTATAAATATGTGCCTTCCTTGCCCTTGTTCAACCCCATATCACGCGTAAGTCTCACAAATACATAACAACTATTGGATAACTGCATTTTTTTAAAAATTATATAATTAAAAAACCAAAACCAAAACAAACCAAAAAAAGAAGCTCCCTTGTACTGAGAAGACTGCAAAATTAAAGAAGTCTAGGTTACACAGTAATTCAATATAGAACTGTGCATAGTATGAATTCTTACACATTTTTGTTGTTATTTTTGCAAGTTGTATATATCTAGCTACCCTATATTTGTTGAAATAAAGGGATGTATTTTTTTTCTAAAAATGATAGCAAATGAACTGCTTAAGTAAAAAATCACTTTCATGTGTTCTTGTATTCTATTGCTACCTTGACATTCCTAATTTTTTAAATTAAAAATACAGTTAAATATGTAATTTAACAAAAAATGATCACCCATTCTACTTATTAAAAGCTGCATTTTAAATAGAAGAATAAGAAATGCATCTGCTTTATGGTTGCTATAGCACTGAGTATTTCACCTAACCTCTTCTAAAAGTTCCTGATTTCAAGGTTATATTAAGTGTCTTACTATATTATTATTATAAAAAAAGATTCTGACCCCAATGCACTGCTAGAAAGCTAACCATTTTCTCTTTGAGTGCCAATTACTTTGTACAGATGTACCTTCGGGCCTCTTCTTTGATTCAGTGTGCAACCCACAGACAGAAAATGAGTCTTTTAACTTTTTCTATACATACTTGTAGCATTTTAAAAAGGAGGCAACTCTCATCAAGCATTTTTATTCTTTTTTACACTTGCAAAAATAACCCTAAAAAATCCATCATTATCTTTGCATTACCCGACTAAGTTACTTCAATGGAAAAAAGAAGTAAAATATGGTTATTGGGTTTTGTTGCTATTGGGATAGTAAAGGGGGAAAAAAAAAGTGAAAAAATGTATGTGCATTTTAGGTCCTTAGTGAGAGATCACTATTTCAGGCACAGTATCAACTCAAAAATAAAGCTTCAGGAAGTTATGAGGTCTGACTCACACAGACCTGTTTAACAAAGATGTATAATCTGATGGACTTCCACAAGATTGTTGCTGGTTTTCTCTACCGAAAATAAAACCAGAAGCAGCCTGATCTGTGACTCCTAGCCCCACAAAGCACAGTATAGACAATGTTACGTAGAAAAGGGAAGCTGCAGCTACAAAGATGGAAGTATGTTATGCCAATATCTGAACTTTCCTAGCTGTCTTTGAATGTGAGAAACATCCCGCTTCACTTTCTTTTGTTTAATAATTATACTCCCATTTGGTTTTTGCAATTCAGTAATACACATATGCCCATATATTTATTTCGCCTGTGGTTCTCCTTCTCTTCTTTTGGCATTTTTGTTTTTTCACACCACAGTGGAATGAAGAATTACAAGATAGGTGAAAATGTCTGACATGAGGTGACTGCATTTGTACCATAAAATGCCTGTATAGGTGTCAGTAAATCCTACCACAGGAGCTCTTACCATTATCAAAACCTTCTGGTTTTATACAAACCTCCATAGAAGAAATGATAAATTTCAGCTGATAAAATCAGAGACAGTTTGGATCTCTTTGCTTTCTATTGAGTGGAACAGCAGCAGCTTGCAAGTGTATTAATTTTCAAATTTGAAACCAATCGATTGGACCCTTTATTCCAACTACAACTGCAGCTATTGAACGAACTAGGAAGAAAGGACTACTTTGTAACAACTACTTCTCACTTCTTTATATCTACCTTCCAGTCAGTACTCACCAAACAAGAATAGGAGTCATTCAATCTGTGATCCAAGGTCTGCCTCTGAAGCAGTCTAAAGAGGGAAGCATGGTCAAATTTGCAGGGATTGGCAGAAATAAACTCATCCATGCCATGTTTCTGACCACGGTCTGTATCTGTTCATACAAAGGAAAAAAAGTGCAGAAAAATATACGTGAGTGTGCATGCAGATTTACAAACGCAAGTGTACACGTTGTACACAAATATGAAAAAAATACTTTCAAGAAACAAGCTATATAAGAAGACACTTTCAGATGACATTGTAGAATATTGGTTTTTAATATGGAAATAATACTATTTTCTTATCATAACAATCTATGGAGTGTAATTGTGAAAAAATAAGCAATTTAGAAAGGCTATCTGGAAATACAACATGGCATATTAAAATAATTCCTAAGCAATGATTTTCTAGTGGAGTTCTTAAAATTTTACAATTTGCAAAGCAATGTTATCAGTAGGGAAAACATCTGTTCTGTAATCTCCTGGTTTTGTGTGGTGGTCTTTCCGATTTTAGCAAATTAACCAAATAAATACCTTTCCCTTCACTGTAAAAGGAAAAGGTTTACGCATTTGTTTCTTCAGATCAGAAAGAGCATCTTTACTGCAGATTAAAGTACCACTCATAGAAATATTCTTCATGGCTTGAAGCCTACTTCTCAAATGGCAAACTGGAGCAGAAATGAACACACTGGCTTGAGCTAGGTCATTTCCAGCCTTCTTTTTGTACTCAGCTTTTAATGAGACGAACCTTAATGTAGTAATGGCAAAGAACTCCTTCAACCTTCCAGCAAAGAGTAGTGAAAAAGGGAGCAGCATTTTTGTGTAAATACATCGAGAAAACATACCACCCCAAATGGCACTTCAATCAAAGGCCCAAATTTATTGTTCTTCACAGACTGCATCTTTCAACGCCTTTAAACCCCGCGGGTTTATCAAAAGAGAAGCTCTGGTGATTGCTTTCATTAATGCTATGTTTTGTCAAAATCCTCAATGTGAATTATCTATCAAGTATGGACAGAAAAAGCCTTACAGTGCCCAAAAGGACTAGTTATGTATTAGCACATTAGCTGCCTTGGATTCTATAGACTGTACTGGGGTGAACAGTCCTATCAACTTAAAAATTGACTTCCCCTTTCAATAGGGTCTTAGCTCTTTGTTCCTTTAAATTCAAACCTAGGTCTTTTTATATTCGTTACTAGAAAAGTACAGATCTAAGTGTATCCTAAATGCAATTTTGAAAACGTGCATAGTACAAACCTCAAATTTCTAAAGAAAAGGAGACAAAAGTTTATTGATTAAACCCAATTATAGAGTCAGGTTCATAATAAAACTCAATATTGATCTGTGGGCATGATGCTAACATAATCAGTCACATTTAGAAATTTAGCCCCAGATCATATTGATCCATGTCAAGTCCAACTTTCAGCTGTATTTGTGGATGGGAGAATTATTTAATTCAAGCTGAAGGATCTGCAGCATCACATCCTGGAAAGATGCAGAAACTAATTCATATCACTTGGCTTTGCATTGTCAAAGCAAGAGTCACATCCATGTGACAGATTTCACCAAGGTGGATGTAGCAAATAAACAGTATGACAATACATCGATGGTGTAAGGTATGAGACCATCATCCCAGAGAAACAGCAGCATGTATTTTTAGTGGTTTAAGGATCAGTAGCATATGTGATTACATAGATTAACAGTATTTCAATGAGCATTAGACTAGCCTATCATTAATGACAAACTTAGCGAACTTAGCTTGTATTTTTGACATAGGTACATTAAATGATCTCTCTTGAATGTTTTTAAACACATAAAATCAAAGATAGACACTGATATCAACACAACTACATAACTGAAAGTACTAAACTACAATGCAAAGTTATCTATAGTTTCCAAAAGAATCCACACAATGACAAAAGTTTTCCAAAACCAACTTGTTTAATGTGTAAGTGACAGGTTTCTACATTTCTTGTAAGTTTTCCTTCTTATTTGGATATCTGATTTACCAAGTCAATATTTAAAGTAAGATAAATTAGAGAAAAAAATAGGATTAATATTTCTTTCTGCCATTGGCTGCAAGTACAAATTACACACAATCTTTCTTAATGTAGCTGGCTTGATTTTTTTTCTCAGGCTAACTATGTAAATATAAAAGATTCTCCTTTTTTAAAAAAAGAAAACCTGTGTAAGTATTGATAAGTAATTAAGAATTTTGAAATCAGGAGAATGGATGTTGCAGAGGAAACATTCAGCGTTCTGACAGTCATATAGTTGATCACAACGTGTAACGTGACCCATTGAATACAATGCAGCTTGAGAAAGCAGAATCTGCTATTACACAATTTGGGCAAAATAAGCAAACATAACTTAAAAATATATATACTTCCTAGATATAATTCTACAGAAAGATTCATGATCGATCACCATCTTTTTAAGTGAATAAAACAGGACAAATAACATCGTCAAAGAGTAACAGAAGATCTGCTGCCCAATACATTCTAACAACAGAAAAACAGTCAGAAACTTACCTTTGCCAGCTTTAGGCAAGCAGGAAATAATAGAAAAATAGATCTAGTGTAATACATTACATTTTATTTTACTGTTATGATATACATACAAGATAATTGGTAAATCTTTTTGAAACATAATGAATTAAAGAAATGTAAGAACTTGATCAAAGATTATGAGGAATTCATCAATGTTACATTACTGACTTAAAAATTATTTAACATCCTACTTTTGAAAAATGTTAAGGTGATTGTATTTTTCAAATTCCTATACAAATCAGCTTTAGATGTCCCGTTCAAGCTCCATGCAAACGTGAAAGACATAAAGAGTACTATATTGTAATATCCAGTTAGGAAAAAATACAATTCTACTTTCTCAATCTTGGGAAATATTGGGAAGCTATTTGGGGAGAACTTTGAATCAGTAATACTCTTGCTGTTTTTCACAATCAATTTTCTTCCTTTCTTAAGAGAATCTGTTGTCCTGCTCTCAAGTTACCTCAAACTCACTGTTTTCACTGCTACTTCCATGTTACACTGTCTATTTCAGCTTGTGTATTTATTCATCTTTTGGAAACTGCAAGCCAATAAACTCTATATATTTTTTTATCAAGGTAGGACAAATATATATATATTTTAAAACCATGGCAAAAACTTACAAAAGCTTTTGCAGGAGTTTTAGCAAATTCTTTGGGTGCTCTTTTAGACAAGGATATTAATTTTGGCAGAATGGCATCCTGAATATGCCTTTTGCCACCTTTGTAAGAAACTCCCAATTTTAGCCCATCTGCAAAGGCTATAAAAATAATCCCATCCTCAGTGACTCAGTAGAGTTGAATGGATTGAGACTATCAAGAATTCCATGTTTACGGTGCATGCTGAAGTGGTTACTAGTGATAACCAAATCACAAGGCATCATCTCTGACCCATTCTACCCCAGAAGCAAATACAAGTTTTCTGTAGCATTTACTCTGTGCTAAGGGAACTACAGGAACTGGCCTTTTAAAGTGGTGACCTCCTCCCTTTTGTGGCTCTCAGTGACATCCCTGCTTGAGTCTAAGCATCGTGGAATCAATTTGAATGAACACAGGCAGGCAGGAAAGAAGAGCAGGCACAGACAAGAAATCCAGTATTGTAGGGATTGAAGAGATTTAGAAACTGGGAGTAGTAGGGTAAGAACTATGACTCTGATACAGAAGAGGCTGGAACTGGTTGGATGAAGAAGGTGGTGCAGGTGCTCTTTGCAAGAGACCGTGGCAAGACATGTCTTACATTCCTTCAGGTGCCACTCCATACAGATACAGACAGCTTACATTGGGAACATTTTGACTCCTAATCATTTACTGGGATTCCAAAGTGCTACATGCTTAGAAACACAGGCCAAAGAGACATTCTACACCCCTAGAACCTCATCATTTAAATATCAAACAGACAAATTACAAGTAGAGAAAAAATAGCAGAATATGAAAAAGCAGCTGCCCCAACCATCAGGCTGGGGATGGACTGCCAGTGTTCTGCTGACAGATTTGAAGAGGAGATTAGTTTGGTTTCGCATGTTTGTCAGGAGCACAGCAGAAAGCATAAAGGTGACTCAGTGGTTGCCTTAGGTGGTGGAGGTCAGCACTAACCTTTTCTTTCTAAAGGGGAGACAGGGGTAGCTGGAGGCAAGCATGAGTGGGACATGATGGGGAATGAGCGGAGGGAGGGTGGAGCTATTCCACTCTTCCAGGTGGTAAAGTGTGTCATGGATATAAATCTGCCAAACCAGCTGAGGAAACTATGTCAAATGAAAAAATATTTTTTATTTCTGTTTGTTTCAGAAATATTGAACATACAGATACAAACATCTCAGAACTATTTTAAAGGAGCTGCTTTACAAGAACATTTTCAATTATTCCAAAACTGAGCAATGCCACCATAAGGTTAAGCAGTGGCATTTCTTGGGTGTATGTATTACAACACCAGTACCTTAATATTAATCTTACTCTGATCTTCCCACAAAGTCTTTGATGAAGCCAGTTCAAAGACTGACAGTGACTCAAATAACATTTAAAAGAAATATGAAATTCATAATTTATTTGCATGTTATTAAACAATCATAGGGAGAGAAATTTTATGGTGTTTATCACTGAAAATGCTAATGTTATATTTTCATGACTACTCCCAAAGCATTTCTTCATTTGGCAAGTTGCCTGCACTTTCTTCTTGATTACACAACACTGACTGCTCTGCTCAGATGATTCAAGCATCTACACAAGCTTCCTCTGTGATGCTCATTTGGTCAGATGTTTTATTTGGAAATATCTTCAACTTGGCTAACACTGGATCAATGGCTTGTAATACCAATGTATGGCATACGTATGTGTCTCCTTTTGCTGTTCCCTTGCTACTTAATAAACAGGATTTGATGCTTTGTGCATGGGCTCTAAACAGCATTTGTATGACAACCATTATAATTGGTCCCTGAAAAATTTCAAATTCTTCTTCTTTTGTGAGTTTTTCTGATAAGTGACATCATTCCAAAATAGAGATGAGGAAAATGATACATCTCAGATCAAATTACTCCTAACTTCACCTGGTTTTCCAGTATCTGCCTCTCTCCTGCCTCACCTGCAGATATTTTTAAGAAAGAGACCACCTCTGAACTCATGGTGGTGTAGGACCAGAATGATATTTGGCTTTGTGCTGCTTCATTAAGACATGATGGTCCCCTCACGCACTGCTGTTACTTCTCCGTTCCGATCAAGTTATTAACAGTCATCGTCACTTCAGCAGCTTTTCAAACTATATGACTAGATTGCTTCACATACTGCTTGTTAATAAAAGAATTTTCTCCTGCACCTCTATGTGAATCAGATGAATCTGGGTTTAATTGGCTCTTTCCCTGAAACATTCATGTCCTTTGGAAACTTCTGGCTTTTCTACAATGATGAACCCTTAAATACTCACAGAATCACAGAAATGTTACAGTTGGAAAGGACCTCTGAGATCACCAAGTCCAACCATACACAAAACCACAATCCACTCCCTACAATCTCGGCCACTAGAGCATGCCCTGAAGTGCCACATACACAGGTTTCTTAAATACCTCCTTCCTAATAATACCTTCTTCTTAATGTCCAGTCTAAACCTCCCCTGATGCAACTTCACACTATTTCTTCTGGTCCTGTCATTATTCAGTTGGGAGAAGAGGCCAACACCCTCTTCTCTACAACCTTTCAGGCACTTGTAGAGGGCAATGAGGTCTCCCCTCAGCCTCCTCTTCTCCAAACTAAACAGGCCCAGTTCCCTCAGCCTCTCCTCACATGACTTGTTCTCTAGACTCCTCACCAGCTTGGTGGCTCTCCTCTGGACACGCTCCAGCACTTCAATGTCCTTCTTGTAGTGAGGGGCTCAGAACTGAATACAGTACTTGAGGTGAGACCTCACCAATGCTGAGTGCAGAGGCATGATTACTGACCTACTCCTGCTGGTCACACTGTTCCTGATACAGGCCAGAATGTTGTTGGCCTTCTTGGCCACCTGGGCACACTGCTGGCTCATGTTAAGCTGGCTGTCCACCAGCACCCCCAGGTCCTTTTCTGGTGAGCAGCTTTCTAGCCACTCTTCCCCAAGTCTGAGTGCTGCTTGGGGTTGTTGTGATCGAAATGCACGACCCGGCACTTGGCCTTATTGAATCTCATACATTACAGCATGCTTATTCAGAACAGTGGAAGTGAAAAGCAGTCTCTTTCTTGTCCCTTGCTGACAGTAATCTCTCTTCACTTTTGTTTTGGAGCCACCTTATACTACAAAAGTGCAGTAACAAGTTGCTTCACACGGAAATGAAGAAACTGGCGAGTATTCATTTCAGAAGTTGGACAGGTACAGCAGTAGTTTGGTCCCAGTACCACACATAAATGTCTATTTGCCTCATTGGTAGTAGAGAATGTCAAGTTTCTTATAAATTACATGAATGATCCTGAAGTGCCATACAGCATGAACAAGACTGCACATTCAGATCTGCGGGTTGGCCTTTTGGAATGCTGCTGCTGAGCACATGCAAGAGAAACATTTCCATTTTCTGTGTTTGTGATAATTGCTGTAAAGATCAGTCAGACCTTGGCTGTCTCATTGCAATCACACATTTAGTTTCTCTTCAGGAGTTCCTGATGCGTTTGTTTGGATCCAGCTCTGAGGTGGCTGGATCTTGCTTGTGTCATTTTAAGCATTCATTTGTACAAGGAATTATGTTATGTGGAACAAGGTGCCAATAACTGCAAAAAGTATGACCTTTTTTATACAGAAAGAGTCTCTTACTCCTTCATTGCTACTACTTTCTTTTATACAGAAGGAGGTCATGATACAGATCGCAGGAATAATTCTACCACAGCTTACAAAAAACTCTTAAAGAGTTTTGAACTTGAGAATGTAGGAAAAAGTAGGGACTGTGAAAACAGTGTCATTTATTGACATTTATGCATATCGCTTGATTAAAAATGTTAAATGTTTAATGAAATTCCTGCACTTTGACAAGTTGTCGTTTTCAGAAAATAATGTAGCATTAACTTTGGAAGGCAGTATTTTGTCTACAGGGTGATGGAAAATGGAAATGTTGGTGTTTACTGCTAGCAAAAAATTAACCTTAATACAGTTAGGTATGTGGCATATTAATCATCTGATGTTTTAATTTCTTTAACGGCAGATTTCAATTGCTTTTCCTATCTATCAAGAGAATTTCAGAATTACACCAGACAGTTTATAAACACAATGTATAAAAAAATTGAAACGTCTCCTTATGTTGTTTTTTCTCTCCATCCTGCAGTTTAAAGACAGATTTTTTCAAGTTATCAAAAGATCTTTTTGTACATTTTATCAGGATGAATGAGTTACATTTCTTTTCTTCCTAGAGGATGAGGAAGATGGGGACAGACTTTGAAGGCTTGAAGATTATTAAATTACATTTGTTTTGCAAAGCCCCAGTTGGTTTTCTGCTTTCTGTGTGCAGAGAGGGAGTTGTATGATACACTTGAAAAACTAAACCAATGTGATCCTGTATTCTGATTCAGCCTGTATTGCATGATGTATTCATTGAAAAATAAGATATATAAAAAAAGAAGCTGACAAATCCTCCGGTCATAACTGTATTTCCCATTTCTAAAATTGTATCAAGTAAAGAAAAAAAAAGTGGAAATTAATTTCACTTCATACACTAGCTCTCAAGCATTATATCTTGCTTAAAAACAAAATACTCTAAAATACTCTTAGCTTCATGAAAACATTTTTCTAGGGGAAACAAAATGAACTTCTTAGGAAATAACATATTTAAATCTGACAAAAGGTCTGCTATACATTTTTTTAGCAGCAAAATCAGCATAGTGTACGTAAATGAAGCAGGAGTCTTAGAAAATTAGGTAAGGTTCTTGCAGGGTTTCTTAAAAACTGATTAATTTGATTATGTCCGTTTCTACCTCACGTGCAAAAGACAGAATAATAAAACTTTCCTGATGCGGGCAGAACCAGTAGTATTACAGAAATCAGTCAAACCTTGATTCTTTTAAGACAGAATCTTACATTAAGTTAGATTTCACAAGTTCCTTTATTGCAAAGAATTCTATGAATTAATTACAAAATACTAATGAAGTATATTAAAATCAAAGGCACATAATAATTTTAAACCAGATTTTCGATTTATATACACGTCAGTCATATTAGTTTGTACAAGTTGATACATAAGCACCACAGAAAAATATATGGTATTTTGAGGCTTTTGAGCCTTCTTTAAACTGCCTTTTAAATAAATCTTATTTTTCTTATGGTTTCTACCCAAGAATTGTAGTTACCCTAACTGTCTAAGGGAATATTGAGATGGTCAATCTTGTTTTTCAATTCTTTACCACCATCAGTAATTTTATTTCTGAAAATATAATTTTGGCATATCCAAACCTGCAATTGTTCTTTGTACCTTTTCCTGCCTATCACTCCCTGCTCTGTTGTCAGCATCTTCTAGTTGTTTTTACTTCCATTTAAACCCTTTGTCCAAAAGAAGAGCAATTCATTGGCTACTACTGACAACAGCCATCTCTTTTGTACTTTCTACTGGATGCACACAAAGTAGAAACATTAGAGGGGAACACAGTGAGCTCCCAGTACCCAGCCCAGATCCAGGTAACTGGGAAAAGGTGAGCAGAAGCACTCCTTGGCTGTTGCCCTACCTTCTTTTGAAGTGATATTTACATCTAACAAAATATTCCACCATAACATCCCCCATGATGAATGGTTACTTCACCCTTCCGAATTGTTTCAGATTAAAAATTCAACCAATGTCAGTGCTTTTGTGAGATTACACTATGGTTTTTTCAGTGTTCTTGACAGCCCAGTCAGGATTTAGGTAACTATCATTGAGTTTAAAAAGCAAATTTTACTGTTTTCTAATAGCAAAATGATAAAAGATTACAGGACGAATGGAAGGCCATAAGACTAAATGATAGTATGACCAATGGAGAAGAATGGTTTTGGGTCAACCTGCTATTTCCTTCTAACATTAAACCAAGTTGAGTCTAAAACATATAACTTTCTTCTATCACTATGTCAAATATATGATAACAAAGAGGAATTATTGTATACAGTCATATGACACTGTAAAAATTTGAGGGCTATCATAAAAATCCTTGGACTGCACTCAGCCTCCAGAACAAAAACAACAAAATCATATATACTACCTATGTGCATATAAGTACATGACAGAGTACTTTCCAAGAGATTACATGAAAATTTCAAGATATGGTTAATAGATGCTATCTAGCTTGATTTTCTCTGAAACAATATTTTCCTCAAAGAAAGATGGGGAAAACTTAAACCCGATTATTTCTTGAAAATCGTTTATATGTAATTTAATATTATATGGAGGGGTACAAAAATCCAGCAGCCCATCTAGTGCCTTTCAGCTCACAATGTACTGTCTGCATAGCAATTTTTATATAACTAATATGCACAATGCTAAAGCTGACCTAAATCTATAAAATTTTGAGAATAGATTGATGCTTTTCTATTCAACACTACACTACTGAAAAATATAATGTAAACCACAGATCATCTCCATGGCAATATGTAGGTCAACTGTGATGAATATGAAGCTAATTGCCATATTTTCATGGATTATAATAAGAATAATGACCTGCAAGTCAGGATTTCCCTTGCTGGTAATAATAATCCAAGTTAAAGAGCTTCTGGCTAACAAACTGTTACGCATGTTTCCCCAGTGAATGAGTTCTGCTTAATTAAACTTCATTGAGGAAGCTGCTACATATTTTACCAACTAAAACCAAAACTGAAGCCACAAAAGAAAAAGTAAGCCGACTTACAAAGTGGAGATATATCTGTGTTGACATTTCCTCCTTTAGGATTCATCTTCTGAGCTTGGTTTGCAGGAATAGGCTTATATGATTGACCTGTGGCTCTGTACATGGCTTGAACCCAGAGTATTCTGTCCTGTTCATCGTCGCTAGCAAATATCACAGTATCACCTTCTTTAACAGCATTGAAAAACATTCGACCACCCTGAAGACCTGAAGCAGGAAAGGTAAGGTAATCTTAATAAATACGAATTACTTCTATGTCATCATCAGTGTTCATCACATCATTGGTTTTCCTCTGTGTGTTTGTGAGGGAGTGGCTGTTAAAACATTTTGTAGGTATTTATGACCTAGAAATATGATACAATCTAGAGCTGTAGGGATCAAATGGTAATACAGAGATAACATATAAGTAGAATAAATACAGAAATCATAGAATCAAATATTTCCATAATTCCATTCTCAGTTCAATTCAATTCATTTCTTATTCAACTCCTCCTAGTCACATGCTATTTTGCATTTGTCTAACACATCCTCCTTCTCAGCATCAGGAAGTTATTGCAAGCAATCGGTCAACACCGATTTACCAAAGGTTAATCATGCTTGACCAATCTAATAGCCTTCTACGATGTTATAACTGGCTGATGTTATACTGGCAGATGTCATTTACCTTGACTTCAGCAAGGCTTTTGACACTGTCTCCCATAACATCCTCATTAGGAAACTGAGGAAGCGTGGGCTAGATGAGATAGCAGTGAGGTGGATTGAGAAGTGGCTGTGTGACAGGACTCAGAGGGTTGTAATTAATGGAGCAGGGTCAAGTTGGAAGCCTGTAACCAGTGGTGTTCCCCAAGGGTCAGTACTGGGGCCAGTCTTGTTCAACACATTTATCAATGACCTGGATGAGGGGACAGAGTATATCCTCGGCAAGTTCATTGATGACACCAAACTGGGAGGGCTGTGCCGTCATCCAGTGTGACCTGGACAGGCTGGAGAGCTGGGCAGAGAAGAATCTAATGAGGTTCAACAAATGCAAGTGTAGAGTCCTGCACCTGGGGAGAAAGAATGCCAGGCACCAATAAAGGCTAGAGGTAGACCTGCTGAAAAGCACTTCCGAGGAGAAGGATCTGGGGTTCCTGGTAGACAGTAAACTATCCATAAGCCAGCAATGTGCCCTTGTCACCAACAGGGCCAATGTTCCAACTCTGACAGTTCTGTGATTGATTCCATGAATTCATATTATTTTCCTTGTATCACATGTGGTCTTACAATGTTTCAGGCAACCTTAGTGTAAGTTTATTGTTTGTCCTTCTTACAAGCTTCTATCTAAAAGCATGATTCTTAACACCAGAAAATTCTAGTGGAAAAATTGTCAAAGAACCTCAGGTGTTTTTTTGCTGCTAGATCAAAATGAAGAAATTAAATCAGCTGTTTTACACAAACATATCATACTTGAAAATCATGAAAAGTACCTGTATGAGGAGCTGTATAATCCACAGTGTATCCTTCAAGTTGCATCAGTTCCTGAGGCTCAGATTTCTTTTCTCTGTAACTGCACATTGCAAATGTGTATTGGCTAACCTGGATAAGAGAGGACTTCTTAATGGGTGAATTCCATTTCACAATTACACAACACACGTACCACTGTTTAAATTAGCTTCCAGTTGTGCTGAAGAAACAAACCCCATTTTTTTTCCAGAAATATTTACAGTGTAAAACTGTGTTCCTTCCCCTTCCTGTCAAAAGGAAGGAAAAATAAAGCCATAAGCACATCTCTCCGTAGTTACCCGAAAGACAGTGTATTGTGGGCTGTTGCTTTATGAAAAATCGAAAGGAAGCAAACTAGGTTTTGTCAGGGAAAATACTTGGCACTGACCAAACTGCTCGTCTACTGTGTGAGAAAATAGTCCTGTATTCCAAGCTGGAAAAAAAGGACTTTTCTGTGTAACAGTACTGCTTGCAGAAGTGACACAATTATCATGCAACTGGAAAGTTGAACATATAATCCAGCCCATTCTAGTTAAAGATGATAAGTGCCAGAATTTTTAGTTCAATTTTATAGTCTAATTTCTGCATCTTTTGCATCTGTATTCACACCTATTTCCAGGCTGTTTGGCTCACTGGATACAACGCTGTGTAGGCCAAGCAGCTCGCAGCTGGTATGAAGAACATCAGCTACTTCTTACTGAGAACAATTATTAAAAAAAAATAAAGCAATAAGAAGATATTCTGTCATCACATGGCTTAAGACCCCCTAGACAGAATAGAAAGCAATAAGGAGACCTGAGGAAAAAGTGACTAGAAAGATGAAGAAAGTAACAGATGGGAGATGAAAATCAGTCACTGAAACAAAACTGAGATGTTCCCAGCCTTAAGTGAAGAGCTGCAAATACTATATATGGTGACCATAAGAGTGAGTTTATGAATCTGTGAAGACCTGAAACTTAAGGGAACTGAACTTTCATGGGCTTCTGAAACTCTTGTCTCCAGGGACTGCAGGATACCTGGACAACTGACTTACTTTGAATTATAGTTATCATTTCTTAGATCTGTAAAATTATGCAAGGATCTAAGGATAAGTAAGCAGCTTGTCTGATAGTCAATCAACCATCTTTATCTCAGTTTCTGACTACTCAGGTTAACCACTACCTAGACTCATTGCTTTGGCTACAACTTCAGGAATGATTCTTTTTGAGGTAAAATGTTGAGAGCTGATTTCAGTTTCATTCACATATTTGCTGATGCTGTACCTGCGCACCTCAGACTCCAGTGACTTCAATTGCTATTGACAAAAGATTTTAACTTCCTGTAAAACCTGGTATTTTTGGAAAATGAGGACAGAAGGTGTAATTATTATCTGTATAAAGCTCTACAAGTATTTAATTATTTTAGGTATTTTGAAACAGGATTATGCTGTGCTATGTATATAGAGCGTATGGTGACTGAACATAATGCCTTATATATATAGTGCGTACAAGCAAAAGGAGCAAGAGTAGCAGCTGTCTGCAAAATTGCAGTCAGGCCCCAAATGCTAAACTGTTGTCTCCAGAACCACAGCAGAAGTCTACAGCTGAAATAAATCTAAAGATAGATATTCCAGTTAGATTAATATATTAGTTAAGTGAAGGCAGTTTTATAGGAGGTAAGAAGTTCGGAGATCCTGACAGGCACCTAAAGTTGAGTGGCAGCTTTACAGATCAAATTTAGTATGTTCACTTAAGTGTCCTGTACCAAGGAGACAGAGTTAAATATAAACGAATACATATAATATAAAATATAAATAAAGTCCATCACTTTCAGAAGTTCGCATTTTCAGGCTAGAAGGGACTATTACAGTCAGCCAGCCTGTCCTCTCGCATGAGATACTCAACAGGATTTCACCCTGTTTATCCACTGAGCCCATAGTTTTGCTTTCATTTATAGTATATATTTTACAAAATGTCTGTATTTCGGTTGAAAGATGTTATCTCTGGGCTGGCAGGGCAGGGGCACTGGAGCAGCCCCAGCCCCAGGCAGGGGACACCTCCCTGGGCATGGGCCAAGGCCCAGCTGGGACATGGCTTTGCTGGGGCAGGGGCTGATGGCTCAAGGGGGCTGAAATGGGGATCCTGGACCACAGGCTGGGTGGGGAGGACAGGCAGGAAGAGGTCAGGGCTGGTACCAGGCTCAGCCCTTGTCCATGTCATCTGTTCTAGGCCCAGCAGCAGTATCACCTCTGTCACTGCTCAGTAGTTCCCTGTTCATATTCCCAAGAACTATATTCACCCTCATGGCCGTGCACGGAAGGAGCTGTTTGTTAGTCACACACTTCTAAATCCTTTGCAGGTATTTCACCAGAGCTCCCTCCTCTCCTTTTCTTGTAAAGTGAACCTACAGATTTAATTTTCAATACGTGGCACTGCAGGAAAAACATTTTCCAAATTACTCAATTTTGTTGAATGAAATAACTGGGCAAACACGCACATCACTCACATTTACACGTCAACAACTCTGCATAACCACCACACTGCACAGACAAATGCAATCATCAGAAAGGAAGTTAGCAGGCACTAATTGTGGAAATGCGTAGATTGCCCCTACTTTTTCTGATTCCTTCAGCCATTCAATGTTTTTGAGGTCAGCTTTTGGAAGAGCTGGCCCATACGTCTTGTTTCATTTTTAACCTTACTCCTATAACAAGACAGAGATTATAATGCTGTTGATTTTAACCTCCCCCTCCTCCTCCTTAGCTCCCCACCCCCCGCCCCAGCATATTTCAAATGCATTCTCTTATTTTAAAGGAATAATTTCATCTTTTCATTGAAAATGAGACTTTCCACCAAAGCAACGAATAGAAACACTCCAGAAAACTTTGTCTGGGGGAAAAGAAAGTCTTAACAAATAAAGAAATACGGAACTTACCTTGCTTGTTTGCTATCATAGCCTCTTAAACCCTTTTCCTTATTGTCATTGGTGGGTGCTATCAGTTATTATTGAAAGAACCACCAGTACAATCTGAAATTACAGTTTTTTTATATAGATCTATGATTGGCTTCAAGTGTGTTTTTAGTAGCTAATGGACCTGTAGGTAGGTTTACCTTAGAATTCAGCAAATTACTATCAATACTTCATAGAGTAATGGGTACTCAGAAGTCAGGACTATATCCAATACATTTTCAGACAAAAACAGAATCAAGCCACCTTCTTCAATAGTAATTCTTGGTAGAAGAAAAGGCAATCCTCTTCCTACAACTGCATTTACCTGAATTTCATTATTTCCCAGAGTTCTAAACACCCACCTAGCAGTTGTTCTACCTTCTTTGTAATGAAGTGGAAAATCAACAACCTGTGCATGCATGACAGTGAGATATGCACAGAAATGTGGACATGACTTCTGAGCAGTGTCACTAGGGGATGTCCACATGGGGCAGAAAGACCCCATGCTCACCATGCTGGGAGAAACTGTTACTGCAGACCTGGAGGCTGCCTCTGTGGTCCCGGCTACAGGGCATCACTGGGCAGCTTGCTCCAGGAATTCAGCAGCAAGAACTAGCCTGCACAGCTGGGGTGTTTAGAAAAAAAATTAACCATGAAACAAATGGCTGAATTTTCAAACATTAGAAGAGATGAAATTAAAATGACAGAAGTAAAACTGTATATACAGTAGGTCCAGCTGAGGCTTTTTACCTGACATGCTATGTCCTTATCTTTTTCCAGTTTAAAACTAATAGCCTTTTAGATAAATGACCAAATTGTAAAAGGAAGAAAAACAATTATAAGGAAGAGGTTAACATTTCCAGATTTTGTACCCTTCCTATAGCATTGAACTGTTCTTTCATAAACCACTAACAAATTCTAACGCATGTAGCTATAACAAAGATGCACATTACTCACATCAGTCTCCTGAAAAAACATTATTCATCTAATTTCACACCTGAGTTAAATTTCTAAAGCGTGTGTAAATCATACTGATAGCCTCAGTCTTACAACTGAATTTCATGGCCTTAATACTTTACTAGTGTAAGCTAAATGATAATCTATAGAGGAAGACTCATCAGTATGTCAATAATATATCAATACAACGGACTGATATTCATTACTGAATGCTTATTTCACACGTATTGACTTCAGCTTATTGCCAGTGTATATATCACGGCTGGACTATATAAACGAGACAGAGCTATCTGGACAGTATATATTGATTTAACAAGGTATTTTTTATATAGCCTTACTGAGTTGATAGCTGCTTTAAAACGAAATAAATTTCTAAATCCCATCACAGCTGGAAAATTACTGTAATATTCTCCTCCAGTGTTTCAATTTCAGCATATAAAGCAGAAGATAGTTAAAATTAACTTGGCTGGAACAAACTTGTCCCCCAGGCAGCTCTGTATCACACGCACAGAAAGACTGTTTCTCTTAGGTGTACACTTTAAAACTCAGGTGATGCCTGTGGCTTAGAAGAAGAGAACAAGGTCTTTTTGTGAAAGGGGGGATGTGCAGCAGGAGGAGCGTGAAAGAAAAGCATGAATGGCAAGGGAGCATTTTAGCCTTTCTTTCTTTTTTCCTGCAACTTTTAAGTTATTTTCCCTTCACATCCTCCCTGCCTTAACAGCTATTGTACATAGAGATCTTCTCAAAATTTACAAATCAATAGTCACAAAAAGTCCTCACCTTTTTGCAGAAGACCTTGGTAAAATCAGAACCAAAATGAATTCAGTAGATTTTCCAGAAGATCCTTTTCAACCTTATAACTGTTACTCACTGATTATCAATATGCAAACCTATCCCCAGTGAAGCCAGGGAGACCACTGTACTAACATCAAGCTTAGCAAGAGTAACACGCAAATTCTTTTTTTAACTTTACTTTAATAAAGACCTTGTTCAGGATTTTTTCTTTACATCCTTAACATTTTTCATTATTTAGGAGTACGAAAGAGACTGGATGAGTATGACTGACAGAACAGTAGAGAAAGGAATCAGGCAGTCTGTAAAGCAGTTTAAAAAAAATTCATTCTTAAAAAAGCCTCATTAACAGGCTTCATCCTTTTTATGATGTTTATGGAGACTCACATTTTAACTGTTTCCTGTCTACAAAATAAAGGACACGGAAGAATAGTGTACTCTGAACTGACTCAAAAGAACAACAAATTTGTAACTGGAAGCTAAAGACAAGTGCAAATAGGAAATATTTATTTTTCCAGAGATTCACAAAAAAATTTAATTTCTCAGTTTTGACCACTCAATTTTGACTTTTCTATTCCCATTCTATTAACCTCTTGTTAATGTCACCATTTACTAGCACATGAAAATATTTACAGTTCTGGGTTTGGACAAAACATTACAAAGTATCAGTCCAGGTCAATTTTGTGGTCAGTAAAAACGGCTGCACTAGATTTTCTATAACTACCTAATAAGATTTTATCCAATTTAACATTCCAAGGAAGAGCAAAAAGAAGCATTGTTCAAAAAATATTTTAAAAAACCCTTCTTAATAGCAACTATTGTTACTTTCATTTTAAAGGCAAAAAATCTCTGTTGAGGTAGAATAAATGAAACAGTTAAGTATCACCCACTTTGTGAAATATAACTAGTTTAAATTGAGCACTGCTAGAAAGCTCAGTGGAATGTTTCAATGTCACAACAATTTCATCCAGAAACTTGCATATTTCAGTTGATACATGACTCACTGTAGGGACTCATTTATATAAATGTAAAACTCAGTGACATTTTTTGTTTACTACAGATGTATATTTTTACTACATTAAAAAAAAATAATGCCCTGGATGTCTCTATGCTGTAAGAAGCTTGCAGTAGAGCTGCACATGTTGCCTTAAGATACTGATTTACAAATGACTCCAGAAACCATACATAGAACTGCTAGTCCAAGACTACTTTTAGTGAAATTTCATGACAGACTACTAACCTGAACAAGGACAAAGTAGCGTTTTTTCCACCGCTTCCAAACCTTCTGTCCTAGAGCATACAGATATCTGCAGAGGAAATAATAAAGGGAATGTTTTTCCATTAATAAGAAGCATGATATTAGGAGGACCCAATACAAATGAGTGCATTTATTTGCTTTAAAGTGTTGTCACATCTAAGAATTATTTTTTTTTTTCTTCTATTTACTCAGACCCTAAAAATGCAGGGACTTACTCCTTTTCACTCAAAATATGACAGAAAAGCAGAAAGAAATTATATCATGTTTAAGAAGACTAAGCTGCTTATCATTATATTTCACCAACTGCCTCTGAAAATAGAAAAAATAGCTTAAAGTATTTGACTACATAGAAATACTGAATGTTAGCAAAGTTAAACTCCTCAACATTTTTTTCTTTTCCATTTGGTTTCCATGGATTTGCTAGTGTTTCTCTAGTCTGTGAGAAGTTGGTCACAGTCACAATGTCAGTATGGAAACATCCTCAAGTAACAAAATGCCAGCAGATACACATGATTATTTTTTTTCCCAGAGTAAACTAGAATGTAATTTCCCAAACAGAAGCAAATTTTTGCAGGAGAGCAAAAATTACCTAAAAGATGTCCCTTCTGGCTGGCCAGCTTATATCAAGGGCATCTAGAATGTGTAAGTGGGTCAAAGTCAGAACAAAGATCCAAACTGTTCAGATCAATGAATGCCAGCTTCATGGGGCACGCTCCAGAGGATGCTGGCACATCTATTATGGAGACATTATAATGACCAGGAGTGGGGATGGTTGGCCGGATGGTTGGTAGATGAACAGGTAGGTGCCTCTGAAGTCAAAGGATAAGGTCTGCTGCCCTCTACTTTGTGATGAGTTTGGGGCTCTGTTGCCTGGTGGTGCTGAACTCAGTTGAAAACCAGCAGTCAATCAATATCTCAGGTGAAACAGGCAGGGAAGATACTGTTTCACTTTTCATATATGTTTCAGAACAGCCAGGCATGTTCCTCTAAATCATGTTAACCTCTTCCCCTGTGAGTCTCTTTACTATCGCCATAGAGTAGAGAGAAAACAACTGATGAATTTCACTCAGCCTTGCAGTACAGGCAGAACTATCACAGGTTCCTGTAAATTCAAAATTATAAAATAAGAAAGCATACAAAAAATAAATTAAATAGCAATGTGCATTCCTTTTACAAAATCACTTCCAACTAAGTTGATAAATTGGAGCTTCCTTGAGAAACAAAGGAGTGGAATATTAGCTACCTAACTTTAAAATCTGCTGGACTTAGATAAGATTAGGTAACAGAAAATAGCATTCATGACACAAAGCTGGGATTTAGTATAAAAGGAAAAAGCCTTATGTTACTTGGTTTTACAAATCATTACAAACTCACGTTATAATCTATCATCTTATGTTATTAATCCTTGTCCTGGTGCCATCTTTAATGGTGACAGGTTTTTTCTAATATAGAAAGTTTCAGCCATTTACTAGGGATATATCCTGTGTTCATCTTAAGTGTACAAGCTCATGAAAGATAGTGAGATTAATTCTTACTTAAGAATTTACACCCAGAAGAAGCCAAGCATCCTATAGACTCCTAGAATCCTGTTGGAACTTCTCTTTCCCACTTACCTTCCATTGAAAAAAAATGGGAAGCAAAGGACAAAAAAAAAAAAAGGAAAAAAAAAACGGGAAGCTGATGATACCAAAAGTAGGGAAGTGGACACTTTGGAAGGGAAAACTTCCACCCTGCAGGAAGGCCTGGATGGGTTGGAAGAGGGGGCTAACCAGAACCTTATTAAATTCAACAAGGATAAGTATAAGGCCTTGGATCTGGAAAAAACATAATCTAGGAGCAAGTGCAGCACAGGCTGTGGATCTACCTGGCTGGGAAGCAGCTATATGGAGAGAGACTTGGGGGTCCTGGTGGACAAGAAGCTCAATATGAGCCAACCGTATGTTTCTGTGGCCAAGAAAGCTAACAGGATGCTGGGTTGCATCAACAAGGGCATCACCAGTAGAAATAAAGAAGTTGCTATCCCACTCTGCTCAGAGCTTGTCAGGCCACACCTAGAACACTGCGTTCTGTTTTCACTTCTGCTATACAAAAAAGATATGGACAGGTTGGAGAGGGTGCAGAGTAGGGCGACCAAGATAATCAAAGGACAGGGAAATCTGCCATATGAGGAAAGGCTGAAAGAACTGGGTTTATTCAGCTTTGAGAAAAGAAGGCTTAGGGGAGACCTTATCACCACATTCCAGTATTTAAAGGGTAGCTATAAAGAAGATTGAGACATCCTTTTTGCAAGGAGTAATATGGGAAAGATGAGGGGTAATGGGTACTAGTTGCTCCTGGGGACATTCTGATTGGACAAAACAGAAAAAATTTTCACAGTGAGAACAATCAGCCACTGGAATAAGCTCCCCAGGGAAGTGGTGGGTTCCCCATCATTGGACACTGTTAAGACTCAGCTGAACAGGGTCCTGGGCCATCTTGTCTAGACTGTCTTTTGTCAAATAAGTTCAGAACAGATGATTCTTGAGGTCCCTTCCAAGCTGGTGTTTTGAGTCTATGATCTAAGAATCATGTTAAATTTGGACAGTAATATCCAGGATTTGCAGAAACTGCAGTTGATTTCTAGAACAGAAAAAGCCTACAAAATCCAGTCTCCAGAATTAAATAACACTTGTATTTCACAACTGGAGCAGAAAATTGAGAGATTAAGAGATTCCAGAGTCCTAAAGGTAAGTTGAAGAATGTTTTATTTTTAAGATGGGGAACTGCATCATTTTTTATGGGTCTCAGATAACGTCAGTACCACAAACCAGACCAGACTCTCACAGTCACAGAACTGCAGCCTGCTATTTTGCTACCTGTCTGTGAATCTGTATTGATCTACAAGCCTTGCTCACCCCCTCCACCCAAAAATATGTGCATGAGATGTACAGTGTTATTTCTTCAGATTGTTTTAAAAACCTTCAGCATTAACAAGAAACACACAACAGCCATTCCTTCAAACACTGTAACCTCCTTTAGATAAATTACTCTGTGCAATACATAGAAGAAACCGATCTTCAGAAGTAGCTAATTCCATAATTCCAAAAATCAATCACTCCATTTGCTACAATTTTTCTCACTCTAGTTTGGGTTCTAGAGTTGGGATAATTTAAAAGAATTCTTTAATCATTACAGTTCAGCTAAACACTGAGAAGGAAAATACTGAAATAATTCCCCTGTATCTGAGCCCTGAAATAGCAATTGCTTATTACTAATTAGACTTTTTTTGACTACTTTTTAAAACCATGTTTTCTGAGTGCTTAATGAGTAGACTGAAAAGAAGGTAGGAAAGAATAGTTTTCTGATGCACATAGAATCAGATATAAATGGCAGATCTTTATTCTGTAAAAATATATTAATATAATAAATATGTATACGTGACATCTATATCTCTACATGTGCATAATAGAAACCATATTTATTGTTAGTATGCATATGTTTGGTTGCCTTCTTTAGTCTTTCGATATTACTGACATAATTTCCAGTAACTTAAGACTAATACACCTGCTTTTATACAGTGCATAGAAAACAGGACCTTGATCAAACATGTTGAGTCATTAAGTGCTACACAAATGTATTTTAAACACATTTTTGTAATAATATGAAAATGCAACCAAACATATAAACCATGCAATCACTTTCCTGAGACTTTTGTTCTTAAAAAACAGTTCTACAATTTTATTTTCTTAAACAGTATTTAATGCTGTTTTATTTCTCTTCACTCACTCCCAAATTAAAAAAGTAAAAATCGGATTTGTATGAAGTCACAGATTTTACTGATTATACCTCAGAATGCTTATAATATTGTAGAAAACCAAACATTTAAGTTTTAAAGCATTTAAATATTTTCCTGGAAAACAAATAAAAATACAAGCAACACACTTCCTCTACAAAACATAGAAACACCTGGACAAAAATGTTTTCTATATTATTTGGTCTCTGTCAGTATCATTTTCTCCTCTGGAAACAGAACAAACATACAGAACAGCCATTTTCTTTAAGAAGTCTGCACATCACTATATTTTAAATATATAAAGGCTGAATGCTTTCAAAGTGCATTTCCTTGTGTAACAAAAATGCAAAACCATACTGCTAAATATTATAGTTCAGTTTCAATTATGTGATGGCATACACAGGAAAGAAGACGGCAGCTTATTTGCTTTAAGTCCACGCTGCGAGAGTGCAGGGTTCTACTTTTTGATGAAAAAATCAGCACTAATGAATAGCTGAAAAACATAATTGAGTGTGGAATACCGGAGCTATTCACTGCTGGAGAAATGAGAAAGGACTTATTACTTCTACAGAGATCATTTTTAGACTGGCCTTTTTATTCTAAGGAATGAAGCAATCTATCTACATCTTGAATGATAAATTCTCTACTTGTAAAAGGCTTCATTTATCACAAACAATGAAAAAAAATATAGAAAGAAAAATCAATACGTGTAGCAGTTTAGTCCAGCAAAGGCCTTTCTTAAAGAGAAACCTCAGTCAAGGTTGAAAGAGCAATTAATGCAGTCTCAAAAATCTGGGCCACTCTGATAGAGTTCGGTTAACATGTGGCAGAAGTAATCATCCACTTGTGAAAATGATTTTCAGTTCATTCTCAAACACCTTTCAGACACTCATGATCCCATTTAACTGACAACAATACAGGCTATCTGTGGGCATCATTGCATTCGCTGAGAGAGCCAATGGGGACCAAATGCCCACAGGCACTTTCAGTCATCCCTGCACCATTGCATAAAAGGAATCTTCCTTGCACCGCATTCCTTCTTTTATTTAACCCTGCAAGATTAAGCCATTTTTTTGTCTTCAGCTGAGGACGAGAGAGAAAACTGATTCAAGACAACAATATGACCTGGGTCAGAAGAAACCTAGCTGTAAACACTCCCCGATTCATTTTAGTACTCTCTGTGCTCTTGAGAAAGAGAACTAAATAAGCCTTCAACAGATGGAACGAAAAACATCAGCTTAAACTTCTACTGTAATTATGCCTGCCAAGGATAAAGAAATGTTGAAGAATGTCAATACAAACGGCACAGCCACAGAAAACAGTTCCATTTATTCTGACGAGCAAGATACTCATAATATGAACAGGAAAACCTGTGGGGATTTTTTTTTTTTCCACCTAAACAACTTTTCACTTAGAGTACAAATGGTTATTGGTATGTGGGAAGATCAGATATCCCGAGTTTCTTTAACAGTGATATCATACTGCACTCCATAGTGCTTCAACATTTGTGAATATGCAAGCCAGTACTTATGGAACCTCTGAAGTAACTGCAGTGGCAACTTGAGAAATACTAATCCAATTTATGTCATACCATGAAACCTATTTGGTATGTAAAGTGGGAGTGTTTATCAAGACAGAAAAACCTCCTTTAGCCTTTAGAGAATTCCATGCAACAAAAGAATGAAATCTTTCAGATGGAACACAAATGCAGAAAGTGCTCCAATTCTAACGTAATCTAATTGCAATGTAAACTGCGAAACAGTTGGTGCTGAGGAGCAGACATCCATTCTCTGCACTTTTTGATGCAGCTTACTTTGGTCCAAACCCATGGACCACACAGCTACCAGTGGCTGCAGCAATAGGGGTACCCCTAGAGCTCACCTCTTGGTTCAATTTCATCTAAAAGGATAACAGCCTATGAACACAAACTGATCTCTGATGTTAAACAAAGCACAAGAAGCAGGAACATCTAAGAGATTGGTCTTAAAAGTGAAAATCTGAATTTAAATGCTAATCGTGATGTAGTAGAAAAAAGTTTCAACTGCACTGCTCTCCCTTGAGCATGAAGTTCAGCTGTGGAAACAGTTCTGTACATTGCCAGCCCTCAAATAACTCAGAAGCATCCTAAGTGTCCAGAAACATGCAGGCATCCAGCCCAGATGCCTCTCCATCTGACTGGAAGCACATGACAGCACAGTTAGAAAAAGTGGTGACCCTTATTCCAGACAGGCAGTGACATTCTTTGTCATCTAGAAAGCCTAAATGGCCAAGCACCTGTTAATATGAAAAATCTACTTTTGCTTCTAGATCATAAACTGCCACTGATGGCATCAGTTAGAACACCCTGCTTGGTGTCACACTGGTGTAAAACAAATCAATGAACTACGCTGCCAACTGAAGTAACTCCAATTCTGGAGTGTTGGAAACAGTCCAGTTCTGGAAAGAGTGGCCGAGGCTCGTATGAGCAGTGAACTCTTTCAGGAATGATACTTGGCTTTGCTTATCTCTGGCTGGTTATGTATTTCTTTTGACAATTTAGAAAGCTACTTTTGAATTGATATAACTTTAATTTCATAAAGAATATGGACCTCAGCAGAGCTACTTTTGTATTTTTTTGGTTATAACGTATATAAGCAGAAGATGCTTATATTTTAATCCTAAAGATTGTCAGTTCTAACCACTTTCATGATATTTGTTGTCATCATCACTAGTAGGTATTTTAAAGATATTATGGATTGGTATAAAGAGGTACATCTTATCCACCAAAGGCATGAGGAAATACGTCACACCTGGTGTCTCTACTTGGGATTTTAAATGAAGCACAGAAATTATGATAATGAATTAGCGTAGCACTTTCATTTGTGCACACAGGAGATGCGTATTCAGAATGTTAATGCATAGTTAAACTACTTGACAATATTGACAGTTGGACTTAAAAAAAACCAACGAAACCCTAAAATAATTCAATTAAAAACACTATTTGAAAACATCACTGAAGTTTTGAAGCAAATCGATTTAACAAGTCCTAACTTACCTCTCCTTATTTTCTTAATAGGAACATTGCTCAACACTTGAATAGTGATTTATGAACTTCAGGTACCTACTACCTCACAACAGGCCCAGTGAGGGAGGTTAGCGTTACTAAATTAGCTTCTGTGGAAGGAAACTGAGGTGGAGAAGAGCGAGAACTGCTCAGAACCTGAGCTCTCAATGCTGCAGAAAAAGTATTTAGGAAAGCTTCACATCAGCTCTTATCTTCCAGACAATGGAAAATGCATTACAGAATCATAGAATGGTTAGAGTTGGAGCAAGGGGCCTTAAAGATCAAAAAGTTCCACCTCCCACTAGACCAGGTTGCTCAAAGCCCCATCCAGCCTGGCCTTAAACACTTCCAGGGACGGCACATCCACAGCTTCTCTGGGCAATTTGTTCCAGTGCCTCACCACCCTCACAGGAAAGAATTTATTCCTAATACCTAATCTAAATCTTCCCTCTTCCAATTTAAAACCGTTACCCCTTGTACTATCACTACACTTCCTCTCCAGCTCTCCTGTAGGCTCCCTTCAGATATTAGAAGGCTGCTACAAGGTCTCCCCGGAGCCTTCTCTTCTCCAGGCTGAACAACCCCAGCTCTCTCAGCCTGTCCTCACAGGAGAGGTGCTCCATCCCTCTGACCACCTTTGTGGCCCTCCGCTGGACCCGTTCCAACAGTTCGATGTCCCTTCTATGTTGAGGACTCCAGAACCCAACACAGTACTCCAGATGGGGTCTCACAAGAACCAAGTAGAGGGGGAGAATAACCTCTTGTGATCCAGTAAAGGTGTTCAGCACCTCTACCTGATGTGTCAAAACATGCAAATCTCCCATGAATTAAAAAATATACAAGAAAACGTTCCAAAGGGAAACAGCAACTTAAATACGTTTGTCTTTGCAACTCCTCTGTGCTACTTTCAGTGACCATGTTTCCCATGGACTTAGTATGATGGATCCAGCATAAAGTACTTAAGGCATATTTCCTCATTGGAGCTTTGTAAATGACCCTTTGGCAGTGTCCTTGCATCTCCATTGGCTGTACCAGGGCTCTACTGTGCCAAGGCTCCAAATTTAGGTGGTGTAGTGAGTTGCCTGAAAATAGATGAAATGAATGAGACTTTCTCTCTCTCTAGGAAAATGCAGTTACCTTCTTGGAATTCACATACAGCCTTTGAAATAGCAGTTTATCCCCATGCAGCAGAAATTAAAAGCTTTTTAGTGGAAGATAAGTGATTTTCTTCTGGATTAAAATTCTGACACTTCATGCTCTCATCCATTGTAAAATTCCCTTTTAATCAACCAGATGTGACATAAATACTGTAACCAATGAATACCACTTCTCTTTCCATCAAACATACAACAGCAGAAAAACACACAATGCTGCCCGTATTGATGTTGCAGACTGTCTCTGTTGCATCTCTACCACCTCTAAGGAATGTAGGAATAGTGCCAGACATTAATTTCCTTTCTCACACAGCAAAGTCACTGTTATGGCTTGTTTCCACGAACTCAAATTAGTTACATTTCATTGTGCATTTTAGGCATTCCTGGACAGGTTGTCAAAGAGAAATTCAATGGCATTGAATGTTAATATACGCAAAGAACCACGTCTAGCTCAGAAAGTCCTTGCTCTGCAGATGGGTGGAGTCTGAAAGAGCACTGAGACTACTCTTAGGAACTTTCCCAGTCATCTGCTGCTGGTCACATACAAGGTCAGATGAACATTTGGTCCAAGACAAAAAGGCTAATCTAACATTCTGATAGAGACATTCTGCCTTGGAAAACCTACCACTGCAGAACAACAACTGTAGGTGACCCTTTCACCAAAAGTTAAGAGTCAAAAAAGTACTTTTATACTTCTGGCTGCCTTGAGATGATGACACAGGAGTTAAGAAAAAGGAAGCAAGCCTTCACAGTACGGCCCAGCCAATCAGTTCTCTTAAACTTTCCTACACAGAATACATGTGGCATTTTAAAGATGCCAAAGAAACAAGAAGACTGATTCCATGTCACTTCAGCTCTTTTGAAGACATTTTATGAAAGAATGTAGAAATAGCCACCCACAAGCACATCCAGACCTGTACCTTGTTCCCAACAGGATGTGGAGGGAAGCAGCAACCAATGGACATATGCACCAGAATTTTCTCCTATACTCATGCTATTATTGGTTCTAGCACTTTCTGTATTTACTACTTGTTAATAGATTTGTGTTTCAATGAACTTCCACAATGGCTTTGCCAAGCCTTTTAAACTTCCAAAATCTACACCTAGTAGCAGAGTTCCACATCCTACCTACATTTGCCTAGAAGCAGCTCTTTGGTTTGCTCTGACACTTACACCTACTAGTACTATTTAGTGATCCTCTTGTGGCACTGGAAGAGAGAGCTTCCAGCATACAACAATTTATATTAGAACCGTTAACATGATCAGACATTTATTCTTTGAAATGCCACACAGAAACAAACAATCCAAGATTGAATTCCACAGGAGTTATTCTAGGAAAATACAAAATTGCATCACTGAGAAATATATGTACTTTAAGAAATGTATTTTAGTATCCCTTCATGGAATTCAGGACTTTTAAAATGGATTAAGACATTTTGGAAAAAAACTTTAAATCCTAAAGAAATGTTAATATGCCATGAATACCTTGAAAATGGTTCTGGTTTCAGTGGTTACACAAAACCAAAAGAAGTGACATACAGGACAGGTATAAGCCCAAAACAACCACATGGATTCGCTGGTTGTCAAAAGTTCTTTACCATAACAAACACATAGAAAATATAAACAATTCAAATGAACTGTCCTTGCACAGGAGTTATTTAACTGGAGCTGATTCACATGTGCAGCTGTAGAAGTAGGACTTCAGGAATACTGAATTTACCACCTGTGAGGGAGCATCAGAGCCATCTACTGGGGTCAGCCCATTCCTGCTACACAGGATTGCTCTGATAAGCAACTGTATCCCCAAAACAGCAATACCATAGTGATATTCAACTGCAAAGCTGCTGTTACATAAAAATATAAAAATAACCCAACAACCATAAAATCTAAGAGAAAATGTAAGTTGTAACACTGTTGAATTGGATGGGAGGGGAGGTTTGAGTGGTTTTTCCTCATTTTAAGTTTTAGAAATACTTTTTAAAATAGCGCATATTTGTATATAACACAAAGGGTACAACGCCTTCTATGAGTGTTTCGGTGATGAACTTAAGTGAAAAAAAAAAAATTAATATTTTTTAATATCACTGATTACTGTTGAAATCTGAGATGGAGATTTTTCAGTCTCTTTCCCCAAGCAGAACTTGATATGTGTATGTATATATATTTAGACATATATATATATAAAAGCACTAATTTCCTGCTATAACTGCAGAATAGTTCCACTGTCCCTTAAACCTAATGGAATACCTACCTCCAGTCTCCAGGTATTTGATTTACCAAAATACTATAACAGATTTTATTGGAATTTGCAGAGCTAGATTCCCAGCTAGGCTTTAAAAACTTCCACAATAAATATTTTAAAACTTTCTTCTAAAATAGACTGTATATATACAGAGAAAAACTTCACTTTTGTAGCTCCTAAGAAACTACACTTGGAAGCTTCTAAAATTAACATACAGACTACTATATATAGCTATGAAAATAAGCATTCTTCTAAATTATAAAAACTTTTACAAAACAATATAAACAATCAGATGTGAGATTAATTTAGCTGCATTATAATCATGTTCCCATCCTTTCCCTTAATTTAACCATGCTGCCCTCCTGTGGATGTCAGCATATGTATAATGCAATGGCTCAGCCTATGAAAATCTAGTTCAAATTGGAACCTGTGACCTGTCTGTGACTGACTTGGAGACGAAAGAAAATGAGACTGTGTAACCACAAAAAGCAGTTAACTTAAACTTCAAGGCAAGGGCTGTGAAACTTATATTTTAAATAGTTTTAAAATGAATATTTTAAATAAGTAGAATGTCTTATTATTCCACAAATCATGTACATACGGGAGCATAGAGTCATACATATTAATAATACATTTATTCTCAAATTAGGGGGAGAACATTCACTGCATAATGACAAACTACTTCATTTGTTGAAGTGCTGACAGAGTTGAGCATACGTATTATAAAGATTATCCGACAACTGAAAAGCACAGAAATAATTTGCAAAACTATCAGTATTTGGTAAATTGAAAAAGTTCCAGCTGGTAAAATTGTAATATCTTTTCCCCGGCACAGATGTAACACACATCCTGAGGAATTATTGAGTCAAAAATATGTTATGTCTTTAAAGACAAATATTAAAAATGCTTTGGAATAGAAGAATCTAAAATTGAGAACAGGTATAACAAAGTATTCAAAGGAATTACCTCATGCAGAAAAAAAATTATCTTTTTGATCGATCAATTACATTTCCATAAATTCTCTTCTGTACCCTGAGTAATTAGATTTGTTAAATTATTGGTTAAATAATTTGGTATCAATATGGAACAGAAACCAAAACCACTACAGTACAATACCTGGAGTGACACAACGCCGCTGTTTTTCTTCTAGACAATTTGAAACTGCAGCACTGGTAAATGCTGACAAATTATGCCTAATGTCTTAATGATAAAGAATGATTAAAAATACAATTTCATTTCTGAAGACATAATAACATTTCTAAAAGCTACAAAAGTTAGTGACACTTCCTGATTCTAAAACATGTTAGAAAGTAAACACTTTTTCTTTAGAATCTTTTTTTGTCCTTAAGTCAAAAAATAAAAGTGAAATGCTAAATTTTAAGTCAAGCCACTCCCTGCCAAAATATTTTATATATTAATGGAATGACAGTGAAATAAATAAAAAGTCTCAGGAAAGCCAAAAACTGTAAGAAATTATTTCGGTCAAGACAAGACATTTAGATTAGAGATGCTATTTTGTGCCAATTAGTGAAGCTGTTAACATGCCATATCAATAAAAACCAATTGACCTAAGTAGTGGGGCTAATTAAATGAAATAAGATAATTAAATGCTTCTCAATATATAATAAAAAAATATGGCTGAAAGTGTTCCACAATGCTGTCTTTTTGTTTTCCTATTATCTGCTTTTCTGCTGAGTTTTAATAAGTGTATCCATGTGCATAAAAGATAGATAGTGTCCAGATGTTAATGGGTTGGTGGCAGGAATCAGGTGTTCAATTAAAATTTATTGAGTGTGCAAGGAAAAAACCTAAGCCTTCTATTAAGGAGCACACATACAGGTCAATTAAGAATGAATGTAGTGTTTGCGATTAAATTGAACGCTCACATTCTAGCATGGCAATAAAATTCTACATGACATGATTACTTCATTAACTTAATCATAAAATTCTAATCTAAAGATCAGAGTTATCTTTGGTTTCAAAATGATCCATTGCTTCTCAATATACAAAATAATGGTAAAGCTGCATTTTTTTCTGATGCAGCTGATGCTTTTTTTTTGTCTTTTTTTTTTTTTTTTAAATATAAATACTGAATGAAATAAAAGCAACGGTAGTATTTTTAGAGATCTTAGTGTAGCACACAGTCTCAGCTACTGGCAGTATTTGTTATATTTCCATCCATGGGTCCTGAGGGAGCTGGTGCATGAAATTGCTAAGCCGCTTTCCATCATATTTGAGAAATCGTGGCAATCTGGTAAAATTCCTGCAGACTAGAAAAAGGGGAACATAACTGCGACATTAAAAAAAGGAAAAAAAGACAACCCAGGGAAATATAGGCCAGTCAGTCTCACTTCTGTGCATGATAAGATCATGGAGTAGATCCTCCTGGATTCTCTGCTAAGGCACATGGAAAATAAGGAGGGGACTGGAGACAGCCAACATGGCTTCACCAAGGGCAAATCCTTGGTGGACTACTCAGTGGATAAGAAACTGGCTGGACGGCCGCACTCAAAGGATTGTGGTCAACGGCTCAATGTCCAAGTGGCGGCCAGTGACGAGTGGTGTTCCTCAGGGGCTGGTACTGAGACCAGTGCTACTTAACAACTTTGTCAGAGACATGGACAGTGGGATAGAGTGCACCCTCAGCAAATTTGCCGATGACACCAAGCTCGGTGGCGTGGTTGACACGCTAGAGGGAAGGGATGCCATCCAGAGGGACCTGGAAAGGTTTGAGGGGTGGGCTAGTGCAAATCGCAAGTTCAACCAAGCCAAGTGCAGGGTTCTGCATCTGGGACATGGCAATCCCAGGCACAAACATAGCTTGGGTTGAGAACGGCTGGAGAGAAGCCCTGAGGAGAAAGACTTGGGAGTGCTTGTGGATGAGAAGCTCAACATGAGACAGCGGTGTTCACTGGCAGCCCAGAAAGCCAACCGTATCCTGAGCTGCATCAAAAGAAGCGTGACCAGCAGATTGCAGGAGGAGATTCTCTCCATCTACTCCGTGCTTGTGAGACGCCACCTGAAGTACTGTGCCCAGCTCTGGAGTCCTCAACATAGAAAGGACATGGACCTGCTGGAACAGGTCCAGTGGAGGGCTACGAAGACGATTAGAGGGATGGAGCATCCCTCCTATGAAGATAGGCTGAGAGAGTTGGGGCTGATAGGCCTGGAAAAGAGAAGGCTCCGGGAAGACCTTGTAGCAGCCTTCCAATATCTGAAGGGAGCCAACAGGAGAGCTGGAGAGGGACTCCTTGTCAGGAAGTCTAGTGATAGGACACGGGGTAACAGTTTTACATTGGAAGAGGGAAGATTTAGATTAGACATTAGGAAGAAATTCTTTCCTGTGAGGGTGGTGAGGCACTGGAACAGGTTGCCCAGAGAAGTTGGGGATGCCCCATCCCTGGAAGTGTTCAAGGCCAGGCTGGATGGGGCTTTGAGCAACCTGGTCTAGTAGGAGGTGTCCCTGCCTATGGGAGGGGGGTTGCAACTCGATGATCTTTAAGGTTCCTTGCAACTCTAAGCATTCTGTCATTCTATGATTTAATAGCAGCCCCAGTTGTGTTGCTTGCACAACAACTCCAATTTCATTTAAATGCATTTGTTACTCAGGAGGTGTTTCTATGTGGCTTGACAGGAAGATCCTTAAAATGACGTCCCATGTGCAGGTAATGTGGTACCTCTTCCCAGTCTACTGCCCTTAACCTAAAAGGAATCATTCCATAGTCTTAAGTCTTCAGACTATGGTTTCAGACTTCAGCTTGCCCTTCAAAGTTACGACTTATAAACATATAAAAAGGTGATAGAGCAACAAACATTCAGGTTTAGAGAAGAGACTGGTCATCAGATGTTCAGCTGTGAGGAAAGCACATCCCCAGGTAGACTTCTCCACATCAGCACTACTACAAGTTCTGCCAAATTTCTTATTCTCTTCTACTCTATCAAAGGCATGGTGCACTCCACCTAAAATGCTGAACTTAAAATTTAAATAAGCTTAAAATATCAGTGGTCAAAATAGGATACAAAGGAACATGTGATGGTAAATTCAAGGCCACTGATTTACTGAACAAGGGTTACTAGTTTCGTATTTTGAAATCTCTTCTCTCACCAGAGCCATACAGCTTTTCATCTTTGGAATAAACGTTGAAGAAAAGCAGATGGCAATTTTGGGCTGGCAATCTTCTAACATTATCAAAGGAGCTCTCCATCTGCTAAGGCAGGGGAATTTGGTCTGACCCCGATGGAGACTGAGCACCGGAACTCAAACCTACACCTACCAAAACGCCTCCCCTGCCAATTTGTCCCCAGTTTACTCCATAAAAGCCACATGAAATATAATCTAACATGTCTTTCCTCTCTCTTGCTCCAAACATAAACCATGCACAGGATTTGACATACTGTTTCATGTGCATTTTTCACCTACCTGATCTCTTTTACCATTTACACATAAAGTAGAAAAAATTCGCACACATTATGAAAAGACAAAGCAATACTACATCGCTGAACAGGCACAAAGTTAACTTAGGATGGGATTAAATTAAAGCAGGTTTGTGACAGTAAGCACACTAAAAAGATTATTTGTAGCACACAGGGAACTCTTCATTACAGTTTTTATTTAAATTAAGAGACAGAGCAGGCTGATCGTTCAGAACTTTGTATGAAAGCACTGCTACACTGATAGCATTGCAGAAGCCACCAGCCTACTGAGGTGATGCCATCACGTTGCTTACTCAGGGATGTGAAATATACTGACAAAATGCTACAGAGTGCAACTGCCAAAACAGTCATGTTGACATTTAACAGGACATGGACTATTAAAAGGGAGCTGGTTGTGATAAATATATCATTTGGGCAAAACAACAGGGCCGTGGGGACTCGCTTACTATGTCAAAATTAAATGCAATGCTGTAATCATTGAAGTTATACTACTGTGGAGAAAAAAAGCTCACTAAATTGAATTTATAAAAAGTTACCTCTGCTTTTACATTCAGTATCATGTTAAAATAACTTCTTTCCATAGAGAATGGTGTATTCTGACATGAAATACACCCTCAGACACAGTATAGCTCACCTGATCCTACAGTATCTAACAAAGCCAGCATTCTGGCACAGAGAACATCAGACTGGTTACGTACCATTAGCATTTAAAACTATTTTTACTGTCATAGGTGCCTTTGATTTTAAGACAAAATTTAGGTGAATTTTACCTTCCTATAAGTAACAGATGGACAGGGCAAGCGACAGAAGGACACAACAGGCAGGTGGCATGCCCCCCATCCTTGCAGTTAATAGTCCTGGCACTCTGTATAGAAATAATGCCAGGCCATGCCAGACCATATGCAACATCAATGTATGTCAGATGGAAATAACTCTTAAATTCTGTGTCACAGATCAGTGCATCTTTCGCTTGTGTGGTATGTGTGCTATGCAGATTGGTAGCAGAATGAAGCAATATAAACAAAATCTAAAACAACTATTTCAATGATGTTTGGTCCTGCAGTCTGAGAAAATAAGAATACTGCTTAGGTGACAATATACGGGCATAACGTTATGAATATCACAATCAATTACACCTTCATTACTACAGACTCATGCAGGTATGGGAAGTTTCCATAGAAATTTCAAAAGGAACTTAAATGGCAAAAAAGTTAAAAATTATAATACAAAATACATTAAAAAATAATACAAAAGAAATATATATATTATAGTACATGTATTTCTGGAATAGATTACGAAGAAGGGATACTTGCATGTGATTTAATTCTAAAGATATTGTCAGCAATACTTTGCATCTATTTACAGAGTAGTAATTTTTTTTCTCAAGTTTCAAGCAAAACTAAAGGACAGCTGTTGCTCTGAATGATACTTTCTCAGAGCTATGGGAACTGTGTAACAATAGTGTAAACAAATTTACGCTAAAGAAGCCAACCTGAACATTCCAGTTAGACCACAGTCTCCTCAATTAGAATGCAGAGTTACTGGGAAGTTCCCACTACTCCAAACCTATTACTGCAAATTTTAGAACACTTCTGATGTGATATTTTTTTTAAGTGTTCACCATTTATTGTAGTAAAAGTAAGCAGCCTACTCTATGCTCTCATTTTAGTAAGACAAATGATGCACAGGATAAAAAATTACCTGCCTATATTTCACTTCATGTACATGTAGTGACTAAACTGCTCAGATCATGATCTTCCATGTGAGGACCTAACAAGACACATATTTTGCTACAATATAACAACCTCATTTTTTTTAATACTACCTTCAATCCACATAGTACTGAATGGTGAACCCATCTGTTCTCCTGCCCTGTATATGAAAAACATTTATAAGTAAATTAAACTTAAGCCAAAGTTATTACTTAGTGGTTTAGAATGAAAGCCAGTTACAAATCATTGTAAACATCTGATTTTCTTAATTCCTAACCTACAATTTCACAAACTTAAGGTTTGTTTTCAGTTAAATATCAGTTCATCATTTGGTCTTCTAATTTACCACCTGTTTTGTAATTTTTAATGAAAATATTTTTAAAAAATAATTTTTACACATTAATACCTTTCTGAAGATCGGATTTGAGCATTGCCAATAGCAGGAAAGACCCTGTTTAGAATTTATTCCTTATATTTTTTAAAAATCCAATAAAGCAAACATTTACAAGCACAAATGTAAGGTTTCACAGAAGCTCATGCTTCTTGTATTTTCAGGACTGATCCTGTGCTTGAAGCCCTGATACAGGCATGAATAGAAGCTGCTACCCAGTTTTGCCCAACTACTTTTAGGTACTTAAATGAAATATCTAAACAGAAAAGGATGTATCCAAATTGGTAACTTAATCTGAATAAGGAGTGTGCCTTTGATGAGAACCTCTCCAATACCCCCAGTTGCAGCACTTGGGTCACATTGTGGAATGGATTCAGAGCATGCGAACTGGACACTTCTTGCGCTATGTGGTGCTCAGCTACTGCATCTCACAGCCTGCAAGCCACTAAAGGGCAGCCAGTCTAGGACAAGACCAGGCAGAGACTGAACTAAATCCCCAGAAACGCATGTTAGGTAATTATCGGGTCCTCAGCAACCAGGGAGTGACTTCCCATTTGGGACCACTTCACACTTGGCTCCCTTTGTAGTCAAGGAGGAGGCACATGCCAAGCACAGCTCAGCTCTTCCAGGTTTCGATCATAATTCCAGCATAATTCTGGTAGCCATCAGTGGCTAAAAATCCTTCATAGGTGCCTCAGTTAGAGAAGGATGGATTACTACTCTTTGCACCTCTCATCCTTTAATTCTTCTCCCTCCACAGTAAAATCATCACATGCGATCTGCCGTCTGAGTACAGGGCTTAATCTCATCCCACTTCTGCAAGAGGTGGCTGTTGCTAGAAGGTACACAGTGAACCAGTTTCTCACAGTGGTGCCACATTCAATCTCGCTCATGTGGAGCAGCCATGAATTCAGAGTTAGACACAAGCTATGATGACAAGTCCCCATCACCATCATCGTGGTCTGAAAGTGAGCTCTTCTGTAATAGGATAAACTCAAAACTGCTGCCAAGGTTTTTTCCATTTCTTTCCCTGTCCCCCCCTCACACATGCACACAAAGACCAGGAAGTCTAGATGGGGAGAGATTTGAAGTTGGAAATTGCAGACAGAAATTTGATAGTGTAGACTAGAAAAAGCTACCTAGCTGCTCCATGGGTCACTGAGATGCTGAGTCATAGGTTCTGAGATCTCACATGTGTCCTGGGTTGAGGTCCAGTGCATGACACAGTAAGAAGAAAAAAATTGGCATTTACATCTGTTTAACTGTTGTTAAAGTTATGATCTAAAGACAAGAGACGTATAGTTGAACTTATATAATTTTGCTCATGACAGAGCTGAGGAAAACCCCATCTCAGCCATTTTAGAATGTCCTGGTTTCAGCTGAGATAAGGTTAATTTTCTTTTTAGTATCTGCTGTGTTTTGGATTTAGTATGAGAATAATGTTGATAATACACATTGTTTCAGTTCTTGCCAAGCATTATTTACATTAGTCAAAGGCTTTCTCAGCTGCCCCTAGTAGACAGGACAAGCTGGTGAAAAGAATATTCCATGCCATAGACGTAATGCTCAGTATATAAATGGGGGTTGGCCGGGGAGCAGGAATCTGAGATTGCTACTTGGCACAGGCTGGTGAGAGCAGTTTGCATTGCATCACTTCATTTTTTTATGTTATTTTACCATTATTATTATAATCATAAATTATTGTTATCATAATCTTCTGTTACTGTTCTATTAAACAGTTTTTCTCTCTACCCATGAGTTTTGGGTTTTTTCTCCTTCCTTTTCTCCCTACCCTACTGAGGGGTGGGAGGGGATGGCAGGAGAAGTGAGTGGCTGCATGGTTTTAGTTGCCAGATGGGGTCAAACCACGATACAGAAGCACATAGCTTTTTAGTGAAATATAAGAAAAAAACCCACTCTATAAAAACAGTTTTAACATAAATTACATAAAGTTCCTACATCTGTTCTTGGGTCTTCTACTTCATGTTTTAAAAAGTTATGAGTAAGAACAAACCAAAAAAAATTAAGGAAAAAATATATCTCGAGTTTTCTGACTATTAA
Organism: Thinocorus orbignyianus; assembly: GCA_013400375.1. Lineage (NCBI taxonomy): Eukaryota > Metazoa > Chordata > Aves > Ciconiiformes > Thinocoridae > Thinocorus > Thinocorus orbignyianus. The sequence goes on from VXBW01004743.1 coordinate 146,438, forward strand.
CCTTGCTTAACCCACAGATCTTTTTCATATAAAGGCTGTTGTGGTTAAGCTAAGTGAGTTTGGATCTAAATTTATATCTCAGCTTTAAAAATATTTCAGATTAATTACTATGGAATGAATGAAGAATGACACCTTAATTAGCAATGCTTCTCTTTGCAATTAGGAGTCTCTTGGCTTCTCTCAGCAATTAAAGTGGCAGTGGCGTATCATTAAGGTCTTCAAGATTCCCCATGCCTCCTCAGAAGCAATTACTGTGGGAAGCACTAAAAATCAGTCTCATAGCTATAATCTCCAAGGATCCAGCAGCAGGATAAACACTTTTGCTTCTTCCTTCCATAGTAATTTTGCATTAACCCATCATCATTATCTAATCAATCATTAATGTAGTTTTAATGTGTCATTTTTCATAAAGTTCAATTTTAATTTTTAAAAAGCAATTGATTACAGTCAATTGATTTTGCAAATGGGTAAAATATTAAAATCATTTAAATGAAGAGAGTCAACACATTAGCACTTTTCTCCATGGCAAAATGCATTCATTTAGCACAATGAAATACTAACTTTTAGCACAATTTAAACTAGCATAACAGAAAATACTGTTATGAGACACTTTGGAATAATAACAGTCAGGCATCCATACATCACTAAAAGTGAATTAAAATCAAGCCATTCTATCATGGTTCTTATAAAGTACACAGGCAATTTTTACCTTAGTATATACAATCGTATGCTGAATATAACATTTTTTGTCAGAATTTAGCAAGAAATAGAAGATAATTACAACTATACGAATGACACTTTTGATTCTCTGCCTAAGCAAAAACTATACATCACTGTTTATTAATTATGGGCCAAAATTTAACCAATATTACCGCTGAATTGTAAAGTCACTGTTCTAGTTTTTGAATTTTGTGTTATTTTCTCAGCAGTCTCATCCCATGTGTCAGAAGCCTTTGAAACACTCGGGCTTGCACTGTGCTGGGATTTATGAGTCTAGCCTTGCAGAAAGGGATACTCACACACTTGTCTTCAGAGTCTTGGATCTTTGGAGTCAGCAACTGTCTGAGAGTTACCATTGAAAAGAAAGACAAGATAATCTCCTCTGCCTAGGCTTTAGTAAAAGGCTCTTACAGTTTCAAAAGAATCGGGTAACTGCATGCAGCAGGAAGAGTAGTTAAGTTACAGTTCAACAATGCCAGTCCTTTCCAGGTCAAGGTATTCAACAATGACTACATTTTGTGAAGGATTCTGAAGTTTGCAGCCAGGATACTTTTCATAGTAGTTTCTAACATATCCTTCTGCAGCATCATTCACTCAGTAGAGAAAATATGCTCTACACATATAAATAGGTAGGTTGTTCCTGGAGTACCCAGACCCCTGAGCTAGCAGACAGCATCGGGGAGCAGAATGAAGCCCCTGTAATCCAAAGGGAGGTAGTGAGGAACCTGCTCCAACAGCTTGATATAGACAAGTCTGTGGGGCCAGATGGGATACACCCAAGGGTACTGAGGGGCTGGTCGAAGTGCTTGCTGAGCCTCTTTCCATCATTTACCAGCAGTCCTGGCAAACTGGGGAGATCCCAGCTGACTGGTGTCTAGCAAATGTGATGCCCATCCACAAAAAGGGTCAAAAGGGTGATTCTGGGAACCACAGGCCTGTCAGTCTGACCTTGGTGCCTGGGAAGGTCATGGAACAGATCATCCTAAGTGCCATTATGCAGCACATGAAGGACACCAGGTGATAAGGCCAAGCCAGAACAGGTTCATGCAGGTAGGTTCTGCTTGACAAACTTGATCTCTTTCTATGACAAAGTGACCTGCTTGGTGGATGAGGGAAAGGCTGTGGATGTTGTCTATCTGGACTTTAGTAAGGCCTTTGATACAGTCTCCCACAGTATCCTCCTGGAGAAATTGGCTGCCCATGGCTTGGATGGGAATATTTTCTGCTGGGTTGAAAACTGGCTGGAGGGCCAGTCCCAGAGAGTGGTCGTGAATGGAGTTAAACCCAGCTGGTGGCCAGTCATAAGTGGTGTCCCCCAGGGCCCAGTATTGCAGCTGGTTCTCTTTAACAACTTTATCAATGGTTTGGACGAGGGGATTGAGTGCACCCTCAGTAAGTTTGCAGATGACACTAAACTAGGTGGGAGTGTCGACCTGCTTGAGAGTAGAAAGGCTTTGCAGAGAGATCTGGACAGGCTGGATTGATGGGCTGATGCCAATGGGAAAAGGCTCAAAAAGGCCAAGTGCTGGGTCCTGCACTTTAGTCACAACAACCCCATGCAGCACTACAGGCTTGGGGAACAGTGGCTGGAGAGCTGCCTGGCAAAAAAAGGACCTGGGGGTGTTGGTCGNTTGATCGACAGCTGGTTGAACATGAGCCAGCAGTGTGCCCAGGTGGCCAAGAAGGCCAAGAGCATCCTGGCCTGTATCAGGAACAGTGTGGTGAGTAGGACTTGGGAGGCGATCATCCCGCTCTATTTGGCACTAGTGAAGTCCCACCTCAAATACTCTTTTCAGTGGTTCCCAGTGACAGGACAAGGGGCAACTGGCACAAGCTGGAACAATGGAAGTTCCATATAAGGATGAGAAAAAACTTCTTTACGGTGAGAGTGAACAGTGCACTGGAACGGGCTGTCCAGGGAAGTTGTGGAGTCCCCTTCTCCGGAGACCTTCAAGACCCGCCTGGATGCAGTCCCTTTAGACATGTCTACTTCTGTTCATCTTCTATGAACTCTTTTCCAAAGAGTTCATTATAATGAACTCTTCAGAAACATCAGTAGATGAAAATGAGGTTCTTAGGACCACCTGTGCACTAATTTTGTGGCCAGCTACACTCGGCAAACATTGTCCCATTTGTCAGTAATAGGAGAGACAACAAAACCTGGTGCATGCTATAAAATCATAGTTGGAGGGAGTGACTAAGTTTTACTCAGACTGAGCTGACTTGAATACACACTTGATTCCTGTGATGAGATCCTGTTGCAGCAGACCGCTAGCAAGGTAGTACATCCCACAGCTTTTCCAGATCTTATAATAAGAGTTCACAAGGTAACAACTGAGACAGCCTCAGGAAATAGGAGCATTTTTTGTTATACGGTTAGTGAATCAAGACTCAGATGAAGACCAGAGCTCCCCTTCATGGCAGACACCCTTTACCCACACATGAGGAATGAGTGGCAGAGGATTATCTTTTCATCAATGGCACAAATGTAGTTTAATACCCCTCCCATTTGTACATGGATTACAGGTCATCCAAAAAATATTGGAAGGCCTGATGTTGCAAATGGCACTGGGCAAGCTCTGCCAGATATTTGTAGAAAGATTTAGTCCCTAATTGCATTTGATGCTAATTAGGACCAATTGTAATAGAAATTGTAATAGAAGTTATAAAGAGCACTGAAATACTCCACCCATATTCTTACAACTCCGCTGCTCTTATGATAGGATAAGAAGATGCTTTGAACAAAACCGTAGATGTTAAAAACACAAATCAAGTACAACTCTGTCAAATAGAACATGCTATATGTGTCAGAGGACATCACAAACCCTAAACTACTACCAGTGCAAACAAAAACATCCTCACAGGAATTAACCAAAGTGACATTTATTTAACATAAAATATCTGTTTTATTTCATTCATCTTCACAGGAGTATATACAAAGACACTATTTTATATACAAAGATCATTACCTAGAGCTAGTGAGAAAAACTAGAAATATTAGTAGAAGTGTCTATCAAAGTAGCCTGAGTTGCATTTAAAATAAAAGAAGACTTAGCATTTAAAAATCATTTAGGCAACTACACACCTTGTGTCTCTGACCCAAATTCAGATTTGAGAAACTGTGAATGAGGTAGAAGAAGAAAGATGACATGACTGAAGCCCACGTGTTGCTCTGGTAATTCATCTTTCCAAAGCTCTGTTTTCTGGTGATTAGGCACATCATTTAGTAAAGAATCTAAACTTTTGAATGCAATACATAGAGACAAAATCTACCTTACCAACTCCAGTGTACCTTTCCTTTTTTCCTATAGCCAATATCTTAGCATTCATAAACAACCCTGTCAAGGTATTCCTCTTCTATCCAGTGACTTTTGATAGAATTTAGATAACTCTGACAAAGCCTAAATATCTAAATTTTGGGCTGCTATGAGGTCATATGATTTAATGATCAAAAAAGGATTCCAAACTATCCAATGTGATGTAAAATTTGGGAAATTCAAACAAACTCAACAGTTCCTTCCATTTGACCTTGCTTATTGTTCCCAGTCTTGATGTTCACAAATTGAAAAATAAGCCTTTCCAAAAGGACAGTGAGAATCTTCTCTTCAAAGCAGCAGCTGAAGTTGGTGCTCTGTTGCGCTTTTTTAAACTGGAAGAAAAGGTGCAATAGCAACAAAGAGAAAGCTAGATGGTGCTAATATACTGACTTTACAGTTTGAACTAGATGTGCCGCACACAATCTTGGAAAGATAAATTAAATACTATAAACAGATGCAGAAGAGTTTACATATGTAGATGAAGAAATGCTGTATTTACATGAATACCTACTTACCTTACTATTTGGTTCAGGCAATTGTGCTGTCTTGATAACAAACAAAAAAGAGCAATAGGAATCTCTCAGATAGCCCCCTCTCCCCTTCATAAGAGTAACGAGAAAAATCTGTTCAGTAACTGCTGAAAAGTGTCGAGGTTAAACCCTGGCCAGCAACAAGCGTCACACAGCCGCTCACTCACTCACCTCCCCATGGTGGGATGGGGGAGAGAAACAGAAGAGTAAACGTGGGAAAACTCATGTGTTGAGATAAAGACAGGTTCATAGGTAAATCAAAAGCTGCACACACAAGCAAAGCAAAACAAGGAATTCATTCACTGCTTCCCATCGGCTGGCATCCCATGCAAGAAAGCATGGCTCCATCATGTGTAACAGTTATTTGTGAAGACAAAATGCCATCACTCTGAATGTCCCCTCCTCCCTTTTTCTTCCCTGGCTTTATACACCGAGCAGGACATCACATGGCATGGAATCTCCCTTTGGTCAGTTGGGGTCAGCTCTCCCAGCTGTGTCCCCTCCCAACTTTTTGTGCCCCTCCACAGCCTACTTGCTGGTGGGTCAGTGTGAGGAGCAGAAAAGACCTTGAGAGCTTAGCAACAACCAAATCCATCAGTGTGCTACCAACACTATTCTCATTCCAAATTCAAAACACAGCACTAACCCAGCTACCAGCAAGAAAGTCAGCCCCATCCCAGCAAAAACAAAGACAAAACGTAACATAATGTATAAAATTATTGCTTTTACTTAATGAAAAAATACTGTTATTTTAAGAAGTCTATGATGCACATTACCATATAATAAAAAGTATTAGGAAAGATTTTCTAAGATCTTGGATACATACAGGTTTCTAACACTTCTCTTTGAAGCAACTGTGTGCCTACTGGTTCTAAGAGAAACTAAACTTTCAGCTTAGTTGACATCTGGTTTCTATTTATTTTTTTCCAGTGTTGGTATAACACATTATTTAGAATTATTCTGACATATCTATATGCTCTGGCTCAGAGAAAGGTCTGAAATCAGTTTCAAATTCATCATATACAACAGAAAGACCTATCAGTGACAGAGATCACACAGCACTCGCTAAAAGTGAGATTGTATTCCTGACATCTTACTTTAACTGTAAAAGCCACCTAGAATTGAAATAGAGTAATTTCAGTGTGGTCACCTTCCACATTTCTCTGAGATAAAAGTTTCAGTAGCAGATCTTGTCTTCAGATTAGCCTTCATATTACACATCTTGAAGTTATAAAGCTAATTCTGTTCTTCCTTCTGCCCTTCTTTGCTAGGTGACCATGGACAAGCAGCACATAAAAGCTGGCAAAACCATTGTTCTGGCTAACTTCAGTGTCACTGTGGCTCCTCTTAGCTGAATTATGAGCTCACCAGTAGCTATGACAACGGTTTATCCAGGTGACAGTACCACACTTTAGCCCTACCCACTGAGAAGCCAGCAGAACCCAGTGCTATCCTTGGCTCGGTTACTAAAGTGCCTGTGACCTTGGGTGATCTCTGTTCGTTCTTGTGCTTCATTTCACTCATCTGTAAAACACATAATTATACTCACCTTACTCTCCAATGAACTCTTTTATCAACGGGTGACAAGTGTCATAAAAATGAGAGGGGAAAATCATTTATCCTTTAATTCTGCATCTTGGAAGACTGCTAACCAGGGCATTCATCTCACAGATTTCCTGTAGCTCTAAAACTACAACATCAGGAGGTGAAATGTGATACTTCAGTTATGTACAGGAACCAGTAGCTTTATTTACTGTTTATAAATGCTCTCCCTAAGAACATTTCAGTCCATTCCAAAAGCATGAGAGAAAGCCTTTTAAAAGGTTAGCAAATTCATAGTAATCCTTGTATTCTAAAAATACACCCATAAAATAATAAGTTGTAAGAGAAAAATGTCACAGATTCCTTACAATTTAGAAGATCACAAGTTCTAAAAAGTAGCCAAAAGAATTGCTTGACAGATGAGGGACAGGGAGAAAATCCGGGCTTGTGTATACTCAAGTGCTTATAGAATGAATATTCTAAACACTTGAAATTAAAAGTATAACAACACAACATGCCATAGCAGAAAGCAGAACATGACTAAGAAAGATGAATTTTGCCTTTCAGATGTTGGAAAAAGCTATGGACAAGAACTATGCTTAAATGTTTTACTTAAGTCAAACTCAGATATCACTACTTTGTAATACTGTTCTCTTTAGGCTGTTTAATTTGTAAGAATTTCATTTCACATTATTATTTATTTCCCTTTTTTAGGTATGACCATTAAGCATTACCAATCCTTTTAAAGCAAGCTACCTGAAAAAAATCTCAGTATTCCTTTTTTTATTTCTAGATTGGAGCAATAGAATAATACCCTTTAGTAACCACTAGGCTATGCTAACAGACAACTCAACTGACGCAAAATCTACTTTTGAACATTATGTATGCTTTAAATGCATGTGGCTATGCAAAGGCACATTAAAAAAATAACCAAATGTGCATTAGAAAAAGGTATTTAGAGTAACCCACATATCTTTAATGGATTAACCTATCCTCTGTGGGTTTTCAACACTAATTTAATTACAAGTTAAAGAGAGCCTCGTGAACCCTTCTGAAGCAAACTACGTCCCTAATGCAGACGATTTAACTTGAGAGAAATCATCAGGCTTTTAGCATTTTATACAGGAAGGTTTTAAACAAAATGTTGTTTATTTCCTATCATGGTTTGTTTTAGGTTCAAGTTTGTAAAAGAAAAGATGAATAGAAAGGTTACAAAACCTCTTTTTGTATGGACGTTTGCTTTGCTACCTTAACATCGAGACAGAAAAAATTATCATCTTACACGTGCTCTGGATTTTAGACCAGTAAAAAGTTACCACATTCTATGAGAAGATAACAAATCTATTATGAATTATGAGAAAGGAATCTGAAATATCCTGAATTGCCAATACTTGGGCCTGTTGCACAAATCTCCATCAATGAGTGACGTTTACCTTGTCATTACTCAGAATTTCTAGCTGTGCATGCTTCCCCTTGTAATCCATTGACAGGATTTAAATAGAAAAGGGTAGTTATGTATCTTTCAGTTTGTTTCATACTACAAGAGCCTTTCATGCAAGAATGAAACAACCAACAATCAAACCTAAAATAAACAATTAGATTATGTTTACTGTAAGACACATATAAGTATTTATTTTTAAAACATTTAACAAAATCTAAAGAAAATTCACTGATTGTTTTCTTGGTCGAGTGTTCTCTTGATCAAGCGTTTTTTTAAATATCACATTAGTGGAATAACACTAGACTAACTATGAAGGTGTCACCATAAGCACATGTAAAAGTCACGTGGTTATCAAAGCTATCTCGTTTTTGCTGAGGTACAAATGAACCGCAATTGAGATTCATAGTAGTGTTGAGTCTTAAGGATTTTTATTTCTTCTTAGGTCTTATTTGTTATGACTGTGGAAACTGGGAAATAAGATCTGAATGTACCGCAGTCAGAATATTATTTGTGAATTAAAATCCCAGTATAAGTACAAGATAGTATAATTTGTAAAACTGAATATCCTTGAAGCATAAATGTGAGACAGGTTTTCAAGTCCCTCAGCATATCCCATGTCAATAAGTAAAGTCAGTCTTAAATAGGAGAAAGTTTTCTGAAGGAATAAATCTGTAAACCCACAATTAGCTTGAGCCTGTGGGTTTTGCTGGGCCTTTGATTTCTGCTGACCCTGCAGAATTTGAAATATTTAAGCATAGGTCCCATATCTGAAAAAACAGCCTCTTAGTATCATTATTATTTTTTTTTTAATCATGAACGAGCACTAATCTAATAAAAACTCTCATTCTGCAATTGGCTGTGGGGTAAAATTTTAATTCAACTATGAATTAATTTTGAGATTCTCAGCTGAAAGTCATTATCTAATGCCAAGAGATTGCCTTTTTCTCCTATGAGACAAATATCAAACTTGTATATTAGCTTGTTAACTCAGACTGACACAGAAGATGTAATTTGTCTAGTTCAAAGATTGGGCAAAGATAAAGCATGAGAGGTTTCTGAAAAATAAACTGAAGAATTAGAACTCAACTGGGATAACCACACTAATCACATTAGAAGTCTGTTATTAAGATTGTAAAATTTAACTTGCTAATGTGACAAAATTCCAGTAGCAAGGACGATCACATTCTTTCCTCCTTTCATTTCCTCCCTTTTTGTGACTCTATGACACGGTGCTTAAATATCTGACCACGTACTAAAAACAAAACAGAACAAAATAAAATAGCCTCCCAGCCCTTTTCACTATTCATGACAGCAGCAGCTGCCTTCCAGGTCTTCGGCACCTTATTTTCTCCTATGGCCTATTTCATTGCCTGTTATGCAAACACTGCTTTATAGAGAGAATCGAGTTATTTGCTTTTCTGCATCGTGCAGGTTCACCAGGGAGCTGCCAAGGCCTGGCACTGCAATTACACTGCCCAGCAAAGCATAAGCCTTTGGCCATGCGTTAGAGAAGTGACCATGTCCTGCTTCCCCCCAGCTCACGAGGTGTGTACGAAACTTTTCTACCAGTTGCTTCCCAGTGTTTACCTTCAAATGTCTACAGCACTGGGAGGTGGTATATTCTCCCTGCATAACAGAAGACCTGAAGTACCAACAATTTTAGATGAAGATCTGATTTTTAGGTTATTTGGAGTCTAACAGCACAATGTATATTTACAGTCCAGTTTCCGCTCATTTGACTTAGTAGCTGTGAGTGCTGTGCACCTCTGCACAAAGAGGTTATCAAACTGGGCACAACAAAGAAGTAACATACCACTAATTACAATAGGCAGAAAAGTTCTTATAGACAGATCCTTCTGAGCAACACAAACAAGAATAAAAGCCAGTTCTTCCAGGGATCCCTCAACTACGTTAACCACAAAATATTCCTCTGCCTTCCTGTAATACCATTCAGCATCCACTGCATGTTTCCAGTCTCTTCAAAAACGAGGATTTCTCTGATAACACAGTATCAGTTTGGAACCAAAACAGCTTTACTCTGTGTGTTGAAATAGGTGGGAATCCCACTTGAAAAAAATAGCAAATGACTGCTTAATACTTACACTCACTCAGGGAGTCAAGAGAATTCTGCAGAAAGTGCCTGGATGATGACACTTCTTATCATTAACAGTTCCTGTCCATACACATTAATAATTCCTCTAGCAGGTGTTTTTTTCCCTCCAAACAAACAGCTTCTCCCACCCTCTCACTGCAAATCCAGTGCATCATACAGTATTTCATCAACATTTCCAATGGTTATTGGAGAAGTTATTAACATTTTTTTTTTCCCATTTCATATATATTTATGTTGGAGGACACCTCCCTCAGGACCTTAACTTTTCTAGACAAATGTGCAGGCAATAATTTTCATAGCTAACAGCTATAAAGAAAGGGAAATTATGATAGACTTTCAGCATTTTTGGTGGGATGAACAGCAATATTTGCCTGTAAAATAGTGACAGCAATGACCCTGAAGCAACTGTGCCAGGAACTGAGGATTCAAAATCAACATGAGAAAGTAACCAGCAACAGCAGAGGAAAAGGATAATGATTGAATTAAATTACTGGAAATAATATTTGACTGGTCAATCCATGTAATGCTCAGACAAGAAGACTAGTGACTTAAACCAGTATAGAAAAATCAAACTAGAAGGTAGAAAGACTGTTTGAAGACCCCAGAAGGACAGATCCTCAGCCACGAGAGCCTCTAAGGAAACCTTGGCGCATGATGGGAGGAAGCACTGGAGCCTTGTCCTTGTTTCTGGAGATCCAGGTCAAAATAAACTCCATGTTATACACTTGGGGCTGCTGAGAGCACAACCCCAGCATTGTAAGTGACCTGATCAAAAACGGGAACTTTTCCAGTCACCTGTTGGCAGAGGTGTCTGGCAATACAACATCCCTGACGTAGCTGTAATGTGGGGTGTGCAACCAAACCAGGTCACATGCAAGTTAGATGCAGTAGCTCTAGTTCCCCCCACTGACTCCATGACTACGTTCTCTCTCTTTCCTCCCAGCTCCCGGTCACCCATCGCAGGTCTCCAGTCAGCAAGTCTCATTGTTACAGTCTTGACTGTTTGTGTCTTAATTTTCCAAAACCAAACTGATGGTTGAGGTTGATACCTGTGAAATTTCAACCCAACCAATTACAGCTTTGCCAAAACTTAAATAAGTTTTTTTTAAAGTATCGCATATATGAAATGTTGGCAATTACTCTGCATACAATGAGCAGAATATTAACAGGAGATTAAAATGAGATCTAAATAATACCGGCAACTACATTAATTCCACATTAATTAATATGTTGAATAGTCCTTGTCTTTTGAAATGCACTTCTACTTGATTCAGAAGTTAGAAGGATGGAAAATAGCCCTGGTGATTGCTTTATAACAACAGATACAGCCTTGCCTACTGTCGGTGACACCACCTGATTTTGGAGTTGGGATAAGGAATAGTGGTGGCAGCTGTACACAGGAGCTGTCTTTATGAATAATCTATTCCATGTACTTATGTTATATAGGTTAGACAGAACATATGCATCTATATATATGCTAGACAGAAAAAATGTCCTTAAACTGGTTTTGTACATAAATTTATTTCAAGAGAAATACCATGCAGAGAAGAAAAGGAGAGGCCACGTTACAATACCATCACACTCAAGTACATAACTAATCCTACTGTAATGGCAAAATATGTTCCTCCTAAATATCAACATTTTTGTTTTTAAGTTCTATAAAGTGTAACATTCAAACCCAGTTTATGAATGACACTATACTCTTAGTTCTGCATGTCAGAGTCAGCTCATCGTCTGTCTTTACACATCACTGAACATCTGAAATTAATGTCACTCCTGACTATTCCAAACTTTATGTATAAAGCAAGGACATAGCACAATGCCATACTATAGGAACAGTGGTACACACTTGTAACGTTTAACAAATTTTACATTTTTAGCTACATAAGGTTAAACAGAGGCACAGCAAACCAAAATAATAAATAGAGGAAGCCACTTACCCACAGTGCTTCATGTGAGGTGGTTTATCCATTCTCACTGCCAGTTTAATTTTCAAGTCATTGTCCTGACTGTTCTTGGGGACTATCATTTTATGCAGATCAGGTGACTTCGGGCTGTTGGAAGTTGGATACAACACTACCTGCAAGTCATAAAGTAAAAACTTCAACAGGCTGATACAAAAAGACTTTGATAGTCTTTAATATAAACTTCAAAGCAGTAAAGATTCTCGTTGTCTCTCCTCCAATCTGAAAGATGACTAAAAAAGGTTTCACAAATCTAATAAACCAATTGATTAAATTTTACTGTAATAGAGGAATGTCAAAAATGAACTCATTAATTTTCTTACAAATGGGAATTTTCGTATTGTGAGTTAATAAATTTTCTTCTCTGTTAGCACACTCTGAATTAACAGTTTTAAACAAAAAGGAAGAGTTGATACTTCAAGATGGTCACGTACAATTAAACAAAAACCGGAACTTCTACATTGCACAGCGCTCTGCTGGAATCAGCCTATTGGAACAATGTCCTGTAGCATTACGCAACAGATCGCCCCTCCCACCCCAACAGTGACATTGCCTGAGTGAAGAAAAAAACATGTTCTTTCTTACCAACTCCCTTTTTTGATCATTAGCATTAATAAAAGCCAGTTATAGCAAAAAATTGCAGAAATTGGAGATTAATTACATCTTGGAGATTAATTATACCTTAATTGCACCTTGGATGCAAATGGAGTACAATAACTACAAAGCACCATGGTCAGTCCTCGTGTGATACAAAATAAACTTTTTGTTTAATCTATACTGGTAGGCATATTAAAAAAAATAAAAAATACACTGAATTTTAAAGAGTTATTTTTTAAAACATTTATACAAATTTCTTGATAGTTTTACTAGCTAACCATTAATTTCAGATTAATACTAGTCACAAACTGTTAAGCATTTATTTATTTACCATCCAGAAAGTGTATCCATTTATAGTCAGTACAAATAAGTATTCCTACTTCATGAAATCCTTACCCACACTCAGACATTTAGCTGTTAAATGCTGCTGGAACATAATTTACCTTCATTCTTCTTATAAACATTACTTTTGAACCAATTTTGACTCTAAAATATTCTGAACTTGCTATTTGGGAGATTTTTGTAACATTCAGTGAGTTCTGAATTACGATTATCTTGAAGCAGTATTTCAAAATTAACAACATTCTAAAAAGCAGCATTCTTCACATCTTTTATTTCTTGAAAACTAAAATTAATCATAACGTTAACCATCAAATTAATTTCTTATACATAGCTCTTGTGCTTTGTATCACATATATAAAACACAATGTGTTCTCCTCTGTGTTATTAGAAAAGTTAAATCAAGGATTTGAGCAAGAATCTCCAAGCCAGTATAAATCTAATAGATGTTATTAAGCCAAAAATATTACAATAGTGTCATTCAGATCTAATCTGAAAGATGACGTATGCTAAATGCCTTCAGCTTCTCATCTCAGTATTTTGCAGAAAATACGTTCCTGCATCCTGTTAATATCAGGAGCTCTAGTGAGGCAGAGAAATACGATGCATCACCCCTAATCAAGCGTGCAACCTTTATGACACTAGTGGGAGAAATAACCTCTCTGATCTATTGAATACATTCAGAACTTTTTAAAGAGACAGTAGAAGAATCAGTATATTCTGGTTTTAATAAGCCACGAGTCTACTTCTTGTTATTTTTGCAAATGCACTGCAAACTACTTATAACAGAGCTTATTCCTTCTTTCTCAAGAAACAAGCTGATCTTCATTTTGAGTAAAAGCCATCCCTTAAAAAGCATTTAAAAGCATTAGGAGTATGGCAACCTTTGTGTTCTGATGCATCAAACAGAAAATGATTTTTTAATTTGTTTATCTTTTTAAATGCAGGATTGTAAAAACAGAATTATTACTCATTCCTTGAATTTAATCACTTGGCATTCACATATGACTGTATGTGATGATATGAATTTTTCCATTTCTATAGTCTGCCATTTCTGTTGTCCTGTAACAGCTTATTACAGCTCATGCATCTCAAGTGACATCTTTCTCCTGTCAACTTCTTAAGTTTTCAGAATGCTGATGAAAATGTAAGCAGACAAGTGTGTAATTAATTCATACCTTCAGTACTGACAATTCCTTTTCTGAATTTTTAAAGGAGTATTTTGGAGCTTCATTTTCAAAGCTCTCACAATGAATAAGTATCTGGCAGAATATTTAAGTATGTACTACGTTGTGTTTGTATTACACTTTGTCATGCCTGCCAGCTTTAAACAAGGAGTGCTAGAAGAACTTTGTCATCAAACTTTTTATCTTTACACACAAACACACATACACACATGCACAGAAAACATTTGACAGGCATTAATTATCTAGACAATAACCTTCATACTAACAGTGCCCTTAAGGGCAACACTAACCACCGTGTCCCATATCATCAGGTGGCACAAACTGCATCATGAAACACTGAAACCAAAACACTGGGCAAATGTTCCTTAACAAGAAAACTGAAAAGTTGCTGTAATTTGTATTAAAATCATTCTCTCCACTATGGCACACTGCGATGTGATGTCTTTGCCATTGTCCACAGAAAAACTTTCCTGGCTGTTCTGTCTCGGATTTCCTTTCAGTGCTGCTTACGGGATTTTAATCTTCTAGTTGTTGTTCTATAATCTACTTTAAAAGATAAAATAGCATCAACTCATATGTCTTATCTAGAGGATATAAAACACACCTACAGGATAATCTTTCACTGTGCCCAAAACTTCTAAAGTTTAATAAAATTCCTACTACATCATATATTTCTGAATTAATTTTTATTTTATTTTATTGTAATTTATCTTATTTTATTGTTCTCATACTTCTGAATATCACCATAGCAGATTATTCAGCAGCACAGAGAACTATGAGTTGTTAGGCTGGGACTGTGTTTGCAATACATAAACTAACAGGTTCTCGTGGTTTGGGCTGGGCTGGCCACCCAAAACAGGACACAGGCAAACTGCACAAAAAGTATAATAAACTATTACTGACCAGAATGCAACACACCAAACATAGCCACTATGCACTGCATTGCTTCAGCTGATTTAAGGTGAATTAACAGTACTGGAACTGTGTGGGGTGAGACAATTCAATAAATTCAATCGCCTCATGATCATTAAAAATACTCAACCATGTGGCCCAATTATCTCTAGTATTACATTTTCTCAGACCACAATGTAACTGAAAATGTTGCAAGTTCCCTTTATGCCTTTCCTTATTTTGATAAAATAAACACAGAAATCTGAAATATTATAGAAGAACACATTTACGGATTTGTACAAGGTGATATCCTCCAAACACTGTTTCTTGTTTATGAATGATTGCAAATGTTTCTCTACTGGACTTAAAATATGACAGATTGAAAGATATGAAGCTAATATCATTTGATGTCTTAAACATCAATTAAACCATCATTCACTATGATTCAGTCTCCAGCTGAATCACAGTAGAAGTTATTTGAAGTACACCTAAGCCAACCAACCAATCCAGCCAAACTACTATTAAGTCTCCTCTATCTTTGGAACATTGATCATATCTTCTTTTAAAGGTATGAAAGAAAAGTTAAAATACTTTAAAAGCTCAAACAAATGAAACTTGGGACAGCAGACCAAACTCTCAACCTGTCCCCATCCCCAAGAAGGCACCTGATGTCTGGGGTTGCCCTTCTCCCTGCCACCCCAGGGAGCCCCTGCTGCTTCTGGCACTCAGCTCCCTGCCCCTTCTTCAAACTGCATAGTCACCAACAGGAAAGCCAGAAGATTTTATGAGACAAAAGAAATTCCTGTGCCTGATGTACTCTTCCAGATCACAAATGGTGCTACAAATTATTGCTTTCTGCCATTGACCAAACCTACATTTTCTTTTTATCTTATTCCATACCTAGAATGAAAAATTTTGCCTCAACACTTAAGGTCCGGCTAAGTTACAAGCTATTGAGAACTGAATCTTATGTCACAAGACCTTATTCATAAGCAGCATTGCCAGCTTTGTTCAGAATAAGCAATATATTCGTGGTCCTGCTAGAAACCCCATGATGAACTGGAGAAACCAAGTTCTCTAACTCCTGTGGTCTACCAGAGGCACTTCTAACTCAATTTGTGATTATTTAAAACTAAGAAACAGCAAGTGTGTGAGACATAAGATCATACTCTCACTCAGCTGCATTTGTTGAAGCTTTCACTATGCAATAGGACTAATTCATTCTATGGAAGACTTTTTCTTTCATGTTGTAAAATGTAGTGGTTTGAAAAGATGTTAGCGCAAGCACAGAGGACAGGCAAATTTTATGTTACAAAATAAGCATCCATTAATATTTGGCACATGCAAATTCATGCTGCTGGTCATTGTCTGACCAAAGATGATTGGAAAATTTCCTAGTTAAACATACTGTGTTTTATTGATTAGAAAATAGCATTGCAGAGACCAAAAACTAACTGAAGCTGATCTGGAAATAGATGAGTAGAAATGCCTACTGACTCCTCTCAAGTCACCTTCTCCCCTAACTTCAAAGTTTGAAGTTGTTCTGAGTTATGCCAGCCCCTTGTCCAAAGACAGGGTACTGTCAGAAAGCCAGAAGCTGCTGTCAGTGTGACAAGAGGGGAAGTTCCCTCAAATGCCCCAGCAGCACCCTGGCAAGCACAGCACCCTGAGCTGTGTGTCCCCTGAGCATGAAGTCCTGATGAACTACTGCCTGGAGGATGAAGCAAAAGAAGCTCAAGGGAAGGGGCAAGATTTAAGGCAGAAATGGGAAAAAGAAGGTGGTTCTCTTGAAGTTATCTCTCTTAGAGAAGTTCTCACCTAGGGAACCCCTAAAGAAAGGGTTAATAGGATCTTGATCACCAAGGGAGCTTATGAGTATTTTATGCAAGCTCCATCATCTCACCTATTGAGTGATCTCTCACTTTCCAGCTATGACTGTATTACAGCTGAGATACTGAGACAAGGCTTTAGGTAACAGATGGTTAAAAAGAAACAAAAATCAAACATAAAAACTGAACAGGTGCACGGTGAGAGAGCTATCTAAAATACCACTGTTGACAAAGAACTGGGAAGACTACAATTTATTCAGTTGATGGACCTCTGCTGATGCCGCCAGCTGAACACTTACCTTAATAGATGTTAGCAAATGATAAGATGCCTTTAAGTCCTTCCCAAACAGCCTCCCACCCCAGATCTAAGAGAGGGCATGCCTGAATGGAAAATATCTCAAGAATTTCTGATGAGAGCCATTCTCAGAGAAGCTACTGAGAAAATCCCTGTTAGTGTGGAAACAATAGGTCTCCAGTCAGACATAGCAGGGTGCTGACAGACTGCTTGGGGAGCAAGAGAAAAAGGGGGAATGGAAGCAATCTCTTATCATTTTCCAAACTTAAGAAAAAGACAGAAAAACTCATACCTGCAAAACCTCAGTCATTTTAAAATGTGAGGGACAAAAACATTCCCTAGGATGGCAGACTTTAAAATAAAATATTCACAGTATGAAATAGTCTGCTCAGCGGCCCTTCGGACACAACACAGAAGATATCCAACATGCCCAGTGCAGTCAGCATTCAGAAACTAGGCAATCATGTGAGTACAGGTACCGAGCCAACAGAACTATTTTATAATGTCTTTAAATGAAACCTAGAGTAACAGCACCAACGAAAAAAAAATCTATAACTGCACAGCTAATTATCCCAGGCTGCAGCCGACTGTGACAAACAAGTTGTGAGACAATAGTTCCTTTTTAATTGAATAGTCAAAACGACAAGGCTGAAATATTCTTATATTCAAAAAGTATCAGCACTCAAACACCACCCGCTGTTCTCACATTGAATTCACATGTGTGCTAAGCAAGCACAACGGCTGTCACTTTGAATTACTGGGTTTGAACATCTTCATACAAAAAGTACTGAACAAGGAAAAGTGGTGTCAGATCCCTGAGTTTCAGAAATCACCAGGCTGATTTTTCAGAAGTATTTACGCCAAACTGAAGGCTTCTTCGTGCTTCCTCAGCTGTTGCATGTACAAATGTAAACATCAATTCTGCCTTCTGTACACACACAAAAACATTATTGAAATGGTCAGATCACTGTCAGCCACACAAAAACTGTGCCATATATTTCAAAGATATATGAATAAAGTAAGTTCTTAACATTTCTTTATGAGAAAAAAAATCATCTTCAAAAGTGCAGCCTGCCTCACTTTCTAGAAGTTAAATTCAGTGGCTCACTGTATGTGGAGGTCTGCACAACCACAGGCAGAGTGCAACTCCAGAAGTGCATGCTCTGCAGAAGCCAAATCCACATAGCATCCTTTCCCCTCCTGTGCAGCATGTCTCCATTTTTATTTTCAATGGAAAACTGAGTTTGTTCAACTGTTCTCCAATTTGTGTATAACAGAGAATAAAGATTTAGATTTGATTCTTGTTTGAAGACACTTAAAGTAGTCAGTAGGGAGCCAGAAGAATATCCTCCAGCAAGCAAAATCTCCTCTTTGTATTCATGATGAGATCTATTTTGGGATATATTTTTTTTTTTTAGAGAAAGAGAGCAATTACAGACAAGCAACACGGTTAAGTACTACTTCCTGTTAAATGCTTTGAAGTGAGAAGATGTTAAGTAAAGATGTTAACTATCTTCTGTTGCTTGGCTCTCACCTGGTAACTTCTGCAGCAGAGGCTGAGTTTCCCAACAGGGAGTAAATAAAGCTGTATGTAAGGTCTGCTCTCTCTACTGAAAGCACGAACCTGCATCCTTTCTGCTCTGACATGGTGCAGTTACTTCTGGAAATCAGCATTGTCTTCTCCTTAAACCAAGGAGCTGCGGTGCTGTCAGACTCAGATCAGGGCTTATATATCAAGTTCTTAAGTGTGAGAGACTGCCATGCACTGATGGTGTTTCCATTGACCTTTTCTCCTCTGCAGCTCTGGGGAAACCTTTGCTGGGTCCACATTTCACATCCTCGATCTGCTTTCAGAAAAAACTGATCCTTTGGTGACAGAAGAAACCCATTGGTATGTGATGGAAGTTCAAAATTCAAATCATGTAGGTTGATGCTGCCTTCCTTCACAATAACTGCAGGGTATGGGAAATGCAAACTTCAGTTATGTAGAATGCTGTCTTGGGTCAAGACACATGCTTTGAAGAAAGTACAAGACAGATGAGAATTAATGTCCACAGCAAGCCTACCTCAGAAGGGGCAGGACTGAGTTGAATTTTTAAGTACAGAAAAAATAACAGCAGAAGTATCTTCAGGCCTTTTCAGAGCATAACAAACCTATCCGAATCAGCTGCACTCCTGCAAGTCACAAGTCACTGCGGTGTAATGACCGGGCATAAAGTTGCCAAATTCTATTAGAATTAAACTTATGTAGTGGGATCCTTCAATTTTTTGAAGGCTACCTGAATTTAAATCTCTCAAACCTGAAAATTAAGACATTGAAAACAAATTCAAACAACATGAAACAACATGAAAACAAATTTCATGTTCTTTTCCACTGCTATGGACCATGCACTGTAACTAATGTCACTGTGGGAGGTTTATCTTGTACAGATGTATCTTTTACAGAAGGTACTTTTGGGCAAGGATGGGGACAGGACATTTTTGATAGATCAGGAATGGTAAATTTGGTAAAAATGGTAAATTTTATTTGGTAAATAAAATGTAAAATCAGTATCCAAGCATCTCTCAGGAGCTTCTGCTTGCTACACCCAATCTCAGCACAAGCTTTAATATAAGGGGAAAAAAGGTGATGGTCTCTGTCAGTTGTGACAAGGAGGAAAAAAAATCCAGCAAAAAGTGGTGATTTTAATAGCCTAATTCTGGTACAATCTGTCAAACTTTGGGGCATCTGATAAGAGCATGCAACACTGCTGAAGGAGAGTAAGAATCAGAAACAGGAGATTGCTCTGTCCTCCCTCACCCTTTACATATCTTGCTTTGTTCCTGAGAAAGCTGGGTCAGACTCCATCCAACAATGGCAGTAGGCTTAGCCCTAGTCCCTCTCAACTGCCTATTTTAATTCTGTCTCTCCCCCCACCACTCCAAACCAAGAAAGGAAAGTTATTACCTTCTTTAAACTGGTCTAAGCCAGCTGACAAATACAAATGTGTCAGAAGGCAGCCAGGAGTGGGAAGGGAGTGGACACAGGGAAAAAACGCAAAACAAACCATCCGGGGCCACAGGATACAGTTAAGGCAAAAGCTACATTCAGTGTTTTACATTTGAAATGTTTCAGTCTTTAAAAGCATTTAAAATCTTTTATCCTTCTGTCCTAGAAACTAGCTGCAGCGTAAGAAAGCAGACCAAGCTTATACCTGAACTTCAGCTATTTAACCCGGTAGAGCAAGAGCATCCTGTTAACACTGGTAATTCTTAGCCCCTTTATTCTGTTAATCTTCCTCTTCTTCTCCTAGTTCCCTGTCAATGACTATGCTGGCTACTGTTCACAAAGGCCACATAGTCCTTTTTCCACTTCCCTGCACCTTTGCATTGACTTTCCTTTTGCTTCTTTGTAAGGACTGAGCAAGCAGAGACAAAGAAACTTCTCTGTGTTCAATAGCACCATGCAGTTCCTGCAAGTCCACCCTTTCAGCATCTCTTTTTATTGTTCTGAACCCAGATATTGTTGAATCTGGTCTGCTCAGCTGTGCCCCTGTGGCTCCTCTGCTCTATCTGCCACAACACCCGCCTGGCTCCTGCCAGTCTGTCACCCCTATTGGCAATCTTCCCCATGAAGACCCCAGCTTCAGCTTGGCTGTCCTTGTCCAAGTGACCTTGGAGGCCTCTTAGAAGGACATGAGAGGAGGTAAGAAGTGGTTATACTGGGAAAACAGTCCTGACCTTACCAACTGACACAATGTGCGGGAGAATCTGCTTTTGTGCAGCTGCTTGCACTTGGAGGACACAAAGAGGGGAAGAGCCCTGCTCATCTCAGTAAGATGTCCTTGTTTGAAGGAGAAGCAGCATGACTGAGCGTTAAAACATAAGCTCTCCTCTATGTGTTAATGTGTCAGAGGGGAGAATTTCAACAGGAGATGTGGTGGGGATGGGGGGAAGGTTTGCGGACCCTCTCTGCCTCGTCCACAGTACCTTCCTCTTTCTATGATACATTGTACTCTCTAGCCCATGATTTAGGCCTAAGAAGGATAAATGACCCTGTCAAGATAGGAAAAATGTAAAAAGGGAAGGGAAGCTCATGCAGTACGAGAACTCTTATTTCAGTCTGACAATATTATCTCCATCACATCACATCTCCCGCTCCTTACATTATGTCAGTCTTTTTTCCCTTTCCCCAATCGTTTGCTGTATTTATTATATGCCAAGTCTTCTCTCTCTCCTCTTCACTCCTAATTTGAATAGCCACAAGCATCGGTAGGTCACCTAGAAACTGAAAAAAGTTTTAAACAAGACAGAGAACCATCATGGAACCCTGATGCAAGTTTCTGAAAGGCAATCTGAGTCAACGTATCATGTTTTGAACTACAAAAAGTCACCCTTTAAAAGAAAAAGAACTGTTTGGCAAAACTGCAGCAAAGCAGGTGCTGTAACAAATACCTTCCACTGTTTTATGGCATGTTTTATCAGTACTTGCATTCCTATGCATCATTTCTCACACGTTTCTTCTTTCTACACATAATACTCACTCTTCCCAGTTCTTTATCTTCCAGTGCCAGTACCCCGGTGCTTTCTGTAAAGAGTTTTACTTTGACAACAGGTCGAGGGTGAGTAGTTGTGAAATCTCCTTGAGTTCCCCATCTGCAATAAATAAAAGAACAGAATTTAACTAGGGCAGAGGATAGTCCTGAGAAGAATAGGACTGTGATTTTTTGTACAGAATATTTATCAGTGCATTCCTAGAACTTAATTTCCAAACTTTTGGGAGGAGAAGATGGGAAAGAAGGGGGGAAGTTCATTTTTGAGCATCCAATATTGAGATTAAATACCTACATGTCTGATCATCTTCTCTTGATAAGACAAATCAGGATTTTTCTGTATGACTTCTGTCATAAAAAAATCAATCATAAAGGAAGAATGCTGCCTTGCAACATCAAACACAACCCAAGCGCTTTGTTACCTGCACTCTCTTCCTCAGGCACCAGGATATATTTGTCCCTGAGCTTCCAAAATCCTTGAACTGTGCACACCACAATCAATAGGACCACCCAAACAATCCTTCTACTAAGAAGCTTCTAATAAAATAAAACAAAAGCCTCTCTCCAAAGATCTAGTACTAGCATTAACTCGTAGACAGAAGAAATCAGAAGTCATACTGACTAAAGGGAAGAGAAAAGATCCAGCCTCTCAATGAATGGAGAATCACAGGAGTGCTGCTCAGCTTCTGCAAGCTGAGGGGCAGGCAAGTGCCATGGCATGTGCTGGGGTCTGGACATCCCAGCATCTGGCTCCAGGACCTCCCCAGAAAGAGGTGTAGCTTTCTTAAGAGACACATCCTCAGGCTCCATTCCCGCAGCACACTGCAGGGAGGGATGAGGCGCACCTAAGCCTTGCCCAGGGAGCCTCACAGAATTTGCTACTTCTCTAATTTAGATGCATAAGACTGATGTGGATGGGACTAATACTGTTTTTGAGACTAATGTAGTACTGGAAATCATCTTTAACATCAGCTCTGATCATCATCCTTGACTGACATCTTTCTCCCACCTCTTTTTCCATCAGCAGCAGTAAACGTAAATCCTGGGCTAAAAAGCAGCAGTATGAATCTATTCCTAAAGGTTAATGTTCATGGTGGAAACATTCTGTGCTCCTTCACGCTCCTGGCTGATCGGGACTTCAGCTAACTTTCATAGCCTCTTACGACCATGTCTTTGGAAGGGAACTATCTGGTAGAGGAGAGGGTCACAGATGTGCTAATATAATTGTATCTACTCAAAGATCTCAAAGATCTAACATTTTCCTTCCAAAACACATTCATGTTCTGTCAAATGCATTTATTAATATCTATTGAAACACTAGTATTTCCTGTTCTCACATCTGCTTGATCTCATTGGAGTAGCTGTAGTGGAACATTTCTATTACATTTAAAAGCCAAGCTGTCAGGTACAGGTCAAACAAATCCGTATTCTTCTTTTAGGTTGAGCTCGTCCCCTGATATTTTCCTGGAGAAAATACAACACTTCTCAGAAATATCTTTCTGATTCACAGATTAAAAGACAATTTCCATGCAAAAGATTGTTCATATTATTCATAAGACTGAATAACTTTTTAGTTGTTTAATTGAACAACTTTTTTACTGTTTTTAAATTAGAACTTACCATGTGGCCTCCAGAATTTGGGCAATGAATAAAGAAAAGTTACTTTTCTTTAACTTTCACTAAATTTAAAGTTAACTTTAACTTTCAATAGCAATAACAATGAAATATTTTCTGCAAGAAAATAAATCCTACAGCTGACTTTTACTTTTCATTCAGGGGAGCAGGCAAACCTCTTTGAAAACAGAAGGAAATTATACGTGCCATTTTGATCTCATTTAAGCCAAAGTATGTTGCAGACAACTTATTTCAAGCATGCTCTGCTATGGAGATATTGAACAGTGGAAGAAAGATGAGAAGGAAGAACTGGTAAATTAATTCACCTAATTTCTGAAATTGGTATTTAGAAGAAGTATATTTTTAATAATTCTTAACATTAGAAAATTGTAATGCTTTATATTTGTAATAGTGTATGTTTTAACTACCAAATGTATGTAAGCAATGGAAACAGTAAATCATCCACTTCCACACATTTGGAGGAGCCCTTGATTTATGACTTTCTGTCCAATGATTGTTGCTAATGGTGCTAATTTTGGTGCTGAATGCGTCTAGGTGGAAAGTGCAAAATTTTTTTCAAAACATATATGGATCTCATGCAGTATTCATATTAAGCTAAAAATTCCCATTATTGCCTGGTGGTTTGCTGTTTTTTTTTTTTTTTAAAAATTTTGCTAGAAAAGTAGTCAAAAGTAACAATAATTTCAGTGCTAAATGCTGCAGTGTTGCTTACTGTGCTGTCAGCTGCAGACCATGTAGCATACTTCAGCTCTCTAAAATGATCAATGTTAAATATAAAAAAGTCCCTAATCTTGCCTCCTCATGCTCTCATTTTGCCACATCATTTTCCTTTGTAGACATAATTTTTCTGCTTTCACCTACTCATTCTCTTTGCTACAAAAACTGCAATGATTTGATGTTTGACCATTTTCAACCACAAGCCCCAGCCTTTTCACCATATTTGCGAAGCTGTCAGAGGTATGTGGGCTGACACCATAATTATTGACAGAATCCTTTGCCAAAGTTAATTTCCCTTCACTGCAAAAGTATCCTCTACCAGCAGGGAGGCGGATGTTTACTTCAGGTAAAGATTTATCACTGTCACAGAACCCAGTCTAAGCAAATTTATTTTTCTGCTTCATTTTGGAACACATTTCGTATACAGCAAAATTCTTTCTCAAGGTTTTTCACTCTAATCATGGTCTCTGTTAGTCAAAACTTTTCTTTATGAGATCTTAAATATCCAGTCTTACATGGTAGTTCATGTTATAAAACTTATTATTGCAAAGAAACATCTAGAAATTTTATTTTAGCTTTATTTATTGCAACATTTTCTTTCTGGCAAACTATCAAGTCTAAAGAATTTTGCACCATCAATAACTGACATTCCTCAGCAATTAGGAAACATTTTCCTTTTTGAAATCAGTATCACAGTATATTGGTCTCCTTGGTGCCTCCCTTTGCATCTTTCCAGGTTTGATTCTTGCTTTTAATCTATTGCATAAGTCAACCTCAACAGATTTTTTAAATTTTTCGTTGTATCACCTTCTGGTCTTCTGATAGATTTTTCTTATTCCCTATCCATACAGAGATGTGTTACAGTGCTGGAATGAGCAGGAAGACCCACCAAAACCAGTTTGATAGGTGTCCTACTGCTTCACGGGACTAAGAGGGTTACCAGCACTTCGTCTTCGCTCATTGCTGAGCTAGACTGGAAGTACAATGTTCAGGTCTCCATAACATCCCCATGTCTCAACTGTTTCAAGGATCCGTACCAGCTTTGTTGTTTCTACTTCATTCAGGAGCACACTTTAACTGTAGAAAACTAGGTATCCATGATTTTCAGGTTAGAAATAGTAATCACAGAGCAAGTCGTGAGATGAAAGGCCAGGAAACAAAAAGGCAGATGAGACTCACAGCACCTCCCTGACACATCTAACTGATGCTTTAATATAGTTCAGAACACCTTAAATCCAGGTCTGACAAACACTGTGTTATCAGTGAAGTATTGTGTGAATGTGGAATGCATGAAGCATTTTGTATTACTAACTACAACTATCCAGGCAGAGAGAGAAAACACGTGAGAGAGCCAGCAAGTCGCTGTAACAGCACAAGTTACCCCACAGCGATCTGACAATAAATCTTTAATTTGATGCGAAGGCGCCATTCAGCCAAACAAAAATAGAGCTAAATCCATATTTATCTGATTTTGGCTTTTTTTTACTGAGACTCCTAAAGAGAGTATTAGTTGTTACTAATTGCTGCTAGTTCTTCTCCACTAATAGTGGGAGAAATTTCATAGGTGTTTCCTGCTCTCTTTTGAGCTCAGAAATACCCATCCATTTGGCCATGACTGACACCAGGATGCTGCACAAGAAATCATGGCCTTATCGCTAATAGCTGTCCCATACAACCCAAAGGCACGCTCATTTTCTGTCTTTTGCATACTTCACAAAATAACACAAACATTCCAGTTTGTCCCCTTAGTAAATGCTTTTGAAAAAAGATGTTGAAATGTCACTGCACAAGTGACAGAAGTTTATTATGCAGCATCAAGGATTTACTAGGATAACAATTATTCCTTATATGTAACATTACAATCACTATTTTATTCTATATATATATGTCTATATTCTCAATTACACCAGTGGGAACTGGAATTCAAGTCTGAAACCACAAGGGGAAGAGTTTCTATATTAGTACCTTTCTATGCTTCAAAATCTGATTTAGGTTGCAAATATTTTTCCTGTGGGAAGGAAAAAAAAATTATACATATTCTTATTTCACTATTTGAAAATTACTCATTCATTTTGATGGAAGTGCAAAGAGCATAATTTCTTCCATCAGAGCAAGCACATTAAATTGCAGCTGAAAGGCAATGTATAAAGAAGGTTCTAAACAAGTCATAATGTTCTTTTACAGTAGAGGCACAGACAAAGCCCACACTCTGGCAAACTAAACCATGAACTTGGCCAAGTATCTTAGCCTTTCATCACTAAAGTCTTATCTTTTGTATGTCTTGACTCTGGTCTTCCTCATGTCACTGTGATTCCACAGTTTTATGCAGAAATCCTGATGAGAACTACAGACATATTGTTTTACAATCCCTACTACAGAAAACTGGTATTTTGCATAAATACATTCAGGGCTGTCAGCTAGTGAAGGACCATTACAATAGTAATGGCTTTACCTCTGAGGTTCCCATCAAAATGTTCCTAAACCTACAAAATGCAGATTTGAAAAAGATAGATTGTTCCACAGTGATGGATTACAACAGGAAGGAGTAGCACAGAAAAACGGGAAATTCTGGCATAAGGATGGAAAGACATACAAATGCCTTTAAGTGCCAACTTTGATTCCACCTAAGCAGAGTCTACACTACTGTCCCTTAGTTTTTATTTTCTTTATTTTTTAAAACCCTTTTTCACTTATTTGCCTCTATGTAGAAACTTTTGACTCAGCACACTAGTGGTCTGAAGTGTACGCTAAACACCCATCTCTTCAGCACTTCCCTTACATAAAAGTTGGGTGTTCAACACCTGTAGCTGCACACACTAAGAAGCTCAGCATTCAATTTCTGGACACATTGACGAATTTCTGTCTACTACTGTCACTCAGAAAGAGTGAATGGGTGGGATTTTTCCCTCTGTGGATTCAGCTGCAAACTAAAAGGCTTTTAGGCTGGTTGCTACTAAACATCGGTAAACTCTTCTTGAAACTCTGCGCTGAGGAACTGAAAGATCCGAGTCAGATCCTTATTTCAGCAAGAGTAAGGATACAGCGTTTTGATAGATTTGCTGAACTGTAAAGCTCCTTTTCACAACTAGAGTAATATGAATGGGAGAAAAGAATAATTTGATCATATGGTGGTTTTTTTCCGGTTTGCTTTTGGTAAAAATAATAACTATTGTCAATAAATGAATTAACAGAGCTCAAAATTACTATTTATCACAGAGCTCATAATGAGCTAGACACAATCACGTATTTAATTTTAAACATTGTTCCTATCTGAAAAAAAAATTGTAAAAAACTCCCAAAATTGTGAATAGCTTTTCTTTAAAATGAAAAAATGACTAATATAAACCAGAACGGAAAACTAGAAGAGTGGTTCAATGCATAATAAGTAATTAAGTATAAACACTCATTTAGAGTTTCTAGACTGAAGAGGAGAACAGTGCACTCTAACACTACAGAATGTTATTATGACAAGTATTGTCATCACGAACATAAAACAGTATGAATAAATTATTACTTGGTCTTGTTTTGCCATCTTGCTTTGCATACAGGCAATCTTGACATATCAAGGGAAAGACTTTCAAGAGTATGTAGCAAGACTGACACACTGCCAGGCACTGGGAACCATTGCTGCAGTATTGTGTGAAGAACTCATGAGAGGTATTAACTCCTGTTTCCCACTGAGTTTCAAACCCAGCCTGGGGCTGGTGATGCACACAAAGGCAAGACAAGGCCGTTTATGCTTTCAAAATTCCTTTTTCCATATTTACCTCACTTTTGCCTTGAAAAACGTAATTATGAATCTATCACAACCTTGAAGAGTTGTAATTCCTATTTATTTCATGTTATTTAGTATTTGTGTGACACAACCTTTAAAACGTTGTACAAAAGTTGATAAACTGACAGTACTTTGATGAACCAGATAGCTGAAATCATCTCAGTCTAAAGATGTGGGAAAACAAATCACGAAATATATTGACTTGTCTGAGCCTGCACTGTTTATCAGGGAAAACTCAGGTATCAAATCAGAAAACTTCAGTATTCCATCTGGCTTCATACTAATTCTCTTTTATTCTGAAACCCCTTTTACTCCTTTTTTTTGGCTCCTACTGTTCTTATCAGCTGTCTACATTATTCTGCCTTTGTTTCTGCTGTCCTCCTACACTCAATCTGCTGGTATGGCTTTCAAGTAGGCACATTAACCTGTAGACTCGTACCTTATATGCTCAGGAGGTACTAAGAAATTTCAAGATCTATTAATTGTTTCTTCATCTGTTCAGTGGACTATTCTGTATTCTAAAAGCACTGGACCTCTTTGACACCTCTGAGGATCAATGCACATACTAACACAGTGACAGCAAGTAAGAGTCTGCCCATGGTTCGGTGACAAACAGTTTTCTGAGTCTCACAAGCGTTTAAGACATACAAAGTATTTTTAGCCTGAATACAGCTCAAAAGCAAAAACTTTCTTTTAAACCCTTTAAAACTTCTTTTAAACCTTTCTCTTCACTCAAAACAACAAACCAAAACTAAATAAAACCATGAAACTTGTTCCTATTCAAACACTGCATCTAGTAAAATGTTTAGCAGTTATTTTGAATGTACTTGTATTATATTGCTTACAACAAATACAGGGAAATCTTTGAAAGGTCTCTTCAAACCAAGATAAAAGAACAGTGTATTTTGACAATGTAAAATGGGACCTTCCGATTATATAAAAATTTAAGAGAAATCCAAAGGACTATTGCCCACAGGAAATAATTCTGTTGTCCAAAGATGAGGCAGGTGCAGACCACTTGGAATGACAAATTTAAAATCTAATCTACCAGAGTACGCCAGGAGGAGAATGGAGGCAAAATCTGAGGTAATACTCCCCAACCCCATCCTTTTTTTAAACAGACCCCCATCCCTCTACATGATGCTCTACAGGCAGATGTAAATGCCTTTGCATTCACTTTGACCCAGCCAGAGACCATGTAGCAATATTAGTATGAGGCTTAACCCGATCCAAAACATTTTTATTCTAATCAGGATTTAATTGCCTTTGGCTCAACACCACAGTATCTGTAGCCAAATGCCTTCCAGTTTGAAGCTGGATCACACACGTATAGACATCTTAGCACAATGTTAGAGAAAGCTTATGGTTGTCTGGAAAATATTAGTCACATTTGCTGTGGATCAGGTGGGAATGAGAATGGAAACGGATATATCATGTACATTAAGGAGCATGTAAACAGTCCTTCTCCAAGCCGTGATTGTTATAGTGAAAGGGGTAACAGTGGGACACGTATCTTCAATTTCCAAGGTTTCCAAATTGCACTATGAAATAAAACTGGCATCAGTCTTTCAGGAGACATATAACGTTATTATACATTTTAAAAGATGACAGCCCCCCGCCTCAACAACTATTTTTTTAAGCAGGGGCATTAAACGAGGAGGGTTAATACCCCAATTCCGAACAGAGAACCTATTACTATAAAGCCTTCATCCCACCAGCTCTCCGCCTGGGGTCTAAGCACCGCAGCAGAAGGCAGCACACCAAAGCCATCGTCTTCAGAAGTGCAAACATCATGCCAGGGCAGAAATCCTGGCTGCTTTCAGTCAATTATTAGCATGCTGAGCACACAGGAGTAAGAAGAACAACCGGGATTTAGCCAGAATAATCAAAAAGATTAAGGTGAAGAAAATTTAAAAAAGATATGCCCTGGTAGCAGAAGGATTATGTTTATTGCTAATCATCCAAATACAGTAGAGATTACAACCAACTAATTATCTCCTCCCTCCTCTCATCCCAGTTTTTCTATGTCACACTCTGACAAGTGAATATTCCCTTATAACAGCAGTGGTTTTCACAAGTCCCTTAGGTACGTAGACTTACAAGAGAATATTTTGAGAGTTAATCATAGAAGCAATGTAAAATTTAAGCTGGAAGGATCCACTGGAGATCATCTAGTTTAAACCCAGCTCAGAGCAAGGCCAGTTAAAATCAGGTTGCTTAGGTTATTATCCACTTGAGTTTCAAGTTTCTTTTAATATTAATAGTCTGTATGCAGTTCATATTTCTTAGCAATGAGGGGTGAAAAATCTCTTAGATAATATAAATTAAATCTCTTAGATAACATAAGTCTCATAGATAATATACATTTCTGGAAGCCCAGAAAGCCAACCGCATCCTGGGATGCATCAAAAGAAGTATGGCCAGCAGGTCATGGGAGGCGATCCTACCCTTGTGAGACCCCACCTGAAGTATTGTGTCCAGCTCTGGAGTCCTCAACATAGAAAGGACGTAGAACTATTGGAACAGGTCCATCGGAGGGCCACAAAGATGATTAGAGGGATGAAGCACTCCTCCTATGAAGACAGGCTGAGAGAGTTAGGGCTGTTCAGCCTGGAGAAGAGAAGGTGCCAGGGGGACCTTGTAGCAGCCTTTCAGTATCTGAAGGGAGCCTACAGGAGAGCTAGAGAGGGACTCTGTCAGGAAGTGTAGTGATAGGACAAGGCGTAATGGTTTTAAATTGAAAGAGGGAAGATTTAGATCGATAGTAGAAAGAAATTGTTTCCTGTGAGGGTGGTGAGGCACTGGAACAGGTTGCCCAGAGAAGCTGTGGCTGCCCCATCCCTAGGAGTGTTCAAGGCCAGGCTGGATGGGGCTTTGAGGCACCTGCTCTAGTGGGAAATGTCCCTGCCCATGGCAGGGGATTTGGAACTTGATGATCTTTAAGGTCCCTTCCAACTCTAACCATTATATCATTCTATGATTGTATTATAAAATAGTAATCAATGTCAGAACATAGCACAGAAACTTACTTATTTCAGAAATCCTGGTTTTTGGTTTTGTTTTTTTTTTTTTGGTGGATATCATAACAGTCTTTATATATGAGGTGATTAGGTCTTACTTCTATTCTTTAAAAAGCAAGCAATTGCTCAGTCATCAAGAATAACTGAATAAAATTGTCATGTAAATTTTCAGCTGAATCCATATTCCTTTTTTGAAACTTCTCCATCATTAATCCAGAACTCTAGGCTGGAATAAATGTGTATTTTTTTCTTCTCCATCTTTTATTTTGCAGAACCAAGAAAACATCAGATAATTTCCTCCTGGCAATTTCTTTTTTTCTTCTTCACAGCTGGATACTAGACTGACATAGCATCCAATTTTTTTGAAAGGTAATTTCTTCCACCCTATTTTGTGAATTGCTCCAATCTTGACAATGCAAAAAAGGAAGACTTACTGACATATAGCAAGATGAAAGCTATGATGGAATTTATCCTTTAAAGATATAAATATGAATCTTAGAGCAAATTATAATAATCTTAATTATGCAACCACATGAAACTTTGGCTTCCCTAAAATTCCAAAACAGTTATTCAAAGACCACACTCATTTTCACCAAGTTTTCAACACTGTCCACATCAACATTATTATGTCTCTCAGGCTTTAGCCTTTGAAAAGATGTTACTAATAATACACAGAGATTCTCTAACATACAACCTCACTTCTGTAAATGTTGCATAAAATGTATTTATGTTTTAAAGAAAATAAGTCTGGATGCCAAAAGTAGGCTTAACAATTCTACTTTACTACCTTCTGTAAGACGAACGTTAGATTTCACTGCACTTATCTGTGAGTAAAAAACTTCCAGAGGTAATAGTCAAAAGAACAGGTGAAATCCATCAAGTAAAAGATTCTGTTCAAGGAGCTAAATCCTAAAGAGGATTTATCCTCAGAAGATATAATAGGAAGCATAGGAAGCAGTTAGATCAGGCACTCTGAAAATGCAATCTCATTATCCCTCTGTAAAAATCCCATGTGCAAGTCTATTCATTTCAACAAAAAAGCACACAGACAAACAACAGAAAAACGTTTCATGCCCTAAGGAGAGCTGGTCAGTTTGGCAGTAACAGGCCAGTTTAATTACTGCCTGATAAGCAAACACCTGTGCTTCTTGTTTCTTGACATGTTTAGTCTCTAGTTTTATATTTAAGCCTCAAACAACTATGAGCTAGGGACAACTTTTTCATTCTACTTTTTCTCCCACGCAAGAGCAATATCATGGATTGCTACACATTTAAACAATATAAGGAATGATTACTGAAAAACAACAGTATAATTAAAAGTATTACTGACCAAAATTAACCTCATTCATGCAAATGTAACAGAGCAGTAGCAGGCGTAAAAAAAGAGTATGTGTCCTTTCACTTTCCTTACATACAATACATCTTTGTCATGCAAACACAAGTTAGGTGACAGTTGTAGGTATGATCATCTCTTTGCTTCCCTTAATCAAATATAAAAATTAGAAAGATCCAGGGGATTCCAGGGCCCATGACCAGGAAATAAAACCAGCTGATGCTTGGAATATGACTATCACAGGTTATAAACGTTGTCTAACCTTTTCCACTTCAGAAATACCATCTTAGGCCATATTCTCAAAACATTCTATTAAAAAAGTACTGTTTTTTTTCATGAGTGACCATGTTGTTTAAGGAATTTCTAAATTTTAAAAATTAAGCCTTTTTTTTTAAAAAAAAAAGTTCCCTAAAATGTTTCTTTAATTATGTATCCCCGAGTACTTGTACTTCAAATACTTTATGGAATTAATGATAGTAGAATATTGCATAAAAAGAATGTGAGCAGCATTTACTTTATTTGTGCAGTCTTGGTCAAGGTTCCCTGCCTTCTCTGGTCAGATATTTAATCATGCATTCTACACACACTTCTAATATGTAATAGCCCTTTTTATAAGGTTATGCAATCACTGGTAGCAAAATATGATCATCTTACTTGTCTTGTTTACATGAAGAATATCCTGGCTCTGTTGAAATTTTCTCATCATGCAAGATATGATCTTTTTCTATTGCATAAATATATGACAACAGAATGTCACTTGTAGTGATAAAAGATAGCCTATTCCTATTTTTTATCTTTAGGTGTGATTATGCATACCCAAATAGACAACACTTTCCAGAAACCGTGTTAGTTAATATTCAGAACAAATAAAAATCAATGATAAGAAAGCATGTGGACACCAGACTCCACAAGACTAAGAACTAAGCCACATCAGTAACATTTGAAAAATGAAATTAGCACTGGATTCTGCAAGATGACCCCCTGTGGCGTCACAGCAACAAAGTTATGCAAAGCTTCATATGACTGAAGGGGTCCTCTGAAGGCTCTGCTTACTGATCTCTGGCAGAAAAGGTCACAGGCTATGTTGGAGAGATTTTCAGCAGGACTAAAAGGCAGGAAACGGTTGGAAGGAATGAAGAAATATTTCACAGGCAGCAATAAAAATTTTATAGGGTTTGCATATGAAGCTGTCTAACTGATCTGTTTGTAAAATTGCCTAAGACTTAAGCTCAGTCGAACTCTATTGTTCTATAGCATTTGCATTTTAGAATGATCACGTTATATGTAACATACATATACACAGTGCTTTACTTAGCTTGTTAAAGAAAGAAATGAGGCACTTCAGTATAAACTCACAAAATTATTATTCAAAGCAAGAAAAAACAGACATGGGTTACAAGTAATAAGGAACCAAAATTTCTTATTGATAAACAGCCAGGATAAAACCATGTTGTCTTCTCTGGGGCTCTAATTAGGTCTCTCCCCTTTAAGAAAGAACATGGTTTCTAATTTTCTTATTACTCTTATGGAAGCATTGAGGGATTCAGAGGAATACTTAAATATACAGTCATAAAAATAATTTAGAAAATACTCAGTATTTTGGAATAGCGGATAAATCCTGAATTAAGTCTCCACTTGACACAGGCTTCCATTAATCTCCACTCTAAGGTCACACTGGCTTGCACTCCATTTTGAAGCATTTGTCTGAGTATCTCATTTTCTCCTTTTCACTGTCAAAGCTTTTGAAACTTCTGGCTGAGCAGCAGCATCGCAATGCATACACCAGTGTTTCGCAGATGAAAAAACCAAGCATAAATAATTCTTTATACTGCTTCTTTTCACAAATGTAGCTACCAGTTCAAAACGATAAACCAACTACAGAAAAAGTATGTGACAAGCACATGATTTGGAGCTCTTGCCAGCAGTCTCCCACAGCAGGCTGGTGGTAATCATTCACTTTTCATCACAGTCTCATTCTATGCTTAGCGTGAGAGCTTTGCTACCCTTTTCTAGCTGCACATCCTATATAAAATCTGAAGTTATGTTCTCATTTATCTAGGATTTGTCAGTGCAAATATGTTACTGGTAGTGATTTGAAGAGTCAAGCTGAACAACAGTTCTTCTTGATTCTTTTTTTTTTCTTTTTTCCCTGGGACGAGTTTTGTGTTTTCTTCTCCAGCCTCACTGATTATTTTCCTTCATACCAGAATGACAGGACTGAAAATTATCCCAGTAAGAAGCCAACTCCAGCAGCAGGCAAAGTAGGCAGTAGCCTAGGGCAGCTGCCAGCTTGTTTTTTCTGTATCAGAAACGAGACGGACTGGCTGTGCTTGCCCAGCTGGTCACTGGCCTCTACTTAAGTGACTTTGCCCATTGTTGGTACAGGACCAAGGGGGAAAGGAGACATCTTTTTTCCCAGTTGTAGTACCATTATTAACATTAACAAGGAGCAGAAAATCAACTCTCTTTCCAGCTCTTCCTGTACTTCCTCTTTGAAGGAGAGCATCCAAACCTTTGCCCAGTGACTTACCCTCCCCACCAGAAGAGAAGAGAAGGCTCTGGGGAGACCTTATAGCAGCCCTTCTGTACCTAAAGGGAGCCTACAGGAGAGATGGGGACAGAGTCTTTATTAAGGAGTGGAACAATGAGTTGATACATAATGCTTTTAAACTGAAAGAGGGGAGATTTAGATTGGGTATATGGAAGAAATTTTTTACTATGAGGGTGGTGAGACACTGGAACAGGTTGCCCAGAGGAGCTGTGGATGCCCCATCCCTGGAAGTGTTCAAGGTCAGCAATCCTGTCTGGTGGGAGGTGTCCCTGCCCATGGAAGGGGGGTTGAAATTTTTTGATCTTTAAGGTCCTTTCCAACTCTAACCATTTAATGATTCTATGATCACCCTGGCAGGTCTCTATCAAAGAACAGCGATGAGTGCTGGAAGCAACAGGGGTGCAAGAGGAGGCCGGTGACATTATGGGGCATGGGATGTGTTGGTCATAAGAGTAAGAAAGTTCTTTGATGGACTGGATACAAACTGGGATAGAAGAGAGAAAAAAGAGAGACACCCTATGTCTTCTGAAACCCGGGGACTCCAGTATTTCCTAGGCTCTCGTCCACCAGCGCAATTTTCTGATTAAAGTCCGCCAAGCCCGTTTAGTTCCCTCCACCATCAGTGAAAAAAAAGCAACACTTCTACTGTCAATAAAACCTGACTTGGCTCTAACAGAATAATTAACCTGTGGAATAAAGGATCTCCCATTCCATAGGAAGCTTCCTTCATCTTCTTTACTGTTTTTCCCATAATTTCCTAATTTCATGCTTGTCTAATTTAATATCCTCCTCTGTTGCCTCAAACTACAGCTCTGTGTATGATCGCAAACTACATGTCTCTATATGCTCATAATCATACTGCATGTCAATGTCTCACAATTATTCTTCCCAGAAATGGAAAAACCCTACAGCTCAGAAGGGCACAGGAACTAGACAGATTTTACAGCTTTAACAGCCGTGCCTCTTCAAGTTACAGTTTTATAGGACAGTGGATCAACAACACCAGTAACTCCCATTCCTGACCTTCCAGGGTATGATTGAGGACATTTCTCAGTCATCCACTTCCTACAGGTGCCCAATTTTTTCCATACAAATCCATAAGAATTTGGTTCATGTAACATGACATACATGGAATAGCCCATAACCTGTCTCTTTCTCCTATATTCAATCAACTCATACCTATGGGTCCTGAAATCCACTAAATCAGTTTATGAGCTCACAGCAGGTCCTAACATTACCTCTTTTCCTTGAAACACTCCAGTTGTTCTCATATTGATTCCACCTATTCTGTAACTGCCTTTTCACAAAGTTTCTACTTTGACTGGTAGGAAAACCAACTTACCTGTTATTAACTTTTACTGGATGTAATTATACACAATGTATACCTTCTGACTAGTTTTACAACCTTTATCTTAATCTGCAGCCCTCAGTGTGTAATAAGTAAACAGCGAACTGACCATGAACCATCCCTACCGTGTTTTGTTCACCACGTCTGGAAACAGCTGGAGAGAAACAAAAACCTTACCATCTACAAACTGTTTTCTGGAAGGAGAATGACTGTGCCCGAGAATTTCAAGAATTCAAGAATTTGTGTATTCTATCTGATTTAGGGAGATTTGAATAGCCACACCAATGACAAGAGGGATTAAGTGAGCATTTAAACCAGAAGCCAACAAGTTCAAGGATGAGGAAAAAGAGACAGATCATCAAAAGAAACAGGAACCTTGACTGTGACAGTAGGCAATGGTTGGAGGTACTTGTTGCAGGGAACAGTATAAGAGTAACTCTGCGGTTTGAAGAGGAAGCACAGCTTGGAGGTGTGCCCTGCATGAGAAAGCCTTGCAACTCTCCTGAGACTCCAAGCAATCAGAGAACACATGAAGAGGTCCACAAATGCGTAAGGAATGTTGCATAGTCCCACTTAGGACCTTGCTTCAATGTGTTTATTTGTGTGCCTTTTATGCTATTGTGGCTCTTGGAAATTCCTCATCTACTACATGCAAATGATAAAACTGAGCATCCCCATGCCCTGGAGAAGGAACACAGCCAGGGACTGTGACAAGTGAATTTTACATCTTGTCCCACATACTTAGAGTTCTGCAAAGCTGTCTGAATATGTTACGGGAGTAGGCTGCTGGCTTACTTTCTAAGGAAATTTCCTGAAGACTGTGAGAAAGTCCACCAAATTAGATCTCCTCCTCCTCCTCCCAACACCAGAATAGGCAGATATAACTTAGTGCTTATAATTTTGACTAACAGAAGACTGTATTTGTGGTCTGAATAAAATAGAAACTACCACCTTAATCCTGTTGAAGATGTTTTCTCAGATACTGTAACAACTACAATTTTCAAATTGTCTTTCACAACACACACTATGGTGCCAGTAAAAGCCTAAAGTGCTGTCTGGAAAGTTATCTACAAAAGATTCCAAATGACATTTTAACAGAGAGAAAAGTATCTGAAGTCAGTGTGTAGGTCAAACAAATCAACCAAAAAACACACTTAATTTTCTTTCTCTCTGCCACTCTGACTGGTTCAGCTAAAGATGGCATGATGTTATCCCTCTCCAAGTCAGTTTGCTGACTCTCTCCCTCAAAAATTAATTGAAAGGAGTGGATCCTATAATTTAAAATGAAATAGGCTCAGCAGGTGAGTAAGGTTTGTCAAGATTGATTACTGAGTATTGATTTGCCACCAATTGTACAAGTTACACTCCACAAGGCCACCTGCATGTTAACCCAGAATACACAAAATCACCTCCGGCTAACATCTATCGAGAGCTTTGTATTTTCAGAGGATGCAGGTAAGAACACAATGCTGCAGTCTCTAGCTCTCTTCCTCACACATACATCCAATGGCATTTATTTGGACAGCATTCACACTTTGGACTTACTTCACCATAACTATTACTTCTATTTTCATTTTTCAAAAAGAATTTAAAGTAACTACCCAGGAAAAAAATTAATGCAACCTAGTGCTAACTCAATTGTGAAAACTGTAAAGATACTCAGTTAGGTTCTTCCATGATACAAAGGAAAGAGATACTGGATGCAGTGACAGTAGAGTGGCTTACTGTGGCCTGGAAGCTTCTGCTTGGTCTGTCTGAAGCTTCTCGCCTCCTTCCACTTCCATGGTGCAGTAGACAATTCGATTGGGAGCGACTGACCTTAAACCTTGCACCTCCATTATAACAATCTGAGGAAAAGAAAATGAATAGTTTATCCTATAGAAGATATTACATAGATATTGCAGTCCTAAGCTTCAGGCAGGTAGAAAAAAAAAGAAAAAAGAAAAAAAAATCTCCAAACCCCACTCACTCAAGTCTTCATAGAGAAGAGTTTTCATTTTTACTTCCCCCCCGCCCCTCCCCCCACTTTCAACAACATAGAGTAGAAATTGAAATTTTGCTCTGTTTCTATTTGGACAACGACCAAAAATTCACTCCAACCATAGTTTAAATAGTAGTAGTTGAATTTGAGACTAAGGTCTAAATATAATTCTAAATGTTAATAATATGAGGAAATGTATCTTTTAAGCATTTATAGAACAAACAGGTTACTAAGTCAGGCTGTGAACAAGACAAGTGAGTAGACTGATCACATCTTGAAAGGTTAATCATGGTGCTGCGATACCAGAGGTTGCAACCCTTGACTCTCAGAGGCAATTTGGTGCTGTGCTGAGCACGAGGCAGGTCAGAGTGTCTCTATCAGCTGCTGTGAATTTTTTCCCTGCTGCCTATACTCCTTTTCCCTCTCCCAGCTCTGTACTTGCACTCAGGTTCGGTATGCATATGGGGGGAGGAAGAGAAAGGAAAAAAGTCACTACCAGCTGTGCCCCGATAAATTTCCTCACCAGGGAAATTCTGAACTTGGCAGATCCCAAGGTGTTTCAGCTCCTCTGAGCTACTCAGTTATAGCTCAGAAGAGCCAAATGCCATCCTACTTGAACTATTCGCTGCCTTTTATAAACCTTACGGTTTGTCACTGTGTGAAATAATTGGAATTTTTACACTTCAGACATGTCTGAAGATTTGAGAAAAAAGTCAGGTTTCCCTACTTGCTCTGGAAAATCTGCTTTCCTTTCCAGCCCCGATTGGGTCTGAGAAGAAACTGGGAAAAAATGTAGTCCATTTAATCAGGAGAGAAGCTGTCGTCAACTGAACTATACACATAACCCAGTATTTGTTCGATTGCTTTAAAGGTGACAAAAGTAATGACTGCTTTTGGTCTCATAGGAGGCAATTGGTTTCTTGCATCAGCAAGCAACTATGAAAGTACTTTGCTATTAGACCCTTTGTGTATTTCCTAATTCATTTCAATTCAAGCACATTAAGGTAGACTTCATCCCAAGCTGTACCTTAAAACTTCCAGAACCTTAGTAGTAGTTAGATATCTTGTAAAATTGCTACGTTGGTAATACTACAGTGAGATTACAGTCATTGATCATTTAGAACATTTATTTTTACATTATTCATAAATTATCAATACTGGCTACTACGCTTTATAAATAATAACAGCAATTGAGGCAGAATGATGTAATCATCTTTTCTATATCATCTTTTGTGGTTCAGGAATTCAAGTGATCAGTGATCACTGGAAGACAGCATGAGGGATCCTTCTAGCTAATGCTGCCTGTGCAGTCTTTTCACACTCCAAATATACATCCTTGTTGAATACAGACTTCATGTTTATTCATTTTATGTTGATAACTTTTTTTCTTTGAGTTTCCAATTTAATTGCAGAGTACATTTCTCTTTGCTAGCACTTCTGGATTCTAGCAATGGAAAAAAGTTGCATTTCATTAGGAAGGAAACTCGCTCGCTGATTTACTAGCTCATTAGTTGATGAACAGCTTCCTAAATATTGCTTGTCTACTTCTTAACTGTCCAACTGCTGGAGAACACAAGTGATTAAGTCTTCTACTACTCTTATATTTTATTTAATTTACAAATTTTTGCAAATAGGCTATTTAAGGAAATATCCAACTTGCAAAAACAGTCAGTATTGCTTGCAGTGATGTTAGAAAGCAAGGTCCCACCTGAACATTATAAATGTGAAATTATAAATGTTACATCTTTTGCTGTTCTGTCTTAATAATGACATGCAGTGACAGCACAAACCCCAGCCACTTTCCCTTTGCAAAGAAATTTTCATCCAAGTTTTCTTTCTTGCAGTAATACATGTGCTATGGTTTTGGATAGGATGGAGCTGACTTTCTTGCTGGCAGCTGGGTTAGTGCTATGTTTTGGATTTGGGACGAGAACGGTGCTGGTAGCACAACGATGGCTGTGGTTGTTGCTGAGCTCTGAAGACCCTTCCTGCTCCTCGTACCACCCCACCAGCAACAAAAAAAATGAAAATCTGCTCCTACTAAAACCTGTTACCTGTAGAGTAACATGTTAATTCTTTGTCTTGCCCAGGATGAACTATAGATTGCTAACCTTACAGAACATCTGTGTGTTTTCTCTATCAGCAACAGAAAAAAAACCCTGTAAATTCACAAACCCAAGTTCATCAGACCTAAGAGCCTGCATTTCTGGTGTGAGATGGGAAGGGCTGTAAACAAAGTAAAACTTCTCCAGATGTAATGGAAAATAAATCTACTGTCATTTTTCATTTCATGACTATTTCAATATTTCACTCTGTCTTTACTCCAAATAGCTCAGAATTTTTAGTACATGCTTGATATTTCTCTCTAGAGGCACAGAGAAAGCTTCTCTTCTTCTTATATCCCTCACCAAGCATACTTTCTTGAACACAAAACATTATTGAAAAGCTTTTTAAGGTATTTTTTAGGTGCTTCAGAATTATTCTTTGTTATTACTATTTATGGAGCATTCCAGGCTTGGTATTCCACTTGAGGCAGACAGAACACATGTGGTGTGTTTACTGCATAGGATTCAGCAGAGGAGTTATAAAGCCACTTCATCATTTCATATACTTCACTATTAAGGCCTGCACTCCTGTTCTACATGCCTGATGAACTCATACTTTTTGGCATATAGAATGATGGCTCTTACTACTCTTTGAAAGTTGATGTTGGGATTTTACATTATTAGCCCAATAATATTAAAATTGCATACAGTGGGATAAATAATTTATCTGATATACAAAAGATTTAAATTTTTTCATCTATTTTTGACATTTTTTCGATTCTTTGTGTATACTGATGACATGGGAAAGAAAAATGGACCTGAATTTTCAACATTACATGAAAAAAGCAGATGCTCACTTAAGAATAGGTATTGTTTAAAAGATGAACATTTTTTGTGTTTTAAACTATTTAACATTTGAAATCTTTATTCTGTAACATTTTCTGTTGTCTTAAAGAAAAGCAACTTCAAATACAAAGCACAAATGTGGCACCTTCTGACCAACAAATGTACAATACACACCTTGGAAATGTTTTCATTCTGTTATTATTAAAAGAGAAATCAGCATTTCCTTATATGCACATCTGCAGAACTGGACCTGAACTATGCTGCTATCATCAGACATGTTTAAGTAACTAATAGGATTTGTGGTTTCCTCCTGAAGCCAGTTGAGCTCTATATGGATTAGGACTGCATCCCTACAGACCAGATTTCCTGCATAATCTCAGTAAAAATGAGCTTGTTTCTTTAGGAAAATGCAGAAATTTATAAAAATCTGCTATGACTACAACTAAATTTTTTTATTGTTTCTTCTCTAAATGCTTTCAGTGAGAAAATACAACTTGTTTGTAAAATTCTTTGAATGAGCCCCTGATAACAACAGTGTTTCATTATTCATTTCCTAGGTATACTTAGGTATTTAGTGTACTGGAATTAATTTAAAATTACATTTATGAGGGAGATTCAACTGCCCACATTGCTGTGTGGGCCCAAATGCAGTTTACTGCTGTGAGAGGAAAATACCATCATATAGCTGTATTCTAACTCCTAATTAACAAAGAGACAAAGAAAAATTTACTTCTTTAACATGAAATTTTAAAATTACCAAGGAAGGACTAAAAATAAAATAGTATCAAGACATAGATATTCTAGCAATTTAAACTGTTAACAAATTTTCTGTGAAATATGTGATTACCTCTAATGTGAAGGAGAGGACCACATCCGACTTTGACAGCTGAACCTCATTTTCATCTCCTATGTCCAAGAATGCAGAATTCTGAGACCGCTTCAACTTCTGCAGTTTAAATTCTGGCCCACCTTTAGACACTGGAAGACTTTCCAAATTTGCCATCAGCAGATTCACTGAAGACCGTAACTCTTCTATGTACATGTTCTCCATTTCTCTTGTTACAAATTTTGGGAATTTTCTTTCCTTGGAAGGTATATTTCAAAAGTTAGGGAAGAAAAAAAAAAGATATCCCATACTATATATCATATTAATTTACTGTATTTCTCTCAGTTAAGAAATATTTAATAAAAATAAAAGTCTTAATTACAGTGTCTATCTATTTTAATATCTTCAAAACAGTAACGGCAAGACTAATCCCATCCAATAATACAGTTAATTTCGACAAGAATAATGTAATTTGAATTGAGAATTCCATCACATTCCTCAAATATATAGACAAAATATTTTGAGCACACATAAAAAATAAAGTAAGAGGCATTTATAAAAATGGAACCTCTTGCCTGCCCGGAATCATTCAACCACACACTCAGGCCTAATATGTATTTCTAAGGTTTTTGCCACCACTAAAAAGGCTAAATTATCTTCTCTGCTAAAATAAACTTCTCATTTATAATTATAAACTTGTAAAATCAGCAAGTAATGTGTTATAGAAACCAGGAAGGAGACCTCAAAAAAACCCAAAAAAGCCAAATGCAGAGATTTATTCTGAGCTGTGCTGATCCTTTGAGGCTGCAGTTTAATAACTCTCTCACAGGTGAGTAATCACTGAAAACCCTTTTCTTTACCGACGAAGAGGCTAGAATACATAATCCTGTATCAAAAAGCTTTTTACATTGTTTTTTTAACTCTGAGAATAAAATTCATATTTTGCAGCATTTGCTTGCTTACGCATAAATGATCTTAATTCTCACAGCTGCTAGAATTAGGACTAGCTCTCAGAGTCCCTCAAAAACGTCTGCATTTTAAGTAGTTTAAAAAACCAGTATGTTTGAAAACTATGACTTCTGACTTGGATATAACCATGTTAAGACATGGAGTTTCTTATTCTGTGCTAAACTGTGCAGTGGACACTGTGGCAACCATGAGAATTTTTAAGTGATACTTCTGGTAGAAAAAAAAAAGCATAAATGAATTTTACTTTAAAAAAATCTACTGATGTGCAGTATATGCATATACATTAGAGATGGAATGAATAAGATTTACACAGTTTAAATAGTGCTCACAATTTTCACTTTCTTTGAAATTATTTTAAAAATTTTATGGACAGCATTTTGCTTTTTAGGAAGGTTACACCTCCAAGTTATTATTTATGAACTCCATATTGGACAAGTTTGATTAGAGCTTCAGAGCAGAAAGAAATGCATCTGCCAAATTTTTATCTTTTCAGATTATCTGCTGCTTCATTTTAGAATCAGAAACCAGAAACACACACTATGTGTTGTTCCACTCGTTATCTTACATGTTTTTGGTACTTGAAAGCAACCACTTACCCTTGCCATTTGTTCCGCCAACTGCAGTCGTCCATCCAGTTCACGTCTGATCTGGGCTGCTTGCTCATCTCCATTATCCAACTTGGGTAGAGAACATAAATAAAATTAATGGTGAGAAACATGCACTGTATTTCAACTTTATAACAAGTGATGTAGTTAAAAACAAAATAGAAATTAAATGCATACTTTTCACCTTAAAACCAGTGAAACACTAAGCAAATAAGTGGCTTTGAATCCTACCAAGATGAAAGAAATGTCATAGCTAGTCCCAGCTACCCATAGCAGTCAGGGTCTCTGAAGGTCAGCCAGCATTCCCTTAAGTTTTTAATTCTCAGGCTAAACAGGAGAAGCATTACTTCCTTATGGAAATAGCAGCTGAAAACATTTCTCTATGAAGCAAAAACCTGGATTGTTAGATAGGCTTAGAAAACATTTGCAAGGAAATCTGCTCTTTGGTGTCACGAGTTCCTGTATAGGAACATATAGGTGTAAGGGAAAGAAAACTGTGTGGCTCTGCCTTCTAAGTACGACATTATTTCACTTGTATAGCTCTTTTCAACAAATATTGGCCAACTGCAGACATCAAGACACATCCAGTTTTTGAGCCTCCAAGGAAATAGTCACGACTAAACGTCTGACTTCAATCAGGGAAGTAGAGGGGAAGGACACATCTCTTCACCTCAACAGAACAGTGGTGGTGATGGTGTAGGATGAAATGAGGCTTCTCCTCAGTGCACTGACCTGCACGGCTGGTTAAGAGAAAGAAGTGTGAAACATCTGGAAAAGATGAGGCACAACTTGCCTTTTCACCTGAATAAATGCAAGAACAAAGACAGAGTCGCAGTGGAGGGCTCTCTGTCCCTAGGGCAAACCACAGAGGTGACATGACATGCTGATACAACCCTAGTGCATTTTGTATGCAGCTAAGTTTTAAGAGTACCTGAATTGCTTTTCACTGAAAAAAAAAGCTAAATTGATTAGGGATGTAAACTAGCAAAAACTGGTTTTCTAATTAATTTACTTCTTCAGCTAAAGAACACACAATTAGTTTGGTAAATGACTGATTACATTAAACTAAGCTTTTTAAGTAAGACCTCTATTTAGCACATCAAGCCAAATACATAACACCATCTCCT
Organism: Thinocorus orbignyianus; assembly: GCA_013400375.1. Taxonomy (NCBI): domain Eukaryota; kingdom Metazoa; phylum Chordata; class Aves; order Ciconiiformes; family Thinocoridae; genus Thinocorus; species Thinocorus orbignyianus. Next base: position 190,513 of record VXBW01004743.1, read on the forward strand.
TTGCAACGCTCCCCAGCTCTTGAAAATTAGGCATTTTTTCCTTCCAAAATCCAATTTAAAAAAAGGAATAATTAAAAATACACTATTCAATGCTTACAGATCAATTACAGCAGTGTGCATAATGAGAATCTGCGCACCACATTTAGTGACAGGATGAAAAGTTTTCCACTGCTCGTATGGAAGCGCTGACAGAACATGCAATCTGTCACCTGTACAATCTGGCGTCTCACAAGATTCTTGCAGGAGCTGATCCAGATTACCAGAAAGCAGGGGAAGAAAGCCTGATGGCACCCCTATAAGAGGCTCAAATTTAAACTAGAGAGAAGATGGATCATGGCAGGAGAAGTGTCTTCCTGCTAAGTATGCCTGTAAATCTGCTCCTAGTTTGACTGTGAGCACAAATGGCAAGATTGTTGTCAATGAAAACAAATATTTTAAGTTTTCAGAACACAATTACAGTATTTGAAAGAAATTTCCAAATTTGTATTCTTACATTTCTTAACAGAGTAAGAAGTTGCTTATTGAACTTGTCACCAAGAATATTTCTAACTTCTATTTTCCTTTGTATCATAACAGCATAATTTTTGCAATTATGTTTGTTTAATCACTACAAAAGTGAGTCTAACATGAAAAACAAGTTTGTTTTCCTTTTGGGCTAAGAAAAGGTCAACATTATTTTAATAATATATCCCACGACAGGCAATTGTTCGAAAAACATCTGCTTGAAGGTAATTTTGATGACTGAATCTTGAGTTCTACAAAAAGGAGGGTGTGGGAAAGCAGAACAAAGCTAAATATTTTCCCTGTGTCAAGACACAACTTAAATGACTGCCTCTAATATTAACTCACTTGAAGAGGCAAAAGCTTTTGCTTAAAGACTGATATTTAGTTATTTTTCCACTTAAGAAACACATGAAATTATCATCTATGTTAATGAAGGTATACCTGGTTTTGTAAATCTTAACATTTTTTCCATAACTACGCATTGTTTCCCATAAGCTCTTTGTACTCAAGCTCTTAAAAATGCGCTGATTTTTCTACTTACTTATTTTTAAACTTCAGTCTTCTTCCTCAAATACTTATACATTTTAATAGTTTTTCTAATGCATGTGTGTAATGATTTGTGAAGCATGGAAAGAAGGGTTGAAACACCGAAGAGCGCCGCTTTACTTATAGAAATAAAAGCCCAGGTAAGAATGAGTGGTAGATCACTCACAGCCATCCTAATAAGAAGTAAAGTTGTTGATATTAGTATTGTTGCAGTAGGCAAATGAAGCAGGGACAATGGGAGATAGTAACTTTGATATCATGTTCTGTGCAAGGTCGTTCTACTCGTTTTTATTCTAAATTCAACAAAATGCATGAAAACCAACTTTGCAAGCAAAGCAGTCAGCTATTATGAATGTGTAATCAATAACATTTTATAGAACTACTGAATCTGAAGTGACAACATCAGTCAGACTGAGTAGATTCTGAAAATGCAGGTGGCAGTTGGAATTTGTGAGTTGTGTCCACTTTTTTACATAGGGAAGACACTTGATACAATCCACCAGACTGGCAGGAAGCAGTCACAAGGGTCAACATTAAATGTACCCTCATCCTTAATTCCTTATTCATGGATTAAACCTGTACCTAAAACATCTGTAGAATACACAGTTGCGACAACCATTGCAGAAATTTTCAAACTGCTAAACAAAAACCAGAAAAGCACATGACACTATGCACAGAAATTAATATAAATACAACATTGCAGAATAGCAACTCAGATTCTTCTCAGTATTGGAACGGAAATTTGGTTACAAAAAAATACCTAATTGGTAAACACTTAAAATTCAAGCAAAGGGGTTTTGTTGTTTGGGTTTTTTTAAAGAATAATTTACATTTACAGAGCATCACATAATGCTTCCCACCCTTAAGTATGAAGGCATGTTTTTTTAAAAAAGTTACAGCCTTAAAGATTATTTTAAAAGAAGGTACATTTCAAGTCTGTTTAATAAAAACATTGCAGATTTCTGCCATGGTAGTATTATCTATATCATAGCTATAAATAGCTATATCATAGCTATTTACTGACTGTACCAACAGTAGAGATGTTCCTCATGTCACTTAAACCTCACATAACCAATTAGTCAGTATTTTAGCAGCAGGGGACCTCACTGCAGAAGACTCTACAGACACCAGAGACCTGCTTTTAGTACAAAACACATTAAAAGTCCTGCCCAAACAAACCAATGTTTCCCCTAAATGCTACATTTCTGGCCCCTGAAACTTTTAAGACCTACATAAAGACACTGACTCCCTTTTTGAGGGCTTGCTGATACGGTAGGAAAATCCCCAACTGAGCAAGAATATGAATAAGACAGCTTTGTCACTTGTGCCTTTTCTTTCTGCAAAGATGATTATTTGGATTTTAAAAGCTTCTTCAGAAAAATCAGTAGTTATGAATTACTATGCCTGGGTGAATAAGAAAATACTTGTATTTTAAAAAAAGTGGTAGCTCATCATCTTTTTTTTCCCCAGTGGTGTTACATAAAAACAGTTTTCTAAAATAAAACTGCCACCCTTAGACAACAAGCTATTAACCCAAAATTGTTTTTATTCATTAATGTCTGAAGTTGCCTTTATTTTTTCTTACTCTGAAAAGGGCAATCATTTTTATTACAAACTTCTTTATTAGTAGAGATGGAGTGGGAACGTTGCCCAACAATTCTTCTTAGAACACGTTTTCAGTTGCTTATGTAAGTGTTGATTTGTAAAAGACAGACTGAAATTTTCTACTCCAAATTTCTGCTTTAAAAACTTTGACCAAAACACTCCATTGCTCCTGATGAGGCCGGGGAAGACAACTCACCACTCTATCCATAACAAGAAAAATGGTAACCATCTGGTCAAAGAGCTTTAGCACCATCTTGCTTTGAAGCAAGGATCTGAAATTTAGCAGGGTCCCATCTGTGAAAAACAGCTCAACTCTGGCCAAGTTACGAACCTTTGAAATACGTGGCTTGCAGCAGGCAGGCTGCAAATAGCCATGACCAGAGGCTAAATCAGATTCAGCTTTCAGACTCATCTTCAGTTTGTGCTGCTCCCTGTGTTCAACGTGCCGCGAGTCAACACTCCTCAGATTACGTGCTCATTTAAGAAATACTGTAAGCTTACCAGAGTCAAAAATCACTATTTGAACAGCACGACATTTCTCTTGACAAACTGTTGCTTAGTTTGTGTGCCTCAACAGCACAGAATGGAAATATATCTGAATGAATTCACACTTATATATTTTAAAAGGCTGGAAAAGACGGATTCCTATTTAAATAATTACTTTTTAAAAATATATGTTACTTAAAAGGTTGCAAATTATTTGTGTATTTTGGTGCAAAAGAAAAATGGTACAATGGCAAAAAAATTTCGTTAACGTGCAAGAGCAACTTGAAGTAAAAAGGTACTAATGCTGCCAAGAGGTACTGCAGTAAAACCCATGGCACTCATTTGCATTCCCCTACAAAGTCAGTGAGATATCCTTTGCCTGAGAACCAGACCAATCTGAGCATGGATGTGTACTGACCTGCTGCAAGTTATTGTTCTTTACATTCACAAGCTCTCAAACCAACTGATACTTCCTCCAAGTGACTAATTTATTAACGTTCCATTCATTTCCCTGTAGCTTTCTAATTCACAGTAGCATCAACATGAAATTACATTTACCCGCCCATAGCAATAAACATTTCTCAACATTCAATGATTAAATTGGCAGTTCACTTATCTTAGGACCTGCTCATATTTCTGCAACACAAAATCCAAAGTCTTTTCACTCTGTGTGACAGTAATGATAATTTTTATTTTATAGCCACTTTTTGCCACACGTAACCAAGTCTGGTGAGCTGACAGGTTATTTGTGGATGCCCACGTGAGGGCACCTGCAGGGTCCAGCCCTGACTGCTGTCTGACAGCCAAGGCAAAAACTGTCAACATGGAGCAAAGGGCTTGGATTAAAAGTGTTGTGATTATATGAGGCTCCAAAAAAAAAAGGATTTTCTGGACGTTAACTAATGGCATCCAGCAGCAAGGCTGGAAGGGAATGAAAGTGCCAGAGAAGTCCTAATGCTCAATTTTGGTTGTCAATCAGGCAAGCAGCAAGTAGCAGATACAAATACCGTGTTTTTCAGACAGCAGTCCTTGCTACTCTTATCTCTGACTCTAGGGAAAAAAAAAAAAAAAAAAAAAGTAGTTCACGTCAGACAGAGCTGCCACCTTCAGACCCACAGGATTTGTTCCCCTTCTTATGTTTACACAGGTGGGGTTGCTCTAAAGGAACAGACTGGGAAGATATTAAAGGTATCTGCAATTCTCGGTGGCGTTAAGGAGCCACTGCGTGCTGCACACAAACAGCCTATGGAGATTCCACGTTTCCCAGGCTTGTGAGCCAAGATTAGGAACTACATAGTACCTAAAAGTAAGAGGATGAACAATTTCCAAATCAGGCCAGAATCAGGGCACCCAGCTCCAGGCTATGGCAGCAGACCATTTTGGACATGAATTCAACAGAATTTCTGAAGAACAAAGTCATGACAGAAGCAAATTGCTTCCTCTTCCTGCAGAAGGAAAAAATCCCAGATTTGATTAACGGGCTGGACATTTGAAGCTTTCTAAATGGCTTCTACTAGACCTTTTAATAACTTTCTGCCTCCTGTTTCACAGCAAGAAATACATAGCTGTGAAAGGAAAGAAAATTTACTCCTCTATTTCAGAGATCATAGTGTTTAGTTTCAATTTTAAAATATTCTCTCTTCCTTGCATATAGAGTGGATTAATTCAGTTTCATAAAAGAGATGAATAAAACAGTATTTAAAAGCTCTCATGTTCTCCTCTCTCTGCAAAAGCCCTGTCACATACCACGCAAAAAGCTATGCTGACAGCTGACCCTGCCTGGGTGAAGGTGAAATCCCGTGGATTTTCCACAGAGATCTACAAAAGAAAAACTTCAAAAACTTGGTTCCTCAATCTGTCTCTCCCCTCTTCCCAACTCATTCCTTTTCCCAGTCAACACACATAAACAACAAAACATGCTAGATTGGTCAAATAAACTCAGTGATGGGCAAATAAATTTTGCTTTTATGTTGCAGATGCTTTCACTGAAACACGTGGAAGAATGTCAGAGAGAGAAAAATCTGTCAACAGTTCAAATAAAGGGGAGAGAAAAGCACTTCTTTATGAAATTTCTTCTCTTGTAGAATACCAGTATACATATTCTCAGCTAGTTCTAAGTCAAAACACAAATTTAGCAACCACTGGAGTCTGCCTGCAACAGGCAAACTTCGTAAAAACTTACAGGCCCAAAGTCTGTATGAGGAGTTCTAACAACTTCTCAGAAAGCACCATAAAGCTCACATCCTTCTCGTATGGATTTTGCTCTAATAGAAACCATTGGCCAAGCTGATGAGTCAGTTTTCCTGCAACACAGTGCCAACAAAAAACTCAAGTATCAGCGTGACTTAAGTTGTTTTGATACAAATTCCCATTGACTACTACAAATATTTTTCTTTTCCTTTTTTGGGGGGGAACAAGGGCGACCAGTTTTACAATAATATAAATACCAGAATTATGATGGAGAGTGTACAGATGAACAGAACAATCGATGAGCATATCACTTTTCTGTAGCAAATACTGTTAACAAACAATAACACAGATGAAGAGCAAGTCAAGAGTCACGTATTCTACAGTGGCTTCAGTTGGATAAAACAAAATAAAATAAAATATAGAACAAAATCAACATTTTCAAAAGCTGTGCCTGAGTACTTTCAAGGAGTCCATTAAATAGAACTCCTGGCTAAAAATTTTCTTACCAGCTATATACAAACCCAGAAGCTCAAAAATTCTGGCACAATCTCAGATGGTGAGATGCTTTGGTTTCTGAAATATTTTTGTGAAGTTCTTGACCTGTTGATGTCATTTCAGTGTTGACTTGTATCATGCACAACTGATTAAGACAGCAGTGGATATCATTTATACTACCTGTTTTTATTAATTAATTATACTGATTAGATACTGATTTTTAAAAAATGGTTATCATAAAAATATTCAAACCAAAACAAAAAGTCAAGATTACTTGAATTAATTCAATGAAACAAAATAATTTCAATGCTCACAAAAACAAAAGTGAAAACTAGATAGCTGTAAATCTTGAGACTTTTTTTTCAGTCTGCCATTGGATGGTGTTCCGTTCACTTTGGCAATTTCCAAACTAATCAAAGCTGAGACTTTGATATGACATTTCCTTAGATTCCAACTTTAAAAACATTAGGAGAGCTTTTCAGTACAAGTTGAAAAGTTGCCTCACAAATAGATTTCAGTTTATTCAGGAACTACCAATACCAAAAACCCTAGGAAAACCTTCCACCAGAGTTCAAAGTAAAGAGGAAAGGAAGGAAATACAGCATCCAAACCAATCAGAATACACGTAAAGGAAGTAGTTAAACAAGTATGTTAAGCCCAGTCAAAACTTAAAATAATGGATAGGTCAAAGTTCATAGGTCAAACTTTCACTGTACTTAGCTAACATCATGAGAAGACATTTGAAGAATTAAATACATACCATGCATTACTGAGAAAATCTCTAGCAAGAAACAGTTTATTTTACACTGTGATGTGCAAATGTACAACACAACTTTATTCTACAACCATTTGCCTAACAATCTTCTTTCATATTTGACTGCTATTAACCTTTTAGGGAAACTGTAACAAGTTAAATGCCTTTTATCAACAGCTAACTTGATTAAACTCACCAAACAATCTCAGTCAAAATGATATGTCCCAAATGGGAAAAAATAATTCAATCTTTAAAAAGGCAAACTTCAAATGATTCTTCAAATGCAACTTACATCCTCTGTTTAATAGCATCTTTAATGAAGAAAATCGAAAAATAAATTAATGGTTCAAAATCTGCTGTAGCTCAAATTAAAATGCAGTTCTCGATATTTTATTGCATATTTTTATCTACTGACTGGAATTGATACTTTGTGAATAGGACACTTGGAAAAGGAGAGCAAGCATCTTTGCATAATAACGAATGTTGCATTTGTTAGTCTGTTTGGATTTGAGTAAACCCCAGCTCTCTTTTTATCTGCATGAGTTGAGGAGAGAGTAGGGCTTCCCAGCCAGGATTTTCACTAATTTATATGCATGGTATTTTCCACAACATGCTGTCATGTCATTGTTCTGCATCAACTGCCCAAATGAAGTATTTTTTTCCATTTTATTTTAGAACACTGATCTTAAATTAAATTGGTGGTCTGCTAAAGTAAACTCCAAGAGTTTACCTGTTTCTCTTCTTGGTCAAATCTTGACATGCAGTTTGTAAATGAATAAATAAACAAGTAAATAAAATCAATAATGCACACAAATCATCTTTTTGCCTAGATACTTGGATGATAACATTTGAAAAAAGTCTGCTAAGCCCTCGTATTTACAGAGGAAATCACTGTCACAATACTGAGTCTGCTACTAGTTTTTCCTTTGATTTAATGCAAAGATAAAAACTGAAGCTTTATTTGGTTGTTAAAGATGCGATGTGGGGCTCTAGTGAAAAAGGTACTCTGACCTAGATGGAAATATTTTAAATATTTCTTTATGCACAGCAGTCTGTTTAGGCATCAAGGAGAGAAAAATCAGGTAGCAGGTACTCAGACAGTTAACAGTTTATCTTTACCTAGCATTTCTTGGTTTGTATTTTCATGATAGCAGTTCTCTGTAAGCATTAGAGACTCTTTGCATAGCCTTAGAATTATTATATTACCTGGACCTTAGCACCAGCAGATCCTGAGAGAGAAAAATCCATTAAAAATTAAATTAAAAATGAAAACTCCAACATCAAAAACTCCCAGAATTTTATTTCATGCGCTATGTAAATGGTTTTTCATTTCATGTCAGGGCTGATGCACTATCATACCCTTGTCCATAAATGCCATGATTCTGGTGCTCTTCTGACTTTCTCTGCAGCGAAGAGAATCAAGACATACCATTTTCATGAATTATGCACACTGTTTTTAAAACAACAAGTATTAACACTAAACTCCAGAAGCCACATTAGGATGATCAGAATGACATTAGATTCTACATTAGTGGCTCAGTAGCAGACTTCAGAAGAGAAAAAATTGTTAGCACACCTCAAAAGCGTCACTACCAGCAATGGAAATTCCTGCCTCTTGTTCTCTTCGGGTTTGTGACAACTGCACAGATCAGTAGTCAAAATCCAGATTTGCCCTTCTTTCTGGCTGAGACTACAATATTCAGCCACCTCTGTTGGACAGGATGAAAACCCAAGGAAAACATGTAGTGCTGAGAGAGAAGGAGAATAATGGCAGGTCCTTACTATTTACAGATCGAATCACTGTAAATATTAAGAAGAAAAATCAAGGATGTGGATGCAAAGCATCACTCTTTTATTAACAGGAATAGCAATATTAAGATCTGTAATATGTCATACTGTAAACATATTTTGTTTTTTTATTCAAGGCTTGTTTTTCACATCCAGGTATTGGAGTTAATGGATTCTGTCAAGACAGATTCTACACACTCATGACAGCACCATGTCTTCCACAATGTAAAAGTCAAACTTTTGTGCTGTTGTTAGCTATGCAAAATGTCTTCCACCCCCACTTTGCAACTACAAAATTATAAATATCCATATATAAATATCCATATAAAACCCATACACAAAAAAATAACTTTTATTTGGTTTTCCACGCAAGTCTTTGCCCTGTTATTTGTATGGGTGTTCTTCGTACAGCTAGGCAATGAAAAAAGCTTCAGAGCTATGCATAGAGCTTATTGTACCATCCAAATAAAGTATCTTTTAAGTCAGAAGCCTCAGATCCCTTGGTAATCAACAGAGAGGCAGAGAAGCCTTCAAAGAGTTATTAAAAGCACTTAAGCAGTTATCTGCACGCCTACCATAAATACTGTGGAGGTCCCAGCTGCAGTGGTAATCTCTGGTAAGATGATAAAACAAAACTGGTGTTCTTATTCTCCCTATCACCTTCCCCCGCATCCTGCTTAAATAGACATTGGCTGTCTCCTCCAATACAAGTTGCTTTGAGGTTCTGGATAGGGAATACCCTCCCACATCCACCCTAACCAGGAAGCGATGGGCCTTAAAAGAGCTGTGACTCACATCCTGATCCTCCTTAGAAAAACCCTTCCGCCCTCCTCCTCTCCCACCACCTGCACAGAGATTACCATATTCAAGACAACCCCAAAGATTAGCAGGCAAAACTTGTGGGTATATGCATATTTATGTCCTATAATACTAAGTGAGCTCACATTGTTTTATATTTTCCTAAAATTATCCTTGCTTCAGCAGGAAATCCCTTCTCCTTTCGCTTACTCTTCTCACTCTCCAAAAATATCACGCAGAATGTTTTCTTGCCTTATTAATCACCGATTAGATTTTCTTTGGAGTGTTGAAACCAAAGGGAATATATGCAATTAGGGCAATAAACGTTAATGAGCCTTGCATTAAGTAAGCAAAAACACCTTGAATGTCATGTCAATATTTTTTCCCAAATAATTATATGTGGCTGACTTAACCAGATAGAAAATTCAGGCTGACAATTCGTAATTGAAGCACTAATTTAGCACAGATTGTCAAAAAAAAAAAAAAAAAAAAAGTTGCTTTCAAAATGCACCACAAAAAAATCCCACCAAAACATCAAGTTGCATATAAATAGTTCTTCTTTCAAATAGGCAAATTGTTTCTGTTTATTTGAAAGTCTGCATTTGTGTTTAAATATATGCAATATCTGAGCATTTTAATAGTAAAAATAAATTATTAGCTTTTTAAAAAGCTAATAATTTCTTCAAGAAAAACTTGTAAGAAAATCACTGAATAGAAAGATATACTACTGAAGCTCTTTGTAAATATGATGTAGAGAAGCTAGATGACAGAAATGGAATCCCCATTTCTCCCTTTCTGTTCAACACTAGCGCAGCATGTATTGCTACCTTTTTCCAGAAATCAGTGGTATAAAAATAAGAAGCCCAAATAGTTGAGTAAAGGCTAAAAAATAGATGTAATCTAGAGGTTAATGTATAAGAAGGCAAACTTCATCTACAGATCGGTGTTTTGCATCACGAAAAATTGACTTCCGTATCTATGAAGGTTCTGTTTGAAAATCCACCATAGCCATGGCATGTAGAAAGCTCTCTTTCCATGCATATACTCTAAATACACAGTAAAATATGACTAGCTATTTCTCCTTGGCAAAAAACTGTAACCTGCTACTTCAGTCAAGCAACCTGTTTACACAGCACTCCAAGAAACCTTTCTAAGTTCTTTTCTTACATCTTTTCTTACATTACAGGTATTTTAAATCAGCAGGAAGGTTGAAAAATTGCTAGAGTGACCACAGCCAGATCTTAACCAACTCTCTACTCCATTCATTTCCAAAAGTGGGGAGTTCTGTAGAACTGTATTAATAATTTTTTTTTCTCCATTTTCCCACAATTCTTCATGCTCAGAACTAATAGCGAGTAGGCTTGCAAGTTGAGAGTAAGAGAGCTCCTGTTTGGACTGAGGTCATAAAGAAAATATAGTATATACCTACATTCTATATTCTGTTTACTTAATGATCAGAAAAAAGACCTTAACAAGAAAAATTAAAAACTATTGCTTAAGAGTGTATACCTAGTAAGTCTTTCACATGGGGAACATTTTTTGGTTTGGGTTGTTTTTTTTGCTTTGTGATGTAAGGAAAGTGCTAACATTTGTTTTACATTACAATCAACTGTTACTCTTCTGGAAGAAGACTTTGTAATCATGAAATCCCCATGTTTGCAAACAACTTTACTGACAACATGAATCTTAGAAGACAGGTAGAGAATATCTTGCATGTTAGTCATCCCAAAAGAAGGACGATTTCTATTTAACCCAGCCTAAAAACGTATTTCTCCAACTTATGAGAAAACACCTCTAGTGACAAAGACTCTACATACTCTCTAAGCAGTCAACTCTAGTTAAACACTAGTCCAGTACTTAGGAAGCCACATACAGAGTTCAGCTGACTAGCAAAAAATCACTCACTTGATACTACTGCCTATTCCACTGCTTGGCTAGACCTCCACTGGCTATAAACAGGGCTTTGATTCCTAGCAAACGTATAAACAGTAATATTTGTTTGCAGCAAGAACCGTGTACCATTGCCAGCATTTCCTATCAACATTCTACTCATTTTTGTTCTAAGCACAAGACACAGCACTACAGAAACATCGGTTAGATAGGTACTTTTGAGGTAACAAAATTCTTACTTAGTAACAGCAGGCGAGTCAGCTTTGACTATGTCAAGCCAAGGCCTGCAAACATCCAAGATGGAGACTCCACAGCTTCTCTGATTGACCTGTTCCTTTGCTCCAATACCTTCATACTGAAGTTTTCCTCTAATGCTCATTCTAAATCTCCCAAGTCACAGCTTGTGACAGTTACCTGTTGTTATATCATCTGCTAATACGTAGTAATACCTCTGACATCCCTGCCTTTCAAATGTCCCTCCAGATTGCATGTGGTAGGCTGCTGTTAGGCCACCCATTAGACTCCCTCACCACTGCCAGGCAGAAGGAAAAACCAACTCCTTCAGTCTCCTACCTGTAGCCCATTAGACATTAGACATTACTGACTTACTCAACCTGGCATCCATCCTGCATACCCCCAACCTCCATGTCATGCCATGCTTTTCACCAGGGCTGCAACTCAACCAGTTGCTTTTGGGCCCATAATCATGCCCAATTACTCTGTCAAAGGTGCAAAACTTCTGCTGCTTCTTGATTAACTTCATGAGGTTTGTTAGCGAATGCTCAACATCACCCTTAACCATTCAGCATGCCAGCTGCATTCCTCTCCCCATCTGTTTAGTACTAGCCACAAATTTGCTGAAGATTCTTTTTGTCTCATCATCCAAGTTATGAATAAAAACACTTAACGATACTAAGCTCTGAAATAGTTTGTTCCCAGCTACTAACTGAGCTTTTAAACCACTGCCTACCACCCTTTCAGCATTATGACCTAGCCAATTTTCAAGCCCTCTAACAGACAACTTGTCTGGACCATACTTCCTGAACTTACAAATGTGAATGAGGTGGATGATGATGTTAAAAGCCTTACTGAAGTCAGGGAACATCACCATTTGCTGCTTTCTTTTTTAACACAGTTAGTCATTTCATGAAAGCAAGCAGGCGGTTTGGTAAGGTGTGATTTGCTCTTGGTATCCACATAAACTAACAATTGCCTTTATGCATATGGAAATAGACTGCAAGAGGTTGCGCTCAACAGTCTTTCCAAGGACTAAGATAATAGCTATCAAACTTTATATACAACGGTATGGTTTGCTCCTGAACTCTTAATATGCTTTCTTAAGAAATCAGCCAACTCCTGGGCTCCCCTTTTCCCCACATGGCAGCTTCTCAAGGGTCTCAGCATTGCAATTCTTTAAACAGAGAGTCTTACCTTCTCAGCCTTCCTCCAACTCCTGAACTGTCAACTGGTGATTTCTATAGCCCAGCTGCTACCTGTGGTCACATTCACCACCATTTCTTCCCTGTTTGCAAGCAGCAGGTCAAATAGACCTCTAATCCCAGCTGCTCCTTTTGCATTTGTGTTCAGAAATTGTCACCCACACCATCCAGAAACTTCCTCATTTGCTTGCACAATGCCATTTAGCAATTTGGTAGCAGGTGTCTAAATCCACTGTGAGTGGATCAAGGCCTGGCACTGGGACACATACTAATTGTTTGTAGCCTCATCCTCTTGTCAGGTGATCAGTAACTGACCCTCACCACATCATTACTAATGTTACTTCCCTTTCTGATATTGACCAAGACTGGACTTCTTATTTGTTGCCCAAAGAGTAGACACTATAGTGTAGGCACTAGTGTAGACACATTTATGAACGCCCTCCTTTCTGACAAAAAAAATGTTGTCTTTCTTGTAGTGTTCTACCACACTTACATTTTCCACATGCATTGCTTCCTCATTTAGCCCTGAGATTAGCCCCCTGTCTTCTAACAAACCTAGTTTTAAAACTTCCATGTTAGGTTAGCAATTCTGTCCACGAGCATGTTGCTGCTGTCTTGTCAGATTCATTTTGCCGCTTCTTACTAGCTGTTCTCAGAACAAAGTGTCATTACCAAAGGTCAAAGCCTCACCGATGACATCAGTTATGCAGGTTGGATGTGTCACTCTGGGCCACCTTCACTCTCAGAGTCTTGCAGTCGCCTTTGATCTCCTTGAGGTCATGTCACTGGTCTTCACACAGAGAAGCAGCAAGGAGCAGTACCGGGAAGGCTAGTTAGGCCTCAGCAATTGCTCTGCAACATCCTAGATCCTGGTTAGAAGCAAATTAAAAGGTATGGCCAGCTGATGGGTGCTTCACTCCCGGACAGGGTGAAATTACCAAACACTAACACTTCTTGCTGCCTCTTTGTGCTTTGGTCCCAATGCCATGACCTGAGGTGTCCAACATGCATTCTTCCCACAACAGGACTCACTCATTCTCCTTTGCTGCCAGGGTCCTGATCCAGTTTTCTAGATGAACAGCTGCAGAGAGAAAGGGAGCCCCTTTCTGCTGGCAGAAATTATAAACTTTCATATTCCATCCTCCTGGAAACATGGGAACGTGAGGAAATTACAAACATTAAACAGGTGGGGAAAAAAAAAAGTTACAGAAATTCTGCTATCCATCTGTAAAACACAATAGTTGCTCCAGTATGGTAAAACTGCTGTCTGCAGTCTCTTGAGGAAAGACAGTTTGGGGAGAAGGCTGTGCTAGATTGATTGGAGTATGATTTTACAGAGATCCTAGGAATCAAACAAAGCTGCTCCAAAAATTGCGTGTATCTCTCTCAGCCACAGCTCAGTATTATATTCCCTCGTTTATGGGCAATCCGAGCAACCCCCACATTAGAAAAGCTCGGCACCGCATGACCAGTTAGGGAAACAGTTTATTCAGAAGTGACCGAGGGATTGACTCTTCCCTTATTTCATTTGCAATGGAGTATTTCTTCTGTCATAGTCCTAGACTGCATAAAACACAACTGCTCCTTTCAACTGCAGCTAGAAGTTAACATTTCTACTAAGTATCCCCATTTTTATTTCAGTTTTTTCCTGTTTATAAATAATTGACTTCCAGAAATTTTAGCTGTCATCTTGAAAAACAGATTCCCATAGAGGACAGAAAGTACAGATGAATCCTATTTTTACCCCCCTCTTACTTGTCCCCTTCTCAGTAGGCTGTAAGCTTTTAGATGAAGGGTTGCAATTATTTTTTTCTTCTTGCTACTCACGTTACTTGCCAAAAAGGGTTATTTCAGTTGGCCTGAGAATTTTTTCATGCCTGTGGCAGAAAACTAAAATGAAGACAATCTACCTACCCGTAGAAGACCTACAGAGAGAGAAGCAGACACTTTCTTGTAAGCACGTAGGAAGTTTGAAATGATGAACTTCTAATCACAAAGCAGACAGCCTCAGTGCTGACACCAGACTGAATCTGGATGATATGAAGAACTATCTTTGAGTCTTGTAATATAAAATACGGGAATAAGTGACATGCCAAGGAGATCTCCCTGTGCTTCTGTTGAGAATCAATCACCTTTTGGCATGTGAGGTGTCTGGGTGGACAGTCTGGAAGATCAGAGATTGAGAGATTAGATCCTAGAGATTAGGACAACCTCAGTGGAGGAGATAGCTGAGAAGGTGACCTGAGAGTTCTCTCATTTTCAGGACAGCCACAAACACACCTTCCTAGAGGATAAAAAAAATAAACATCCAAATCACAGCCTATTCAAAGAGAGCTGCCAATCTCTCAGTCATTTTACATACACAATTATTCTTGCATGAGACAGTCTATCCCCTGTCATGGCTGTGCTTTGGTATTTCTGTTTAAAATCTGTATCTACCAGGCAAATTAGCCAGCTCATTTCCACATTTACCTGCGTCTTTCCCTTTGGAGATACTGAGGTGCAGGAACCGGTATTAACCATGTCCAGGCAGCCAGATGCAAAGAAACTTTCTCTCAAGAAGGGAGAACTAAGAGTGTTGTCCCTTAAAAATTTCATGAATGGGGGAAAAAGCTGCTAAGCTTCACAACAAGACGTTCAGTACCAGTGAGAGAGAGTGATACAGAAACATGGACTCATTCTTTCCCTGTAGCTTTTTCTGCTGATTCTGCTGGCTTCACATTGGCTGCTGAAGATACCTCACAGGATGAAAAACCCTGAAGAGGAACAAACCTAAATAGTCAAATTGATCCTTGGGATGGAATTGACTATTCTAAGCAAAACTGCTTTACTTCTAATTGATGAAGACGATATCAAGAATACCACTATGTCTTAAGCAGAAAAGGTGACAAATTCATGCTAATAGTCATTAACTTATTCAGCTTGCTCACAAGCATTCATTCAAAAGCAGGTAGAAGCTAGGAATCAGACACATTAATAAGCTTAACCATCAGTCTGGTAATGTGGCTATAAAAATTATTTGTTTTGCATTTGTTTACCTGAAGACACAGAATCTCTTCTTAAAAACAAACCCCATTATTAAAAAAAAATACTACAGCCTTTGGGAGAAAAGATTCATTCTTATTGTTTAATAGCAAGCTAGAGGAACTTAATCCTCAGCTGGTAATATTAAACACGATGAGTCAAATGCATTGACGATGTTAATATAAGTGCAAGTTAAATGCTGGATATATTTGGCTTTGAGTGTTGAGGCAGCTTAACTCCCTTGGATCTGGAACTCTGAAGAATGTCAAACCAGCATTAATTACTTCATGATGGTTCCAAAAGAATACTTTAGGGGAAGAAACACAGGGAAAGGTAAAAAATAGAAGAAGCTGAAAAGGATCTGCGTTAACAAAGACAAAACCAACTTCTTTTTCTTTTTTTTTTTTTTTTTTTTTTTTTTTTTTTTTTTTAATGCTAAGATGCCCATTCTGCTGCCATTTTCCTGCACTCACGGAATGCCAAGGACAGTCTCAGAAAACAAAACAGTTTGAAAGACAGATCTGCAGCCCAAATCCCAATGCTGCTGATTTCAATCCTCAGAGGAGGCACAAGACAGAGCAGGGAGATGGATAATTGCTTCTTTCTGCTGATTCTCAGGCAAGCCTGGCTCACCTCTTCCAACAAGAAAGGTGATGCACAGAAGAAGAGGCTTAGAAGGATGCAAACTTAGAAAACACGTGAGTCCACTAGTCTATGAGTGCTGGCTGTCTCTTAGGCTACTGGTGACTACATCTGTCCAACTCCTTCATGCAGGTAGAGAACAAAGCCACATAGCCACAAAGTCCTCTATGATAAAAAAAATCCACAAGCAAATTTTATCTTAAAAGTGATTAAAAGTGAAAAACTATCCCTCAATGTTTTTTCTTAACACTTACTCTGAAAAAGGGAAACCTCTGAATGTTTTCATGGTTTTCAGATGTTCTACCGAAGTTTTCCTTTTAAATGCCAATGTCAAAGCTGATTTTTTCTCACCCAATAGCTGAATGGAAGAAGGATACCGCAATAGCTCAAGTACTAGAACTGCATTACTGTTGCCAATACACCATTTCTCTCTGATATTTTCTCAGTATTCCTTCAACTACAAACATAAATATTTTAAAGTTCTTTTCCATTATGTAACTTGCTGGGCTTTTAAATGTTTTTCAGAGTCAGATACTTAAACCTGGCAAAAATGTAACTTGTTTCTTGAAGGATGCTTTAATATTCTTTCCATCATTCTTTTATCATTACACCAAATGAATAGAACAAATCAACAACCTTTGCGGCAATTACAGACTATTTTCCAAAATTAAAATCTGTTATTATAGAAAAAACATTTGTTTACAGGAGATAAAACTTTTTTTCTTCCTTTTAAATATTCTTAGTGTGTGTTAAGAGAATTGAATCACTTGGAGGTTCCAAGACTTTCTTTTTCACCAGAACTCACATTACTTATCTGAAACTGCAAACTGGCCTGACATACACCATTCAGCTTAGCTCTGGATTTCTCACAGTTCTGTTACAGAAATAAACTTAGGAGGAGTATTTGGCTTTGTAGCACTATTTTCCAAAGCATTGAAACTTGTGCTTTGAGCAAGAGCTCCCCAGAACTCTTGAACAGAGGTAAAAGACAAATGAAGCAGCTCAGTAAAAACACCAGTTAAAAAAGATATCTTTTGAAATAGTTTTGTACTAAACTCCTGTGTGCATATAATCAAGATTGACACCTCATGCAGAAGAGACAACATCTAAACTCCTGTAAGAAATGAAAATTTATTTCTCAATTGAAATATTTGGTTTGAATTATTTTGTGCTCACTCAGGAGCAGTCAGTTGTAGATCTGAAAATCAGGGAAAAGGTCCCTGAAGAACAGGGAAAAAAAATCAATAAGAAAGCAGATTTTTTTTATTCTTTTTTCTTTTCTGAGGAAGATGCCATGGGAGAAGATATATTCTTGTATTTACAGGTACAAGAATCCAATAGAGTTGATGTGTGAACAAGCCTGAAGTGTGAACATTTGAACATTTTTGTTATCAAAGGTATGAAACACTTTTCAGGTTGACCGACACATGAGACAGTTTTATAAAGCACTAACCTGTTCTGTAAGGAAGCATATCCTTATTGCACCATTACCATGTGCAGAAACTTTCTAGACTCACATTTATCATATAAAAATGCGCTCAACACCTGAATGCTAACTATAACTCTGCAGCCTCCCACAGTCGCACAGAATTATTGCTTTTCCGCTCCCAAGAGATCTCCCGCACCGCTGCAGTCCTTTCTGCCCACTGAGAGCCTGAGTTGCTTCTCCCCACACTCCTGTCCTGCCTGCCCTCTGCTCTGTCTTTTCTCTAGAGAGCAAATAAATCCTGCCCCATGCTGGGGATCTGCCCTGGCTGCCCAGCAGTAACCTCTTACCAGGAAAGGCCTGAAGGCAGCAGCTGTCCCATGTGCAGCAGGTGACCAGCAAGGGGATTTTTTTGTTCATTCACTTGTTTTTCAAACAGGGGAGTGGGAATATTTCAGGCTGGGTAAAAGCACATTTTCAGCTCAGAGTGATGTTGAAGGCATGACTGGATGTCTTATCTATCGCCTGATGCTGCCCTGAATATATAAAATACAGCCCAAACCATTATTTTTTTTCCTGTGCCTTGCCTCAACTTAAAAAATTAATGAATCTGTTTAAGTTTTGGTCTACATACTAAGGGGAATCTTAACACTTGTTTAATTACTTCAAGAAGAAGATCATCAACTCCACACTGAAACTCTCTGTACAAAGATATCATTATTCTTCACGCTTCATAAAGTTGCATTTGTCCCTATAACTTCTACAGGGTATGAAAGTTTCTAAGGAAAATATCCAGAATTACAGGAAATTTTGTGATCCATTACATAACTGTACTACTTTTCATGATTTTACTGAGCAAAGGATTAGAATTACAAACAGTCAAAAGTTATGAAGGCCTTGTTGCAAATTAAATTGCCCTTAATTTGAACTATTTCCAAAACTGCATAATTAACTGGACTTCAGTGAAGTGCTGGGTGAAACAGTCCAACTGGTTGAGCACCATAAGTAAACTTCAGTTCAGGAGAAATTCTTGACAGAAAATATTCTCATAATTAAAAATACAAAAATTTATTATGGAAGATAACAATATAGTCCATCATTCTCAATATGAGACACTTATACAAAGAGTTACATCTTGAAAAAGCTAAAGATAATAAAGAATGTGAACCAGACACAATATAAGGCTTTTAAACAGAAAATCATATCTTGCAGCAAAGTACCATCTAAAGCTATTTCCAGAAAAATTAGTTTGTGATGTATTCCCAAAAAGTCGGCAGTAGAAGACTTAGCAAACAATTGTTATAATTATTCTTAAAAACTACATTATTCTCAAAATTACTTACGACCTGTCAGAAAACAGTATTTGACTTGCAATAATTCTTTCCCTATGAAGATCAGTGTTGTTCTCTCCTTCCCACACCCAAGACAAGGGGTCTAAATCAGCCAAAAAAGCCAACATTATAAATGTACTTTCAAAACAAAATTAACTCTGTCAGGAGCGATAATTTACCCGATACAGAAATTCTGGTGCTGGTGGTGAAATAGTAATGCGTGACCACACATCAGTTTCTGTTTGACTTTCAGTTTGACTTTCTGCATCAAAGTTATCCTCCACATCAGTGAATAATTAAAAAAAAAAAAAAAAAAAAAAAAAAAAAAGGACTTTATCATGTTTGATCTCTATAAATCAAAGAAATCATTACAACACAGCGTGGCCAGACATCTCAAAAGCAAGTCAAGGAGCTCATTAAGTTCTAGCTAACTGGCAGTCATTCCTTTATCATAAAAAACAGCTCAATGCAACACAATGTAAATAAAAACTAGGTGAAAGTGTCAGGACTTACCAAATTGAATCTTTTAATCACAAATAGATACAGGTGGTTGGCAGCAGTTGCTGGCCTTGCTCTAAGTTGTCAAGTTGAAAATAAGATCTTAGAAGAAGTCTTCAACATCCTACTGTGAATGTGAGATAATGTTTGCTACCTAAGGACAAGCTTAGGCATTTAGAACATGTTATGGGATTGTGACAAAAAGCTGTCCTTCCAAGACAAATGAGTAAAATTCTCATAGCTACGTGCACTGTGTTTGACAATGTCAGAGAGCGGGTCTATGACAATTTGCTTTACTTTTGATTAAGTTCTTGTGCTGACTGATTGAACACTCTTTCTCATTGCTATCACACAGAGGATGGAGACTGGCAACCTGTGTGGACCCGCAGTAACCCATACCTCAGCAGAACTGTCTGATGAGCTGCTGCAAGATACCCAAGGGTTTAAGAGTTGAAGGGAATGCTCCATTTAGAACAGGCTGGGGAGCAAAAGCTGCTGAAAACCAATAAAAAGTTTCTAAATGCAGAGAAAGTCACAAGGAGGAGGCTGGCAGACAATACCTCCCCTGCTGTTACAAATAGCATCCTTGTCTGCCTAGCAACCCTGTAGGTGCAGGATAATTTACTCTTATCATTGACATTGTAAGACATTTTTCTGTTTCCTATTTCCAAAGGGCTGGAAGGAACAAAAAAGGGGGGAGAGAAAAAGACAGAGTTTTCTGCACAAATTATAACTGTACAGATTTGCTGTTAAGGGCAGCTGTTCCACAGAGCTGCAAAATATACAGAATTTCATATATCTGATTCTCTGCTAGAAGCACAGGCTAGAAGCCAACTCATCAAAACTTCTATCAAAAATACAATTTTAACATCTGTTTGGACTTTCACTTATCTGACTGCTCCCAGACACTATTGATTATCATTATCTGCAAGTCTCTAGTATTCTAAACAGCAGCAGCTAAGGGAAATGAAAGTGAGCGTTTTCATAAAGACAGATAGAGGCTTCTAGGGCAGAATGAAAACTGTTGGTGCTGACTGAAATTCAAGTCTAACTTCATCTCATCTTCTATAAATACACTGTTGATAGAAAGGAATAAGATACTGCTTAAACTAAAATATTTATCAAAACTATAATGAGAAATAAGGGATTTTGCCAAAGGAGAAATGGCATTACATTATCAGAGCCCGGTTGCTGTCCACAAAACCCATCCTGGGAAGGCTGTGATTGTTGCCTTTTTCTTTTAAATAGACTTTCCTCATACCTTTGGTGTACTATGTGCTTGACTGGACCACAGGAACAGGATATAAAATGTATGGATGGCACCAACTCTGTTGGAGTACACAATGAAAGTTTTGCTTTAGCAAAGTAACTTCCTTCTTCCCTTAAAGACTAAAATCTTCAGAAAGCTATATCCCCAAACAAGAAGTGTACAGGCTTTAAGACTTTCCCTCTCCATTCTTCCCAGCCTGAAACTTGTATGTGCTCCTATATCTGCTCCCAAGAGCAGACTTAACTCTCTTCCTTCCCACCCTCCAATATTTATACGAATCTGGGGTAAACAATATGTACTTTGGAGACCTGCACAGGAGATTTTACCAACTTCAGTCTCAAGGAGCAAGAAAATTGTCTTCTCTTGAAATCACTTAGTTATCCTTGCACACCTGAGGATAATCAATCAGTCTTTCTCCTTTCTTACCTAAAAAATTGAGGCAGTTCTATCATGGTAAAAGACAAAAATGAGTCACTGCAATGCTTCTGTCTCTCTGTAGGTTATGGACTATGTACACAGAAAAAATTGTTGATATTTGACAACCAGCTTTGTCCCATCAACATTCCTACAATTAAAAAAACAAAACAAAGAACCCTTCAGATGTACAAACACAAGACCCTCTTGGACCGTATCATCAGAACCACTTCCAGACTATAGAAACAATTTGGTTTTTGTTAATTGTTCAAAACTCCACAATCATGTACGTTTGTGTTCCTCTAGCACAATGCAGACTAACAGCAGATTTTGACCATTCAGTGACATATAAAATAAGATGTAGAAAACATTCAGTGACATATAAAGTAAGATGTAGAAAACATCAGAAACCAGAAAAGGGAGGAATCTATAGAGAATTTCAAGTCTAATTAACAAGTTATCTGCTTTTGAGGAAGAAAAAGGTTTTTTTTTTCCAAGTTTGAAGGTATTAGAACAGGTTGCCCACAGAGTTTGCCCAGTTCATCTCCATTCTTGGAACTTTTAAGATCTGACTAGATAAAGTCCTCAGTAAACTGCTCTATCACGACAGCTGACCCTGCTTTGAGCAGGAGGTTGGACTGAATGACCTCTTGAGATTATCCCCCAAGGTATCAGTGCTGCTTCATATTGTTACCAACCAGCATATCCCAGAGGTTAGCTTTATGATATACATGGGTGTGAATTAAGAGCCAAAAGGAAAAAGGTAGGGCAAACGAGAGAGAGGAAATATTTACCATCTCTCTTCATTCAAAATACTCCTCATTCAGAATCACGGAATTGTCAGAGTTGGAAGGGACCTCTAGAGGCCTCTTTCTATCCTGTCAGCAAACAGCTCGCAGTGAAAATAAAAGCCCTTGTAATTTGATGCAGAATAAAATACTACACTTTCTCATTCTGAAAGTTGGATCTATGACCCTGAGAAGGATTAAACACCACAGATGTTTCAAGCACAGAAGAGTTATATGATTTCATGCTACACTAGTCCATAAATGAAGTAGGCAACAATGTCCAAGATTTCTCATTCTCATTCTCCCATATTAAAAAGGCCCATAACTACAAGCCAGCCTTCAGCATAATGCTGACATAAACAGCTTAGCAGTAGTCTGGTGTATTATTTTATAGACAGTGTAGAAAGCTGTGTGAGCTCATGTCCACAAATGCCACATCCACACTGTTCAGTTGTGAGACTTTCAAAAATACTGTGCTTTTCTCAGGCTTTTCCTTCTTAAGTAACTGCTAATTTATAGCTGCATCACTCTGAAGAGTGACCAGATAAAATATTTTTCCATACCATTTATACTACTGATTAGCAACAGATTATATACTTAAATCCAACTATGATGGCTTAATAAACTCTTGGACAGAACATCAAAGTAAAAATATGTACATTAGTTTCATAGATGGTGTTTGAAATGAAGCACATCATGTTCTAACACACTGAACTTCTTGACACTGGATGGCCAAGAGCATCATGAATTCAACCACCTGTCACCTACCTATTTATACCAGCAAATTTCTTTTAAATTTCTTATATATACATACATACAAATGTATGTACAAGCATACATATGTAATTTATATGAGGGTAAGCAGGGATATAGAGCATTCTGCAGAATCACCCAAATTGCTGGAGCTGTGACACCGTAAAATGTGCCAGGAGATCCCTGTCACCTAAGTACTTATTTTCTGGCAAACCCTTTTACCCTCCAGTGTTCAAATGATGCAAAGATTCCTCCCTGAGGGAGTCTCATCTCCTTGGATTTGTACTTAAAACTGAAGGTTACTGCACACAGTGAGGAAGCACGTGACCTTTTGGTGGGTGTGAAATATTTTGTATACAACAGAACGGAGTGACACCAATACTTACTTGGCAGGCATTATAAATCAACTGGTGTTCCAATTTTTTGATACCTAGAATCTGCTGAAACATTTCATAAAGCTGTTCCTTGCTCAGAATTAGCTCCGATACAGCACTTAAGGCCATCCTATTTGGCTGTTTGCATAAGTCCTCTTCTCCCTTGTATATGGCATCATATTTGGCTAGCCAAGAACTTAACACTGTCTCTTTGCTTAATCCATCGATTTCCGGCAAACTTCGGACCCTCTTTTCTATGTTTTTCTTAAAAACATCTCTAAAGTCACTTGCAGAACATCCTCCACTGTGGACCATTCTTGCAACCCGGTCACTCTTGAGAAATACCTTTTAAAATAAAAGAACACAAAAAAAGAGAAAAAAGTTAGGCATGGACACAAACACAAAGCAACCCCTTACAGAGGGATTACAAACTAGCATTTTGCTTCTGTGTAAAATCAATTTATAAGGAAGAGTTATACAGACCAAGTTTGCTATAATTTTTCCCACAGGAACAGGTGACCATGTTGAAAAAGTAAGCTCCTGCATTGAAGAAGTACTTAAACTAAGTACCTTTTAGAGTATTTCTAGCTTAGCTATTGTAATCTATGCATAATGAAGTTTGAATTAACAGCAGTTAATTTAAAACTTACCTACAAGGTTTAATTAATCTTTCCTCCATTAAAGCCACAGAAGTCCAAAGTTACTTGAAAGTAACTTGTGGATAAGCTACACTGTCCCAAAATTCAGAGAGTATGAGTTAAAATACCATCTTTAAACCAGCCTAGAATCTCATGGAAGATGAGACAGAAAGTCAGGAAAAAAGAAATACTAGAGAAACAGCACCATCAATAGTAACAATAGAAAGAAGAAAGACTCAAATATTCAGAACTGGTTCTAAGAGTGTAGATACAATACTAGAGACACAATATGGGATTCTCTGCATAAAAACCACAAACAAAAACCAACACAAAACCCCCCTCCCAAGTACACGTACTGTAGGATACGACAAGGCAAATTACAACAACAAACCAGCATTCTCTAAGAGCTTTTCTGTGTCCAAGGATGATTGTATTCATATTATCTTCTAACACAGGTCCTTGGCAAGGTTGATCTCTCCAGCCACTGTGCGTGGCTACCTCATTTCTAGTAGCAAGTCTCATGAAACTGTTCCTATACAGAATGCAACCAATAAAAAGATGAGCACTGCAGTATGATCAGCCACGTAAACAACTGATATCTGCCTCAGATAAGGGATGAATGGCATCATGGTGTCAAATAGACAACTGAGGGAGAACCACCTGGCTTCCTACAGCAGAGGGAGACTGCTCCAGTCACTCTGCCCTGCAAGGCTTGGCTGCTGGGACTGCTTGGGTGCACCATCAACACCCAGAGCACAGCTGAAACTGGTTGGGGTTGTTCAGCCTGGAGAAGAGAAGGCTCCAGGGAGACCTTACAGTAGCCTTCCAGAACCTGAAGAGAGTCTATAGGAAAGTTGGAAAGGGACTCTTTATCAGGGAGTGTAGTGATAGGACAAAGGGTAACAGTTTTAAACTGAAAGAGGGGTAATTTATATTAGATATTAGGAAAAAATTCTTTACTATGTGGGTGGTGAGGCACTGGAACAGGTTGCCCAGAGAAGTTGTGGATGCCCCACCCCTGGAAGAGTTCAAGTCCAGGCTGGGGGGTGCCTTTGAGCAATGTGGTCTAGTGGGAGGTGTCCCTGCCCATGGCAGGGGGCTGAAACTTGATGATCTTGAAGGCCCTTTCCAACTCTAACCATTCTATAATTCTGTAAAATGCAAAGAACTAAACAGATTTCCTTCCCATCTCCTTTCTGACTGTTCTCTCTCTTCAATCAGATGCTATGAAGTAAAAGATGAGTTAACCACGCATGTTCAGATAATTGTTTTAGTCACCAAGATCTATGAAAATGCATTGAATGGAAATGACCGTGTACTAAAGCTCTGACGCTGTGTGCTATCACATGTTGGAAGACAGTACACCTAACAAACAACCTATAATTCCATTGTGCTTCATGTGGAAAATACAAAACAGAGCAGTAGGAGAGTATCTAAAAACCTGAGCAGAGGAGTGCATAGATAGAAACAGATCAAGAAAAACAGACTCTAAAAATTCTGGTGCTTGTTGATGCATCTTCCCCTGTAGCATATTTTAAAAGGAAGTTACTTATTAAATTACACCTTTCATCGGATATCCTAATTGACATTGTACAGAAGGCTGCAGACTAAGCCTAAAAGTACTTGCCCAAACAGAGTATTCAAAAAACTCCAAATATCACCAGTATCCGCTAATCATATTTTATGCTTTAACTGCACCATAATAGATTACTTTTTTTGGAAACTTAAGTATCTAAGTTTAAATTCTTATTCAGAAAGGGACTTGATACGGTTATTGTCAATTAATGCTGTTATAATTTCCTAAAAATGCTACACAAACGTTGAATGTCATTTCAAAACTAATAATAATCAGAAATTCCACACAGCAATAAAACTTATCAATGCAAACAGGTACAAGGATATCAAGCCTTTCCTTGTTTTAACAGCCTGCAATTATAATTGGATTCATTCCTTCAACAGTTTCACTGGAAAGCAAATGGGGAAAAAATATTTTAAAAAGGTGACTTTCAACAAACTTCAGCTACTTTGTATTGTTCATAAACAGTATTAATCTTCCATCACCTTAGTTTGCACAGTCAATGACAGCTAGCAGATGGAGAAGAATAAAATTAAGAATATTTATAGGCTCTTCCCCCCAAAATCTCATGTTTATCCAACATTACATGACCCTGTGTACTGCCAATATAACTGGATCAGTGTAATTAAAAAAATATACCTGCCAAACAACACTGTAAGATCATCAGAAGATCATTCACTTTTCATTACCTTCTCTCAGTCATATTATTCAAACCCATTAATCCACAATGCAAGGGCTGAAAAGCTGCTAGCACTTCCCTTGATTTATGAACTAGACTAATTAAAAATTTATTTCTGAATTTCAAGTTGATTTTCAGGAGACTGCAGGAAAAATCTGTTCCATTTTTCAACACTTACCTATGGAAGGGGAAGACTATTATAATACTTGCTGCCCGTACCATTGACAAAGTGATAGCATGTTCATGTTGGGCAAAATAAATTTTTTATAGGTACAAACAAATACAAAATACAATTTGCATGTCTTCCTGACATTAAAATGTTCCCTTCTGAAGTGCTTCAGCTCACAATTGTATTTTATTAATTCAAAAATTATTACAAAATAATTATTTCACAAAAGATATGGTGGATAATAAGGGAAATTTCTCAACATATAAACCCAAGATGTGAAACACTGACTAAAAAAACATGAAAAAAGTACATGGTTGTTTCTGAAAAGAAAGCCACTGGACCTAAAGCTCTTATTGCACTACTCCTTTTTGAGTGGCAATTTACCAAATTTTTTTGAGGGCAAAAAATGTTAACATTGTCTTTATAATGAACTACTTGTATTTGAGCTCATTAAAAATAACAACAACAACATTTGAACAGAAAGACTCAATTTTTAGACTTTGTCTGCAACAGAAACCCGTAAGAGACTGGAAATTTGGTTAGGAATGTACCATATGTGCCTCAAAGTTGACATGGTAAGATGCATTAAAAAGCGACTAAATGTCTCGTTATTCCCATTCCTGAAAGACATATGGTACACTTCATGTTAAATTCAAAATCCTTTGCTTCAGTTACATGTTACATTTCTTGAGATTTCTCTCCTCAGTTTCAAAGCTTTTCTGGCCTGTTTTATGGTTGCTTTTTTTTTTCCTTTTCTCTTTTTAGTTCTAAATATAAGGTTTATGGGAATTTCTGCTATATGGAGAATGGTATGCCACCAGTTTCATGCCAATGGAGTTATTGTTTGTTCCAGAAAATCTGTCTGGCTGAGTACGTGTGGATCCAGAGTCCAGGCCAGGACTGCAGATTGGGATACATACGCGCTTTATAACATGTGTGGTACTTTCTTGGTGCCATTCATTTTTACAATGAAATATGTAAGAACAAAGGGAAGAAGAGCCACAATGCAGCAAATGTACTTAGTTAGTATTTTGCTTTAAAGATAGATATAAACATAAATATTTCCCCTAATGGGGATGATTTGGCTGCATGTATAATCCACATTGAAGAAAAAAGTGGCGAACTACATTAAGACACCATATAGACATTAGACTGAGTCAAACCTACAGTTCTCCTCATACCATAACCCCTCAAAGATGATCAGGTAAGGAATTTTTTTAAAAAAATAATTGCCAATTTTTTCTTCCCTTACAATTACAGTAACAATTATAATTTGTATCTATCTACTGACGCATGGTCTAAATTCCCTTTTTGTCCAATCCTTATATACATGAAATTTCATCTGTTGCAAATGATAGTAAAAAGCTTAATTCAAAATACTCTTTAACATTACATAGTTAGATTAAAAGTGTATTTCTATTTAGAGATGAAAAATCATGATATAGCAGTGCCTACAACTTGAGAAAATTTTGGAAATACTAAACAAAGAACCATACAAACCACTGTCTAAGCACATACCCATTGAGTATGATTTTTTTTGTCAAACATCATACCACACTTAACTAATTATATATCCAGGCAACGCAAAAATGATAATCTTATTCTCTACTGTAGAGCTTAGGAAAAAACACAAGCAATAGGCAGAAGAGTTTGCATAAACTCAACTGCAGATAACCTTTGCCTTTTCTTTCTAGACAGCTTCTGAATCAGCTTCCTTATCACCTTTCTTTACAACACTCAGTGGAAACTGCCTAATAGCTTTTTTTCACTTCTGTGACCCAAGCTGCATGTTCCAGCACAGTAATGGGTGGAATAAAACACCACAGCCTTTATACAGAGAGGACCTCTAAATAATAGTTCACCAAGGAGCTGTGGTAGCTTCCTACTTCCATTGCTTTAATGCCTTGCATGCCATTCTGACAAAAATAAAGTGTCCTTGTATTCCAGACTGCCAATCACAGCCGTAACAGCATCCTCCGCAGTGATGTTGACTGTAGAAAATGCTTTATTACCTACACTTAGGCATTTACAGAGTGATTGTAAGCATACTGCTATACAAGGGCCAAACGCTGTCTCTCCTACAGCAGATCACACAGACAGACGAGCCAACTAGTCAGCTATCTACATCTCCAATGTATTTATACATGGCAATGTACTGCAACTGATGTTTAGGACATCCTTTAAGCACACAAACGTTAAAACCGAACATTTCATATAACTAAGAAAACAGATTGTCAGATAAGGCTTACAGATATTTCTCCTCGGAGAGTTTTTCAGGAGAACCCTATCAAACAGACACAGCTACAGGGGCTGCATTTCATCCTCAGGGAATCATTCTTGTATTAAAGGGTACCTTTTTTTTTTTCTTTTCACTTTAAACTTGCTTGAAACAAAGAAACAAAGCTAGAACTAAATTAATATTAATGGCAACTGTATCATATTGGACTTTGTCAATTAAGTTCAAAAAAATATAAATGAATATAAATACCTCTTTGATAAAGAATGAACAAGGGCAAAAAGAACTTTGATGGAAGTTCCAGGAACATTCAATTTTATGAATGCTTATCAGGTTTCTGATGTGCTGTTCTGAGTGTTCTCCACCCAAACTCCTGATGTGCTTCTTACAGTCAGGAGGAGCTTATGACATGCAATTATTTTTTTTTCTGAAGCAGCCAGAATTTTCAGTGTTAAACTGAGGTCTAAAATTTCCGCAAATAATTCTTTTTCTAGGACCTAAAAGGAATTGAAATAAGTTTCTTACTTAAAATTTTGATGTGACATGCATCATCATGCTGTACTAGAAGCATTACTTGTTGCAAAACAAAGCATAGGGCATTTACTGTGTCAAATTAAATAGCACCTTTGTTGCTACTACAGCAGCTCCTCAAAGTTTCTCACACAAAAGCTCTCTCACAGTCAACAGCTCTCATGCACTTCTCAACATCCTTCCTGTTCCACAGGAATAAAAATATTCCCCATTTCAGTCATTAGCGTGAACGATGTTCTCTGGGATCAGGTCATACAGTCCTCAGTAGTTCTATTGCATTTTGAAACCACACAACCCATCACACCAAGAACTGGGGCTAGTTTGATGAAGGTACAAAAAACTTCTGACAGTTTGGAGAACAGCTTCTACAACTAAATATTTTAAGACTAAAGGCTTATGCCTGTAGGAATTAACATATGTTATAAACAATACTGTTTGCTGCTATACCCTGGAGCTGCAGAAGAAAATATTGTTTCAGAGAGGATGCTCTCACTGCATTTATGAGAGTCTGGAAAGAAATAAAAAAAAAAAAAAAACCACTCCAGAAATTACAAAGTTGATGTTTACATTGGGTGTAGTCTGATCAAGTAATCAGACTACAAGAACAAAGTCATTTTGGGTCATAAATAAATAATTTAGGCAGTAGCTTCATAGGTCTGATAGTACATATTAATTATTTTTATTCTAGTTGAATAAAATTACTGCATGGAAACAGCATTTATATTCTAAGAAGAGAGTAACAGACACCAATGTATTTCATTAACTACCTTTAAAAACCATTGGGTGCTGAACACGAGTGGAAGGTCCCTTCCAACTTAGATGATTCTATGAAATTGAGCTACTTACTGAGATTTGCTCAGTATTTTGTAATCAGAAGCACTTTTTATGCTTTCAGGAAAAAAGACTGGCTGGCATGTCATCTTCCTCCTTCGTTCCCTTTCCCTATAAATATTCTCCAGGCACTATGATTTATTTTTTCCCCCCAATGAAATTATCAGATTTAAAGGGCCATTTTCCTTTATCTGTCTAAATTTTCAGAACAGAGTCCTTACCCTCAGGAAAAGCTAAAGATGCTCAAATTTAAGAGATCACACCAATAAACAGCTATTTGTGTATTCAAGTATTTGTACCATGATTTTTTTAATCATACATTTCTTCTTCTAAAAGTACACTGCACTGTAAAGTTTTCTCTAATTTGAGGGGGGAAAAAAATTTAAAAATCTTAAATTTTGGTGAACAGCAAGGTTTTTTGTTTGTTTTTAAACCTCCTTAAAACACTACATTACATTAAATTTAATTACCTTTTCTCGCTTCAACGTAATAAGACATGATCATCTGAAGATGCATAATCTACATTTAATATTTTTCCTCTTTTTAAAAATATATTTACTAGCTTTCTGGAGTATGTTAAGCTATGATTTCTTCCTAAGAAGAGTAATCACCCAGGAACCCTCACAAGTTGAAATCTATAGAAGGTTTACTTTGTTTCCTTCAACTCTTTTGGGCAATATCATAGCCGCTCATTGGACATACCTCACAGCTTAGTAACCTGCTACTGTAAAGAAAAAAACCACCAACACACCAAAAAACAAATTCTTGTAAATTAAGATGTGTGTTACTTCTCTAGGCTTACATGCTTGTAAGCGTACTACACAACATTGCACACTGGGATTTGTTTCTTTGCCTCTTTTTTCAAATTGGCACAAGCAATTGCCCAAAGCTTTCCCATTTCCGTTCCCGATGGCTGCACATTTCACAGACTCATGTACTGCAATGTTCGTGCCCTGGGCATAAGAGCAAACAGAGATATAGTGCCAATCACCCTAGAAAAATCCACAAAAACATTGCACCCAGAAGCAGTATTTTCTCCCAGATTCATTTATTAAAAGTTACCCAGACACCCTTTTGGAACAAGCATATTTATCCTCTCTACAGCAGCAGCAGCTTTTGCACCCTTGCAAGACACAGCAAGTTGTATACTGCTGCTGATACGAACACAGTTGTGGATGACTTTCACAATAGCTCTACTTGCTACAGCTGCTGCAATCTTCTCTTCAGAAGTACAGTCTCCCCTTTCCCCTTCCACTAAGCCCCAGAGGTCACTGCCTTGTTGGACCGTGCTGAGGGACTTTGTGCACTGTATTACTGGCCCTCAGGTGGTACTGGCACTGGACCAGCAGGTCACGGGAGGTGATTCTCCCCCTACTCTGCGCTCCTGAGACCCTACCTGGAGGACTGTGTCCAGCTCTGGAGTCCTCAACATAGAAGGGACATCAAACCATTGGAACAGGTCCAGTGGAGGGCCACCAAGATGATCAGACGGATGGAGCACCTCTCCTACAAAGACAGGCTGAGAGAGCTGGGGCTGTTCAGCCTGGAGAAGAGAAGGCTCCAGGGAGACCTGATAGCAGCCTTCCAGTATCTAAAGGGGGTCTACAGGAGAGCTGGAGAGGGACTCTTTGTCCTATCACTAGACTTCCTGACAAGGGATAACAGTTTTAAATTGGAAAAGGGGAGATTTAGATTAGATATTAGGAAGAAGTTCTTTCCTGTGAGGGTGGTGAGGCACTGGAACAGGTTGCCCAGAGAAGCTGCAGCTGCCCCATCCCTGGCGTTCAAGGCCAGGCTGGATGGGGCTTTGAGGCACCTGATCTAGTGGGAGGTGTCCCTGCCCATGGGAGGGGGGTTGGACCTCGATGATCTTTGAGGTCCCTTCCAACTCTAACCATTCTATGACTCTATAATTCTCCAAAATCACTTGGATGTACAGCTGCAAAGCGGTCCAACTTTCCTCACATCAGCGATGAATATTTGTGTGGTTCGAGACCTGTGTGGGCTGATCCACAGCTGCATACTCAACACTACTAGCCAGAAAGAGGCAAATCCTCTTCCCCAAAGATGAGGCTCCAGTATACCCTCATGTAGGGTCTAGCATGAAGGTAACTAAAAGCAAGCAATTAAAAAAATGACTTCTCAGCTTCCAGTTGTCTATGGCAGGGAAAAACTAGCTGATGGACAGGCAGAAGGACAGCAGAAACAGATCTGTATAATTAAAAATGTTTTGATGCTTGGTTTGTTGAATATAGGAAACTGTTTGTTAAAGTATAAGCCTGTTTGTTAAAAGAAGTCTCAGTAATTCTGTGTTCAATAATGGGACTGGAACATCTGATGTCTGCTAAGGAGAAAGCGCTGTTCCCTCTGCATGTTGCTTTCCTCCTGGCTAGGATATCATACGTCTGCTATAGACAAAGCCACAAGGTCTGAAATCATACCTATACTGTCCACTCATCATTCCTATTTAACTGTGGAAATAAATACATAAATGTCACTGGAGACTAAGCAGTTTCTGCACAGGCCTGGGCTCTTCTGTCCAGGAGGTCTCTCCTGCTAAAAACCCATATTATCTCTGTAGATGCTTCTCAAGACCTTCAGATACAGGAGAAAGAACAGGTTGCACAAAGTGGATCTAGAATAAATCATTACGTTCATTAGTTCAAAAACAGGTATGGTACTCCAGCTGTCAGCCTGCCCAGGGGAAGATGTTAATTACCGTTATAGCAAGGGAAATCTAAACACCATCCTAGGTGTGGGATTTTTTTCAACATCTATCTTTTTAATGTATTGACTGATACAGACCATAAGCACAAATGACACTATTTTACACTGAACAACACCAGCCCTAAAGGGAGAGAGAAGAGTTTTATGCTTTGAAGTACCCATTTGCTTGCTTTCAAGTTAAATGCAGGGTCTTGTCATCAAGCCAGGTGTTATCAACAACCTGTTCTTGTGCTGTTTTCCCAGTTTATTTGAGAGTTGGCAATTAAAGCAGACATGAAACTATTTGAGCACGGAGATACAAAGCAGAGGTTTTCCTTGGCCAAGTAAGGAACTTTTTCCTCCCACTGCATAAAGTTTCTTCTCTCTTTATAAAAGAGCTGAAAACTTAATTCGCAGTAAGCTGATCTCGCCTGACCACAACTCCTCCCTTTAGAGACCAATGCAAAGCTCCAGGTGGCAAGAATCTCAAAGGGTCTATTTTAGCCACCGTAAGCCAGGAAAAGGCTGTTAACTTGAACATGAAATGCAGTGTGCCTTGGAGATATTACTGAGAAAAGGCTTACTCTCACTGCACTATTGGTCCTATTTGTTTTCTATTGCAGAAGGAAGGTGTCTGACCCTGACTGAAGGAAGAAAGTGAAGGACAACAAAACCAGCTAGAAATAAAGCAGAAAGAGGAAACTGAAGATTGAAAGAAACAGACTTTAAAAAGGAAACACGTACACAAAAATGTTGAGTAGTAAACACAGCCATGCCAAAAGGATTAGAAAAAACATTTACTTAGCATACTTATTTATTGCACAATCACAGATGATGATTAGTTTATACATAACTACCTCCTTTGGTACCTGCAAACTTAAGAAAAACACACAGCTGTTCAAAATCAATAGCCCACATCTCCATTTGCCTTGCTAAGGAACTCCTCAATTTGCTGACTTTTTGGTGTTTATTTAGCGTTGCACACGATACAACAAAGTGTTTATCTCTTAGGATACAATCTTTCTAAATATAAGATCCAACTCTGCATTAACTTTGAGGAAGAAGTTAAGTACATGGGCAAGCGCAATAAGGAAGGGAAAACAGTCCTTCACTTCACTGAATTTTCCTTTAGTCACTTGTCGTTCTAATCTTTATTCCACTTGACTGAAAAGCGGAAGTTATATAAGTGAGAGTTTTCACCATTGCTACTGCATTGGTCTCATTTATCAGAGATGAAAACAATCACCTATTTAATTTCCCTCTTATCATTAATGCTCTCCTGCATTAACCATTTTTACCAAAGTATGGATTAATAGTTTTCAGTCAGAATGAACATACTACTATTGCTCTAATTTTAAACATAATTCCAGGCAGCCCATATAGTCAGAGTATCTCTACTGAGAACCTTTAGATCCCTATTCCCCACCCTAAATATTTTAATTTAAAATGAAGAGGATACTGTTTCAGAATATGGGATTTTTTTACTCATCAAGATTGCTTTTTCATTTCCAATTTATCTATTCTACTAGTACAGATGAATGCTCAAAAAGCACATGAACAAACAGAAACTGGGCTGAAGCCATCTGAATTGTCATCATATAACATTATTCTTTTTTCTGTCTCTGTTTTAGTAACTGAAAAAGTGTCAGCAAATGGAAAACGTAAGCAATTAACCTGCCACTTTCTTTCTTTCCCTTCGCTATTTAGTTTTGGTGGTTTGTTTATTGGTGGGATGGAAGGGGCACAGTTGGGTGGAAAGAAAGGTTAAAGCATTGAGTTCACTCTGTGTTCTAAGGAAACTGGAGAAGAATTGACGCACCACAAATACTGCAAAACTTGGAGAGCTGCTGGAAAACAAAGACAAAAGTAGGCCCTCTTAAGCCTTGCAAGGCTTACTCATGATGTCTCATCTCTAATAGAGCACCTTCCTCCTACTATAAACCCCAGGATTTAAGGAAGCAATACATACATGGGAGAACTCAGCCTCTTACCATCCAAGAACAAGCTTCTTTCGCATCCTGTGAAGGTAACATTGTTTTAGCAGTATTTTTGAGAATCAAGGATTTTGAGAGTCTGCAGTGTGCAGAAGTGGCAGAGAGAAAGATCTCCCAGAAAGGTCAGAGCTTGTACTTCCAATCCCAAAACTAAAAGGAAAGTCTGTCTGCACTTGTTGTCTCCTGCATGACCCAATAGCTGCTAGGATAATCCACTACGATTGTTGAAAAAATAATCCCATCATTACAAAAATTATAGAAGCAAGAACAAATGGACTGAACAGGAGAAGGGAAGGTCAAAACTGCCGTAGACATCAAAAGCTGTATGATTTGAGAGAAGTAAATGAAGAGGCAATGCCAAGCAGAAGATTAAAGAAGCAAAACCCCATCTAGTTCATAACTTATCAATGTCTAAGCTCTCAGCAAAGAGAAAAATAAGAAGTCTTATCATTGTATCTCCATATATGCACTAAGAGAAAGGAAGCATTCACAGGAGAATAAGGACAAACAGTCCAATGCAACTCACCCATTTTAGACCCCTTTTCATGTGCTGGGAAAGGGTAAACTCATCCACTGGACAACCTGGGGCACTTAACTGCAGGCTCAGCTCTGAAGCACTCCCTAGAGGAACCTCTCTCTCCAAAATGAGGACAGAGAAGCTCACAAAGATTCATTGTCCAGACTGTACTACAAAGCACCCCAATGCCCCTGTTGCAAATGCTTTGCAAAAGTTTCTAAACTGGCCAAACAACAGATTTCAAATGATTTTGGGAGAAAAAGAACGGAACACAGACAAGTTTAAGTGCAAGCTGAAGTGATAGATAATACTTGCTTCGTGATGGCAACATACTTGGTGTTATAGAAATTGCTCCCTTGCCCCTCAAAAGGACAATCTGTACTTCAAACTGTTTCTGTTCTAAGAGGAAGACATGAAGAACAGAAAATGAGAGAAAATGCAGGCAAGGACAATGCATCATGAAAATGAGAGTGCTTGGGGAATTGTTTGCTTTGTTTTCACACTTAAAATGCATTATTATTTGTCTGGACATTTCTCTTACAGCAACAGCATCTCATCACTCATTATAATGCATTTCTGTTCTGGAAAGTGGTACAAAGGCTATTAGACACCAAGCCATTGGCATGTAGTGTTTAGCTATTAGCTGCAGTCTTATAAATATTTTTATTCTGATACAACTTTCTTAAAAATTCAGACTTTATCATAAATATATTCCCTTCTATCCCCCATTGTAAAATATAATCTTTTTGTGTCAAAAAACAACAATACATTTTCCTTGATTAATTTTTCACAAGGGTGATCAGTTCATGGTGTTGGTAGAAAAGTTATAATACACACAAAAGCTTCAAAATGCATTCTGAATCTTAAATCCTTCTTTAGATTTAATAATCACCCAGCTGGCTACACTTCAGACAGCAAAGCTTCAATGGGAAGATTAATGAACATTTGGTCTGCAGTTTAATCCCTCTAGATTTTAGCATGCAAAGTGCAAACTTTTATAAATTAGACTATTTTTATGCATTCCAACTATATGTCAAAGTCCAAGTAGCTTTAATGGTAACTTTGAGGCTTCTTAGTCATAGTTTGCTCTCTCTTTAGAGTACTTAAGTTTTTGAAAATATTAATTCACTCTATTACATTACACTCTAGACCATTTTAAAGATTACTTTTCAATATATCATCCCAAGTCAGAAACACCTCCTATTTCTTACTTATTTTATACAATCATCATTTATTTTGCCTTGCTAGCAGTATATTCTATGGCAAGGATTTAACACAGCAAACAATTTAAGACAAAGTAACTTCCCTACAGTCAATTTGGCCAGTTACTGCCCTTGCTTTTTACAGCAGCCATTGCTACCTGCTGAGTTCCTGCTACCCCTGTGGTGTCCATATTGTTCAGATACTGCATAAAGTCCAAAAGGATGCAACACCTGAGGTAAGAAAATCTGTTACTGGGGCAAGAGCCACTACATTGTCTCTGCAGCATTGTCCTCCTCCATCAGCATTTCCACCCTGATGCCTTCCCTTTTCTGTGCTTCTGGAGAGAGAAGCTGATAATAGCAAAACAACCTATAAGAGTTCATTTGCATTTTCTGGAGTAGTCTGAACTGATTAGAGTAAGAGGAACCTCTTAGAGATAAATTTTGCTGTTTACCAAGGGATAAAACCTAGTTAGCAATCCAGCGTACTCCAAGATCCTGCGGACAGGTTTGTTGGACGATTACATACAGAAGTAGAGCACCCTCTAACCTCCCCCAAAAACCCAAGCCCAGAGCCTTTGTGCTCCACAGTTCCCAGTAATGAGCACGGGGTAGAGAACTGAGAGTGGAAAAAGAAAGGAAAATCACCACCACCAGGATGTTGAAAAGCTTCCCTTTTCCAGTTAACTCCTAGTCCGGTTTCAAATTTGCAGTGACAATACTTCAACTCTTTCCTTTTTCTCTAATTATGGGCACTGGTTTCAGTAAACTAGAAAGATACAAGTAAGGTATCTTTACTGTTTCTGTTTTATTCTTTTAAATGCCAGTAGTAACTATACAGTTACTCCAAAATATTTTCAAGCTAAGCCAGTCAAGAGCTTTGGCAAGAAAAGCAGACGGTATACAAGTCAAATGTCAGAAGCAAACAAACGTTACCTTCCCTACTGTAAAAACAGTGCTACTTACACCAAGATAAGGTTCAAGTTATACTTGGCTATTGCGACTAGCCCACTAGTCAACATCCTAATGCATTTTTAATGCACAAAGAACAGGACCCATCTCTTGTCACCTGTAAGGCTAAATCCTTAGTACTGCAAAACCAGTCTGATGGCAAATTCTTCTTGTCTTGTTATTCCACTCCATTTCTACTCATAATTCCACTAATGCATAAGATTTTTCCTTTTTATTACAACTTCTTCTAGACTATTCTGAAAACATATTTCCCACTTATCTAAGAAGCAGACTTGCACTGATCTAAGTAGTTTTTATAAAAAAGGTAACTCAATTCTGTGTCAGGCTATTTGGAAACATTTGCAGTATTCGTCTGCCAGCTTCTGAAACACATTACTCATACTGAGAGCCTTCTGCCATCTTCAAACACAGATTTCCTAATTTGATGCTCTGAGAAGCCTAGAATAATCCCTCAAGGTTTTTTATTTTAATCATAAGTTCTATGACAGCCAGAAACAACCTCCTTATCACGGCCACTTCTACAAATGATCATAACCTTTCAAGACATTTATATTTCAAACAGATTAATTTACTGTGGAATTTCCTTAGATATCTTAATCACTATTTAAGTAATGAAAAATATCAGTTAGTAAAAATGTAATAAGCCACGTATTTAGAATCTATATGGTTGGTGTTGCAGAATTAATGCTTTCACTCAGTGAAACTATTCAGATTATCTCACCCTTACACTAAGAACTGAGCCCATAAATCATGAAATTGGCAAAAAGCTGGTGAATTTGAACAGGTAAGGAATAAAAATTAAGAGAAGGAACAAAACTCTAACAGCAGGCAGCCTACTAGAAGGTAAGTACAATACTTGCTGCAACCACAAAGTACATAGCTGCCCAACAAGAAAAAAAGAAAAAGCAAACTCTCTGTTGCCAAGACAAGGAGGAAGAAGTTTTTACAAGATTGTTAGATACAAACTACAAAGCCCAGCATGCTGGAATACACTGCACACGCCCCAGAGCACATGTTAGTGGGTCAGCCACCACCAGGAAGACACGCATCTACACCATCACGTGCAAGCTACAGCAAATATAAGAATTACCTGGAGCTGCCTCATTCTCCTGGCTCAGCACATCCTACTGGTTTTGGCAAGCACTTCTTCACACACTGATAGAGCCAACTTCAATATCTTTAACTTCCAAGATAATATATATTTTGGCAGGTTGCATTTGGAATCTGTCTACATTAAATTATACCAAAAGTTTTGGAGCTTCCAGGCAAAAAGCAAGGTGCAGCATCACTCTTGTAATCAGGAAGCAATTAAAGCTGCAATGCCATCAAGGAAGAGACTGGCAGTGAAATGATCAGAGAGGCAGATTATAAACACATTGTTAAAAGAGATGAAAACTTCACTGTCACTCTCAGCCTTTCATCTTTTGAGATGCTGTACTTGTTTCAGCTGGGATAGAGTTAATTTTCTTCCTAGGAGCTGCTGTGTTTTGGGTTTAGTATGAGAATAATGTTAATAATTCACATTGTTTCAGTTGTTGCTAAGTAATGTTTACACTAAGTTGTGGAGTTTTCAGGTTCCCATAAAGCTGAGAGGGAGCACAGACAGGACAACGTGGCCAAAAGAATATTCCATAGCACAGACATCATGCTCAGTATATTAATGGGGGTTGGTCGTGGGACAGAAATCCACAATTGCACAGAAACCCCGATCCACAATCGGGACTGATCACTGGGTGTTGAGCAATTGTATCGCATCACTTTATTTTGTATAGTCTTTTACAATTTTTTTCCCTCTTTTACTGTTCTATTAAATTGTCTTTATCTCAACCCACAAGTTCTGCCCTTCCCCTCCCCCTCTCTCCTTTCTACTGTACTTGGGGGGCAGAGGGGGAGTGAGTGAATGGCTGTGTGGTCCTAGTCGCCAACAGAGGTTAAACCACAACAGATACAAAGAACAACTGACATCAAAATAAAACAACATCAAGCTGAGCAGCTACTGCTAGCTTCGAGTAAGCCCTAAATCAAAACTTCAAAGGCAGTTATGTCCTAACATCTGCAAGAGAAAGAGATTTATCCTGAAGTTTGACCAGATCTTGTCTTTAATAGGAAGATTCATGATAGTTTTCTGTCAATTCTTTCTTTTCAAAGTGCTATCAAACTAGCACTTTGCTACTTTTATAGCAGCTGTCTTTACCCATGTCATTTAAGATTAGACTTTATACCAACTTCGTCCCACCTCCAGTTTAAATCAAGCACATCAGAAAATACCAAAGCTTCCAAATTCTAAAGCTATATTTATATGATTCTATGATTTTATTTTAAAAAATTAAAATAGTAATTTAGGGAAAGCAAACTTGGAATACTGAGAACTCAGATGCCCTGGGTAACTCAGATAAAACAGTCTAGTCTTTGAATTTAAAACTTAATCTCCCATCCAGCGGCCCTTCAAGGTAGACCCCTTTTCCCACAGACTTGTTTTATAGTCTAGAAACTTTCAATGGCCTCCTGGTCTCCAAAAAAGTAATTTTCCTATTTATTGCCTGGTAGACTGGGTCTCTCCCTGCTGGAAGATCCCTGAGAGATTCTCCATCCAGGAAGACAGAGACTCCCCTCATTAGAGGTCTCCTCCAACCCAGCACGCAGCAGCCACTGAAACACAGCCAGGTTCTTGCCTCTTGCCTGCCCAGACACACTCAGACATAACCACTAAACTGAACAAAGACACCAGATGCATCCTCCACAACACTGTTTTATTCATCAAAAACACTGTTTATGAACAGTGCCCATTTATGAACATTATGCCCATTGAGCTACATGGTCAGCAAATCATAAAGTGAGAAAAGAGGTTTTGTTACATGTTGTCAAATATTGCACAGTTCCTGTCCAGAAATAGCTTATAGTTAACCCTAATTTGCTAGAACTTTCTAGATATTATGGTCATGTTCACTATGGTTCATCTAGCAGTTTATTGTTTGTCTTTTAGAGTAAACCTGAGGCTGGGCTTCCATTCTGCAGCATTATTCAGAGAAAAAAACAAACCCAAAGCTGAAGGATTCAGTTCAAAAATAATCAAAATAATTCAAAATAATCCATTATACTGAACAGACTTTCATCTAAATCCAATATAAACTTCTGATTCCAACACAGCCCTAGAGAAGAAATCAATGTCATCAATCTAAAAGCCAATGGAACCAAGTTATTGACTTTTTCATCTTTTCAGATGACAACTTCTGATATTTCAATTAAGATCAGGGGACAGTAACTCAGTTTTTCTCATTCTATCTACTTGGAAACTCTGGGAACATTGCAGGAAGAAAGAAGTTACATTTTTTTAATCTGTGCAAATAGGAGTGAGAAAGAACCATACTTTAGATAGGTGCCCCAAGCACACAGAGGTGGCTTCTCCCCTGACTTTTCCTTTTTCATCCCTGCAGGTGTTTAATAGAGTTCACTTTGTCTGTAAGAATGACAAGCTATGTGATACACCGAGCACATATTACTAAAGCTCTTTCATGTGTCAAAACAGACTCATGATTATCCATACCTAAAAGTGAAAAAGTGTGTGGGGGGAGTGGGATTTGCCTTTTATTAAAAAAAAGAAATTTGCCATCCCCGAGCGGACAAAGTTTTAGGACCTTTGTTACAGAACACTGAAGAAAGGGGAGGCAGCACTAGAATTCTCATCCAATTATTTTCTAAAATAATGTTAAACTAAGA
The DNA here is from genome assembly GCA_013400375.1 of Thinocorus orbignyianus. Classification (NCBI taxonomy): domain Eukaryota; kingdom Metazoa; phylum Chordata; class Aves; order Ciconiiformes; family Thinocoridae; genus Thinocorus; species Thinocorus orbignyianus. Next base: position 231,296 of record VXBW01004743.1, read on the forward strand.
GTTATTCTAGTGATCAAATCTGTATTACTGTATGCATGTACATGAACACAGTCTCTTTCACCTAAATAATGGCATCTAACAAGTCAAATAATATTCTCCTTCAATTTTCCCCACAAATTATTAAAATGTTAGGAACAAGAAGGAGTTTTGAACAGAAATGTTTAAAGCAGTCTGAGACTGGCAGCCAACACAAAAAGCAGCTTATGCTTCTTGCCCAAATCCCTCATTGAGTGTTCAATGGCCATCTTTCAGCTGATTTGGATCTGCTGATGATCTCGTTTCAGTGACCCAGTGACATAAATCATGCAACAGATCCAGCAGAAAATTAATAAAATAACAGAAAATCAGATAATTTTTGGAACAACCCATTACATCTCTCTGCCCACGAGTTAGTTTTCAGACGGCTCCAGCTCACAGCGGGGCTGTGCAGCAGGGAAGGGGAGATAGGGGGAGAGAAGTCCTTCCATAGGCAATTTTTACTAATGGTGCCATAAACGAATCCTCAAACCACTGTATGCACACATATATAATAAAAATCTAATTTCAACCTGTCCATTTATTTAAAACAGCAATTCTTTAAGTAATTGTAGCAAACAGACATGAGAAACCACAGATGCCCTCTATACTGCAAGGAGCTGGGGAAACTCGGGGAGAGACCTCAGAAGGACCCCAATGCTATGATGGTGGGAATTTACCATGCTCTTATGGAAGTCTACCTGAGAGCCAAAGAGTTAATTACTGTCCCATTATTTACTCCCACACTCATTTTTTTTCTTGTGCTAACAATTAAAATAGATGTCTCTCTTTTTGCTAGACTATAATTGGTTTAATCGTAGCTACAGGAAATGCTGCGGAACACCTTTGGCATTTTGATTTGTAGTACTTATGGTTTTTCCTTTTATAAACCATATGAAGTGCTAAATCAAAGGCCAGGAACGTGCATCTTTGCCTTGGTAACTATGGCTTGTCTCTTTTCCTGCCCCCCATCAGTGGATACTTCTCCATTTCCTACGCTTCATATATTCTCAGTTATACTGATTGTTACCAGTTCCAGCTGTTTTACACCCATTCGTAGTTTAACTGCAGGCTTTCCTTCCTCATGGACATGGTTGCTTTCACCCACAGTATTTGTAATCATGGTTTGTGGGTAATCAGCTTTCATTAAACTGCTCCAAATTTTCTACATCCATTTCCCTCCCCCTAAACAGTGAATATTACCAGTTTCTGAAGCTTCTGGAATTGTGCTGCACTTCAGGAACTGCAAGAGTAATTCTATTTACTCCAGCAGCCTTGTTGAAGAGTCCTTATCACCTGCAAGCTGATTTATATATGAATATAAAATACATACACATAAATACATATATGTATATATATGATGTCCTTTCCTATGGGTCTTTTAGTTCTATGTCCTTTTCTGGAGATGTAACAAATGTACCAGTAGACAGAAATCAAAGCCATACAGAATAATTACAGGTTTTCTTTCTTTCCTGAATGGTCTTACCTCTGTGGAGTTATCACTTAGTCTCTACAGATCATAGTTTGGTCCCTTGCCTGAAGATGTCTGTGTCCTCCCACTGACTACAGGGAACAGTACGACTGCTCGCCTGGATTTTGTGGTTGAACTTACTGGAAATTATTTTCAGCTTTTAATTAACATGCTCTGCTTAACTGACATTTTAGATTGCTCTTTACTATTTAGTAACTGATTTTTACAAATGGATTTCCTATTTTTTCTAAGATATGATGTTATGGTTTCATTTACAAACAATGTATTGTCCTGAACTGATTGGTTTCTTCTATGGCTTACTTTTAAAAATCCAGTGCAATCTTATTCTAATTTTAGCTACCAGCAACCTAGTTCTTTTCTGGCTTAGGTGATGCCCGTTTTTTTCATACAGCTCTCTGACTGCTGAAACTTTTGCTAGCTCTTAACAAATCTCCTCCTCCTCGCAACATTTTCCTCAAGAACATACTGAAATGCTCCCAAGCAGAAGGCACTGGGCCAGCTAAACAGGCAGGACAAGCCTCAGCATGCTGCTATGGAAATTCTACTCTTCAAATCCTATTTTTACATGACCCAAAAGAGTTCCTTCCCTTCAGAAGTTTATCCTATATGAAAAGGCATTGCAAGAAGCAGTAAAAGAGCTGATGGTATTTTACAACCAGCAAAATGAAATCTCCAACCAAAGCCATCTAAATATAATTTTTCCATAAGTTTCCTTGAAACAGAAGTTTCTTCTGCTCTCAAACTTATATCAGCAGCCTGCATGAGAAGCCTTCTCTTTTTGTCTGTGAAACTAATTTTTCTGTATTTCTTATCTTTCAGAGTGTTGCTTCCATTAATGTTCTCGCAAAAAATATGGACAGCCACAAGACATATACGATTAGAACTGTTTTTTAACATAATTACTGCCTTTTGTTTGGGGGTGTTTGAGGTGGATTTGTTGCAGGCAGGGCTGTTTGCTTTTTATATCTTTTCCTTGAGGCTGGATACATCCTTTCACTTCCTGCCCTTGGTTCCTCTGGTTGTTAATCAGTACGGTACAGCGAATATTGCCCTGGCCAGAGTTTCTTTCCAAAAGCGTGTCTCAGGATGCTGTTAGCAGACAGAGGGTCCCCACAGAGCAGTACTGGGTGCCTTGTGCATGGCAGAGGTCTCAGACCAGCTACAAAACTCACAGCCCACACAGTAGCATTCCTTGGGGACAGCACTCTGCCTGTTGGGTAAGCAGCAAGCACAGCCATCCAACGTGGCATGGAGACCCAGGAGAGGGACAACAGGAGCACTCAGAGAAGGAAACCAGAATGACCAACAAGATTTATTGTTGCTCTGGTTGAGGTCAGAGCAGTTCAGCACCATACTGCAGAACCACAGCCACTGCTTGAAATGAGTGGTAATACCAACAAAACCAGCTGTAACTTGCTCCCAAGGGCTCCTGACAGATAATCTACCCTTCTGAAAGATAGGTTTTTAATGTGGCTGAAGTCTTTCTGTTACCCACATGCTGTAAAAATACCTTGCCTCTGCTCTACTGAGTTTATTTTCCCCCACCTAGCTTTCATCTCTCCTAAAGAGCTGACAATTAGTTATGCAAATTTGAAGAAACAAACATTCATCTCTGCTTATGGCAACTTCTTGCTTCTTGCCATTTAAGTTCATTAGCCCTCTGTTGCAGAGTGCATTTGATTATCAATCCCATCCCTCATAGAAGGGAAGGCAGCACCAGCAGTTCCCGTGTAAAACACAGACTTCATGCTAGAACTGTAAATAACTGCACTCAAAAATCCCCACAGAATTTTGGTCTGTTAGTCCTCCTTCAACTGAAGAGATGACCACAGGAAAAAGCCCGTTTTTTGAAACATCATTCCTGGTTATTATTCAGGAACTCAACATTTTAAATCAATATCCATGTAAGGAAGAGGGTGGGTTTCCAGGTCTTGCACACAACATGCTAAACCTCTGCACAGATCTTCTAACAAATTGAGGGGGATTTCTAGTTTGAACAGTCCTATTCCAATCCAGATGCAAGCACCAGAACCTTAGCATTTCTCCAAAATGTAGCCTGATATGCTGCTGTAGTTGAGAATAAATACATCTCTATTGGCTGTAAATTGATGAGTCCCTTGTTGTAGTTCTATTAATTAGCTAAACGTGTGCTGAATTTCAAGTTTAAACCACTTCCCTTGTAGTTGTTCTTCATGAATGCATTTTATTTCACTACTGAGCCGTGCTCAGGGCATCCTTCTGACCCATAATCCAGCTGACAGGTAAGAGCTGGATCACTTGGGCCACACAGGTATGTGTGAATTGCTTCAAGCCCTCCGAGAACATTTTCACAGAAATCATCTTAAAAAGTGTCCTTGTGGCTTTTTCAGATCTCCATTTTAAAGCTTTTATATATTCCTGACCCACTTTACCTTCTTTCAGCATAAAGCTTACTCAGTTGCTGAACAAAGTAAGAAAAAAAAATATCAAAAAAAATCAAAACACCCTACAATTATTTAGGTACTTTGTACTCTATTCCAAATCTCTGAAGTGCAATGGTCTTCTCTCTTCGATTGATTTCAACCAGAATAACAACTGCTTCACGGTCTCTGATTTGCATATTTTAGAAATACGTTTTAAAGGTGAACAAATAAATGTTTTGAAGAACCAACAAAGACTGAGCTAAATAACTCCATTAGTCAAAAAATTCTTAATATAAATATTATTCTGTTATTACACTGATATCCAAACAGAAGAACGCTGGACATAGAAGTCCTGAGCAGCAAGTGGATCAGACCCTTCTGCTATCTGCTCTATGTGGAGAACAAAGTGATAAAAAAGAAGCAACGCTGCCTTAGTGTAAGTAGCAAGAGCCAGGCTTTTTGGTGCTGGAGACAGCAAATTAAATTCTGTATCACAGGCTGTCATCAGGCTAGCTATAACATTATTTTGACAGGAAAAGTAGACTTTTTTTTTTTCTTCAAGTCATCAATTCCTTTGTCATAGTCTGTTGTGTGGAACAGGAAAGTTGTCTTTACTGAAAACTGTTAACGTGTCCACACTGCTGTTTAACCATAATCTTTTCTGACAGATTAACAGCATCAACTCATCATACCATCTAATCTAACCCTGGCTAGCTGACAAACCAAGAGCACCTCCAAAAATTAAATATGCAGACTCTCTTGTAAATAATATTTTCTATATTGTTAACCTCAATACATTTTAAGAGCTTTTATTAAAAAAGATTTTCTTCCGCGCTCTAAACTAACAGCAATAAGGAGAACTTCTTATTACCGCTTACACTGAACACAACTTTCAAGCAAGCTCCTGTCTTGCAGGCTCCCCTGCCACCAGCACTCACTGTCATTATTACTTTTTCAAAGGATGAGGTCTGGGCTTGTACACAAAGACAGGGCTCATGTAATTCTTCTAAAAGAAATGTCTCATTCCTTGACATCTGGAGTTATTCCAGTCCCTGTAGCACCTGTTATCTATCTACACATTTCCTCAGACCTTCAGGACTATTTACTCAACTTCTTAACTGTCAAACATGAGCACATTTTGGAAGCAGCACTTACCTGCTGTCTCACTTGGGAAAGACAGACATACCTTCCCTTCCAGTATAGGAGATCAGGTTTAAAGAAAGAATTATTGTGACGCCCACAGCCATAATGAGTCTTCATATTTTAAGTCAGGGGAGATAACTATGCATATTCAGATCAAGAGTTACACAACTATGCTGAGCCTGAACATACTCACAGTGGTAAATCTGATTCTCAAGTGGTAAACACAATTTATTCTTCTCAGAGTTAACAGCAGAACCAAAATCTGCATTTCACAGCCAAAAAGAGTTAAAACATCTTCCCCTCAACTGCCTGGAAATACCTCTGTGATTCCTATTCAAAGGTGCCTTATCTTTTTTTCACAGGCTGCCTTAAAACAGTTATGACAACTCTCACACATAAGTTTTTCCTCTCCTGCTGCTGATTGGTCACAGAAGTCTGATCTCTGCATCATCAAGTCTGACCTCTGCATCAGCCTGTCTTGTAACGCTGGAAGACAATTCAGTCTCTCCTTCCCAAAACTAGAGAATGCAGTTAGGTAGAAGCTGCACACATGTTAGGTCATGATGATCAGGCTGGCACATCAGACAGATAGCAGCCTACTTGCTGTTCTCAGACCCATCTCTTTGATATCGCCAAGGAAACAAAGGCTACTTACTCATTATGGGTTCATACTCTAAACGTAGGAGAGTTACACTTGCTTAATGCCAGAAACAAGGCATGCTTCCAGCAGAGAGTAGTACTTTTCAAATAGACCCTGAGATGATAATCTCACTTGGCTCTTGTTTCAGAGGTATCCACAAAAAAGACCTATCTGGGCCAACAGCTGCTACCACAAGTCCTCTGTGTTTTAAGCTCACTCCACTAACAGTGATAAAAACTCTACTTATGTAAGGGTGATGACTCATCTTGGACTTCTATTCATCTTCTGCTTCAGGGCCTGTGATCACTGTGGTCTTGTCTCTGTCTTTCCTTTCAGTCTTAGCTTTGAAGTTCAACACCAGTGTTGAACTCTACTACACTCAGAGTCATACAATGGTGGTGTCAGGAGTTCTTCCACAGTTGGAAGAGTCTTTTAGGTTCAGGTGAGAAGTGGTTCCCAACAGTGGTACCACACTGAGGAGAGAGCTGAGGGGAAAGGGATTTGCAGATGACTTTGGTATTCAGTCAGATGATACATGCAAATGATAAGCCCTCCTGTACCTTATATGAGACATCACATGCCAGCAGAACGTGTTGGTAACAAACGACAAAGGTGTAGTTTTAACCACGCAGCTCTGTGCATTTAAACATCCTTTGGAGAAAAAGATTTGATGGTGTAACCCTTGTATGAAGGAGAAAAAAAAAATAAGGCAAAAAAAAGCAAAGCACCATAGTGCCAACTGAGCTGTGGAGTAAGATGAACATGACTAATACGAAGAAGGTGTAGAGCTGCTGGTGAAGTTAGCACTGCATATCACACCCAGGGTACAAAAGGAGCGTATTTCTGTTTTGGAACAGATACTTGTCTCAAGTTCATCTTTAATTTCAATGTTATGTTTATGGAAATGTACACATAACAATAGAAAAATTGTCCATCCTTTTGACCCTTCTCTGAAATGAAGGGAAAACAGAGTTAATAGTGATTCAAAGAAACCAAGGAGGAAGGAAGGATGCTCTTTACCTCTTCCTTCATCAATTCATTGGCAGCAGAGATTGACTTTCTGAAGCAATACTCACTAGTTGGGATTAGAAAAGTGGCAAATCTCTTTCATGCTGAAAGATGAAAGCTTTAGCTTACTTCCCAGTGAGCCTTTATGGATGTGCTCAGTAGTCCAAGAGGGAAGTAGAGCTAAAGGCATCACAGTGAGCTGCACAGTTGTGGTTGAGCTGCGAGTTCCCAGCACACTGAGATGCACACTCACTCTTATTCCCCTCTGAGCCCCCTGAGAGGAGCAAGGCACAGAAGACCCATCATCTCAAAGCATGTACAGAAACAGAGGAAGCTAAATGGAAAGCATCACTTCTTGTTGTTTCCTAGTTTAATTTTTCAATTGTATTTCCTGCATGTCTGAAGCACATTCAGAAGGTTGAGAGTTGGTATAAGGCAACTGGGATCATTTACAATTAATCACCAATTGCTGCAGCAAGTCTCAGATCAGAACCTGTATTTCAAACGAATTTTCTTCTCCAGCTACACAAATTACATCAGTTACTGGGGCCCCAAGGACCAGACTGCTTGTTTTTTTCACAACTGAGTATTTTTTTATGTGTATGAACATTTGTATGTTTGTCCTAACATCCTGTTAGGACAGGACATCACCGTCCAGAACAAAAAAGTTTGTATTTTAAGATCACTTCTGTAAGTCCCATTGTTCTTTCCCAACATAAGCAGAGAAAGAATTCATGGACAGCAACTAAAACCAGCTCCACTACAGTAAAGACAGGGAAATTAATTGATTCTGGAGCTAGGACTACAGTGCTTCTAAAACTTTACACATATCCCTCCTTCCTATCCACCAAAACAAGCTTTTGAGAAAGCTAAGAAAAGGAAACATTTTAACAATTGATGCAAGCCTCATTTTCCAGACACTGAAGACCACACAGAGTATGAACACAGTAATAACATGCTCTTCCTGTTGTTGAAAAATAAAATTGAAGAAATAGTTAATTCATAGAATCATAGAATGGTTAGAGTTGGAAGGGACCGCAAAGATCAAGTTCCAACCACCCTGCCATAGGCAGGGACACCTCCCAGTAGAGCAGGTTGCTCAAAGCCCCGTCCAGCCTGGCCTTGAACACTTCCAGGGGTGGGGCATCCACAACTTCCCTGGGGAACCTGTTCCAGCACCTCACCACCCTCACAGGAAAGAATTTCTTCCTTATATCTAGTCTAAATCTACCCTCTTTCAGTTAAAACCATTACACCTATCGTTACAGACCCTGATAAAGAGTCCTTCCCCATCTCTGCTGTAGGCACCCTGTAGGTCCAGGAAGGCTGCCATAAGCTCTGCCTGGAGCGTTCTCTTTTCCAGGCTAAACAACACCAACTCCCTCAGCCTGTCCTTGTAGGAGAGGTGCTCCAGCCATCTGATCATCTTTGTGGCCCTCTGGACTCACTCCAACAGTTCCATGTCCTTCTTATGTTTGAGGTTCCAGAGGTGGATGCAGTACTCTAGGTGGGGTCTCATGAGAGCAGAGTAGATGGACAGAATCTTGATCTCCTGGGCCACTTTTCTTTTGATGCTGCCCAGGATACGGTTGGTTTGATTGCCTTACGCTGCTACCAATGATGGAAAGGTGGCCGATAAACTTGTAACTGTCCATTGCCTTTTTTGAAAATCAAGTTTTGTAAAAGGTTTGGCTGTGTAATTTTTGTTCATAGTTTTCCACTCAGCTTTATTGAGCGACCAAAAGCTTAAAAGCCAAGTAGAAAGACAGCTACTTGTTTCCTGTTACAAAAGGTTAGATTTTAAAATTACAAGATTACTTTTTAATTAGTGGCAAAAATAAAGGATATTTCCTAATTTGCAGATCCATCTCAAATAAGAAACTGCTGCACTACTGTCCTTTAGGAAGGTCCAGAGAGATCACATGAGAGAGTAAAACCAAAGGGGTTTGATGTGGGCATTTCTATATTACTGATCCCATTGCATGTGCCACAGCTTGTTACGACAGCGCAAGAAAAACAGTACAGAAGTAGACAGTTTGCTTTGCTTTGTTTCATTTTGCTTCCATCTAATTTAACTACTTATAGATGAAATACTCTTGAAAGCACTAAAAACTGATTGCATTTTTTACAAAAAGTAAAACAGAAAAGGAGCAGTACTAGGATATTGACTCTTGTAATCGGTCCACAGATTTCAACTACAGCATTCTAGAATGTCTGGACATAAACAAACCAACAAACCAAGGAGGTGAACTAAGATAGACCAAATAAACAAGCTGTAACTACATATATAAGCAGACAAAGGCATACTCCTTTTAACATTAATGTTAAAGGAAGATTATAAGAAGACTTGAATAGACTCCAAATAGGGAGAAGAGTATCTATTCATGGCTAATTTTATGCTGGTCAGGAAGAAAGGTCCGAGAAAACATCAGATTTCACTGAAAATAAAATATCTTATTAAAATATTTCTTAGACTTGGAAAGCTCTGCTGCAGTAGTATCTGCATACCATAAACAGAATAACACATTATTCATAGTGCATATTTATCATAGTTAAACTGCAGAGATACAAACACATACAAACAAAGGATGTCTGCTACTCCCAGAGGAAAACCTTTCCTAGTTTAGGAAAAGTATGCAAAACCAGAAAACTTTAATGTAACAAAAACATCATAGTCTCGCCCCTGGGAGATTATTTATTTTCTCACGCGGGGCTGTGAACCAGCACGCCTGACAAACCAGACTGAGGGAAAACACTGAAAGGCATGCAACACTCACAAGTACAACAAGCACCCAGTTGCAGTTTTATAGCTGGGAAGTGTACAGGCATGCCATAGGTGAGCATCCTAACATTTATTTTGCCATCGCTGCTGAAAAGATGAAGGAACAGAAAGATGTCCAAAGAACTCATATGCACACCTAGGGCCACATGAATCTATAAATACAGATGCAGAACTGCTTCTTTTGACTATTTCACTTCAGAAGGAAAAAAAAAAATAAAAAAATAAAAATCACAAAAACAACAACAGCACCTCGGCAGCAGCACTGTCTTTAATCATCTTGCCAGTCACTGCCAACTATGCAAACAGGCACGCTGTGTGGGACTGGGCTCGGCACGCTGGAGTACACCTCCATGACAACGTGCTGGCAAGCAGACAGACAAACAGCATCTAGTTCTGCACTGGCTGACTGAGGTATTACAGAGAGGGTAGCCCTGAGTACAGCTGCCCTGGGCATCTGCTCTAAACACCAGCAGATGTGGCTCCAAAGCCCACAGTAATTCCTGTCCTGGTACAATCGCTTGTGAATCTTCATTTCTTTACATCAGCCTTAAAATTTACATCCCTGCTGATCAACTCCCTTCTGTAAGGGCCGTCACCTTGCTGGGTGAGAGGAATTACAGAAGCAAAACATCAAGCAGCACAAACTGTCACAACTGCCTCAGCATTTGGGGTTGTGTCTGTAACCCTAATTTAGAAATAAGGAAAGTGAAAGGTCCAAAGAGGGATTCATAACAAATGCCTGGTATCAAATTATTTACTGCTGATTAAGAATATGTAACTTGCTCAGCATTTTTGTTTTGCTAAGGAGAAACAAGACAGACCCATTCATACAAAGGATAATACAACAAAAGAATGGATCGTACAATTTAAATTTAAAAACAGCAAGCTAAGAAATGAGCTTAATTTAATAAGAAAAACCAAACTAGAAAATTAGGGGAAACGGTTTGATGGCAAGGCCAGGTGGAAAGAAGAACAGCTTCCCTAATGAGGTAGTTACTGTTCACTAGCGGTGCTCAGAACAGGCATTTATGAACCAGAAGAGACTGGGTAATCTGTTTCTCATAGTATACTCCATTTAAGATAATGTTGTTTCTTGTTGAGACTCTTGGGTGGACAGCAACTTCATGCCTGGATTTAAGTTTGAAGAAACCTGTTTCTTACTCTGTGAGGAGTAAAACCTTTTTAAGGCAACATGAAATAGAAAAAAGCCATCTCTCCGGCACTATAAAGCTTACTTCAGAAAGTAAAAGCTTGAGAAGTATCTCATTTTGCAATTTGGCTTTTTAACAGTACCCTGTGGTGGGAAACATGGATCAATCAACACCTGAAAACAATCACTAAGAAAATATTAACATCACTGCTGTCTGTGTGCTGCCTTCACAGTTCTCAGGATATAAGAATTTGTTGTTGTCTTCTGAAATTAGGCAATAGAACAGAAATGAAATAGGGTTGAGAGATCAGTGAGAATTTAAAATCTCTCTTCTCCTTGACTGACTTCTGGACTTCAACTATCCATTTGCTGACCTTTTTATCCCTTACTGCCATGTCCTCTCTAGCTTGGTTTACTCAGAGGTTATCAATTCACCATTAAGAACAAAATGCCAGTTTTCCAAGTTTGTTGGCTTGGTGGGACGGGTTTGGGGTTTTCATTCGTTTCTGTTGTTTTTAAGATCAAGAAATCTTTTAGCTATTAGTTGCTTGCAATTCAGTGGAATGATTAATGAGAGAAATATGGCAACTTTCTACAGTGGATGTCTCATCAAAACCTAAGGAAGCCTAAAGAAATGATGTGAGAAAATCCCAGTGCCTACAGAGTCAGGAGAGAGAGACCCTGGACTGGGGTCTAATTGGTCTAGTCCTAGGCTGGACTAACTATGGCTCAATGTCCATAGGCATCTTGTAGAGATTTTCACTTATCTTGTATTCAGATACTTCAAGTGTTCTATTCACGTGAAACTACTTGTCTCCCTCTGGTCATGCAGAAAGACAGCAAGTCTTTGCTGCATATCTGATTATATTGGGCTGAATATCTGTCTAACTGCTGAAAGGAGAAACAAAAAGTGTCCCGTTGCTCCCCATTAGTTTGTAGAGTCCCTGTGATACTGCTGACTCAAACACACAGATGTCACAATATAAAGGCACAAAGGAAAAATCTGTTGACATTAACATAACTCTTTTAAAGAAATATTTTGCAGTATTATTTCCACTTCTAAAGGGCCTTAAGGTCAGCTTTGTGCTGAAAGGTAGCAGGCAGGATAACTTAAAAGGATCCAGACATGTCACCCTTTCATTTTTAGCAAAAGAAATCCTTCCAAATAATGATTTCCAAGTTAAAAAAAAAGAAAAAAAAAGAAGAAAAAAAAAGAGAATAAAATATGCGTTTCTCCTGCAAGATTTCTGCAGGAGTGATGTTAAAACTGACATAATATCAGGCCAGCTGAAAAAAACTCCACTGTTCTCAGTGGCCCAGAAGTCAGCATCAACAAAAATGTGCAGAGTTTGTGTCTCAGTGCAACATACTGTTAACTGTGCAACATCCAAATAAGTTGTTTTCCTTTGAGACTGAGTAAAACAGCACTAGGATTAGGAGAAAAACAATTAAGCAATGCAGACCAAATTCACTGTTGTGTAACGTTTTGAAATATTCCTGGTTTTCTAATTGGTTTGTTCAGATTAACAGCCATTCAGAATTTACCTAATAAACAAGTAAATAATGTCACACAATGCTTACAGTGGTAGATACATACCTCAATACCCAGCAACTAATTACTTCTGCAATGTCATGTCAGACCTACCAGGCTTTCCTTATTTGCCTGGAGCAACAGTGGTCACAAAATTAACAAAAAGGATGCCATTATTTGGATTATTTATTTATTTAAATTAAATTAGTTGTTTATTCCTTTCTTTTACCAGCACACATCACTTGCAAAGACAAGGATTGGTGCAATTAATGCTCTAGACTCCATCTGTCAACTACCTACCTCATTTAGAAGTTTGAAATACAGGTCTGTTACAATTACATCTGTATTACTAACACAGGAACTGTATATGAGTGATATCCTCAGCCTCAGAAATTAACAATGTTCATCAACAAATATCAGCATCCAAAGAGACTGGACAGACACAGTTTCAACACCTATCAGTTATGTTCTCTGTGGAAGTGAAAATGTGATTCCTGGACTTAGAAAATATAAAGAATATAGTTACATGTAGCTATTTGTAAAGCAAAAGACGAGGATTTAAGCACTGACACACTTTCCATGCAAACGCAATACAGTAACAGTCAGGAGAAAGCTGTCTGTTGCAAATGCTGCAATTCAGCTCTATCAGATCTCTCCTTAGCACAGGGGAGGTGGTCTAGATATGTAAAACATGTTTTAATTTGTTGCATCTTATCTCCCCCTCACTTCTTTGAGGAAAATAATTAGACTGCTAACAGTGAGACAATCTCCATTACTCGCCAAATTGTGTTTGCTGATCCAGAACGTTGTTGAAGGCATTAGAGCTTCTTTGGTGAAATGGATGACCTAGATAAACCTTCCTTACGTCTCATTCTTGGACGTGGCCTAAAACCACTTATGAAGCTTTTCAAACAAGTGACCTAAAAGAGACCTCAAAAATAACAGTCCCCATGCAACAATACTTTGACCTCAAGTTTGCCAAGGTTTTAAAGCAACGGGAAGGAAAATAGCTGTGTAAGTGCTTGTAAATGCAACTATAAGCATACTTTTTGTTGAAAGGCTCCCTCACAAGGCAAAACACGAGATTATCCTAAAGCTGATGCAAGAAAACACCCTGTTGAAAGAGCTTCTCTCCAAATGAAGCTGTATCAACAATAAATCCCAAGTTGGCCTAGTATTCAGGTTTTTTGAAGAGTATCTGAACACAGCAAAAAGCTCTGTATCCTTCAAAGCTCTGTATCTGTATGTATCCTTCAATGCATACGTATGCCTGTTGTGACTTTGGAGAAAAATAACAAAAGCAGAAACCAATGAATATATACCCTGAAGCTCAGTTAGCTTCTATAATTATTATCCTAATGTATTTAAATAAATGTTTAATCTACTGATTCCATTATTTTGCCTCAATAATATCAAACCAGAATGTTCCAACATTTAATTACTATTTATTTTGTGTACTATATTTTGATTCTAATGAATGCTTTTTAGTTCCTTTAGGGGTCGTCTTCATCCCTGAAATATTCATCAGGATCAACTATGCCTTTTGTTGCCTTGAATACAAACTGTGTACCTAAAATAGCTAATAATAAAACCCAGGCTGTAAAAGCAACTAAAATATCATTTAGTGCATAAAGCTGCAGTTTCATCAGCGAGATCCTTTTGCCCCTCACTTGACATACATGCAAAAAACCTTCATACCAAGATTTCCATAATAACAGTCAGAAATAGCATCATAGCTTTACTCCTTCCTTTACAGAAATGCCTACATTTTTTCAGACTAATTCAACATCTGAATGTCTTCATATAAAAAAGCTCCAATAAATAATTAATCTTTTTCTAAAGATAAGTGCAAGAAATAATCAATGTTTTTGTCACACTAGTGTGTGCTTCCACTATGGGCCAAACAATTCCCCCCACTTCCCCATTACGGGCCAAGAATGCTCTGCATTTTCAGGAAGCCTGTAAATGCTGACACAGATTTAATCAGAACAAAAAAGCAGTGATATTATCACAGGTACATCTACAGTGGCAGATGTTCACGGGATTATTTTTATGTATGATTTTATTCCATTCTCAGTTTCTGTGGAACTTTCAAACTCCTTAACAGCCTAGTATCAACCACTCTGAATATGGTCAAGGCTGGGGTTGGCCACCTTTGCTGCACACAATGAGCTTGCACTGGAACAGATAGTCCAGAGAAGTTGTGGATGCCCCATCATTGGAAGTGTTCAGAGTCAGGCTGGACAGGGCTTTGAACAAGTTGATCTAGTGAAAGATGTCCCTGCCTGTGGCTAGTGGATCGGATCAATCATTCTATGAGTCTATGACATGGGACCTCTGCTCTTTCTTGTTGATGATTTTGATTGTTTTCTACTTTTAGTTCACTTTATTTAAAACCCTCCTAAATCTTCCCCCTAGCCAGGCAGTACCAATCTAACAGCTAGAGCTGTACACAAATCTGCTGCCTCATCAGTTTTTGGTATCAGCCATACCTCAGTTCTTCCTGATTGCCTGACTGTGTCAGACAGCAATTTAATTTGCCAAGGACTACAACACCTGAATTTAAATAGAAATTAAGTTAAATATAATCTCTGTATCACAGACAAACAGGTACGATCAAACGGAGTCTGATTTTGAATTCTGAAAACCCCTTATACTGCTAGCTGCTACAGATCCTGCATTTAGCATTCAGATTTAAGCAGCATGCAGTAATTACGGTTTAGAACCCCGTATTTAAAATGAAGCAGCAAGAAAAACAGGAAAAACACCAGTACATAAAATTTCTTGCAGCTGCACGCTTTAAGCAGAGCTGAAAACCTGAGAACTTGCAGTCATTACAATACTGAAAAAGCTGTATTTCAAACATTCATTGCAGTTCTTTGCCCACATTTTACTCATATCTAAGACTGCAAACATTCAAGACTAAAGAATTCATACTGCGAGTTTAGCTCAAGGTATATACACACATGTGAATAGGGATGTATATAAGAAGTGGCAAATGAACCTCTTTGGGTTCTGAACAAGAGCACTTTGCAATTTTCATGAAAGAATTGGAAGAATTGATGAACAAAAGATTATTGACTATTTTTCTGACAATTTTTTTAAAAAAAACTAAGTTGAAATATATAAAGACTAACTTTATTTTATAAGTCACTTTCTCACTTAATTTTACACTTAGCAGTGTGTCCAGCATAATTACTCATAATAAATTGCCATATGATTGAATTTTTCTCTTTATCCAAAAAGCATCACCAACATCTGATATTCTACTGATTAGAATCTGGCTCAATGACTGTAATGGAATTTTTCAAAAAAAAAAAAAAATATAAAAAAAAAAAAAAAAAAAAAAAAAAAAAAAAAAAAGAAAGAATAATAATAATTTGTCCATTCTGCGAGAAAGATTACAGAAAGAGAATTGTAAACATTTCCATACCTTCTCTAAAACTGGGAAAGAAGAGGAAATAATTCCTCAAGATAATCTTAATTATATGTATACAAAAATGAATCATGCTAAATTTCAGAGGGACTTTCAGGAACTGTAGCAGGATGCTAGAGGGAAATTATTCAAAACACAAAAATAACTGTTCCTGGTGAGTTAAAGAGTTTCTACAACTTTTCCTATGAATTGCTTTCCTATTAGATTTTCAAGGTAAATGAAAAACAGTGCCAGAATGTTAACAGAAAGTCTTAAAAACCACTGCAGCATTGGAAAAGACATAATGCTGGAGGATAAGGACACAAAATTGACCAGGGTAAATCTCCCAAGTAGTCCTGACCACACAGTGAAATCGATGCTGAAATTCACATTTATCTATTTAGTAAATAAATTACTCTTTCAGCAAATATTTACAGAAAAGTTAATCTGAGCTATAATTAGTTCCTAAATCCCAGGAACTTACTCATAGATTCTCAAAAGGACAAATTCTGAACAAACTCAGTAATTATAGATGGATTTAGTGAATCAAAACACCTGCAAGTGGTGATACAGGATTTATGTCACATGCCCAAAACAAACCTTCTCTTTCACATTCAAAATGTACCTTTGCAAGAAGTATCATAATAAGTCTCAAACCATGACTACTTCATAGGATTAAAGGCAAATTCATCATTTCCAGAGTAAAATAATTACTGTGTAGACCACATATATTTGTTTCCTTCCATGTCAGATAAAATTGAACTGCAGCTCAGCAGCTAAAGTATAAGGAAATTAACACTGAAGCTCCTGAGATCCGTATGACACAAACAAGCAAGATGTCTATAATTCAAACTAGTAACATCATCAAACAGGAGACATGCTGGATCATATGTGGAAGGCAGGGATGAGAAAGGATCAGAGCGCGGCAGCAACTGAACACACAAAGAAATAATAGATATTAACATTTTCAACAAACAGGTAACGAAGCAAATGAAAAAGGCACAAGAGACACGTATAAGCGATGATATGAGAGTACGTGGTAAGATGCATAAAATTTGATTAAAATGCACTGAACAGGAGCAGTAGCTTGAACTAAGTCTCCAGCTGGATTGCAAAGTTCATTAAATCTAATACTGCATAGTAGTAACTATCTACATAATCCTGAAAAGAAATTAAAAATGACTAGCAAACATTGACTCAACCAACGCAATTGAAAAAGGTTGTGCAAATCTGGAAGGAAACCTCTGGAAAGAATGAAAAATGGAACTGAGTGTGTGTGAAGTAAATAAAGAAAAGACTAAAGAACCAAATCACAGCTGTTAGATGAGCTCACAGTGTATTAACATCGATGAAGATCCCACTAGCCCATGGTGTCACTATTGCCTTGACAGTGATACTCAGATCTTTGGAATCCTCTGAAACTGGACAGTTCGCACATTTGTACACTTATTCAAAGTGGTGAATGGCTGAAAATAGCTGGAGAATTTGAGTCTTCTATCTTTGATTCTTAAGCGCAGCCCATCACTGCATCAGCAGACAGGCTGATAAACATAGCTCTTGATGCTTCCAAAAAAATCTCATTAACAAGAAACACAAAGTAAATCTTAACAGGACAGTTAGTGTTTAGGCATTTATTTTAAAATCATTTCTATTCACTATCACATCCTTTCCAAAGGGCAGGCCACTTCCTCTAACATATTTAGCTTCTTATACAGCTTGCTGAAAACATTATGCCCTTTTCAATTCTACCCCACGTTCAGCATCTTGAGACATCCCATTCTTCTGAAACCTACTGTTGGGCAGCTAACTAGCTCCGCCTGGTCCTGCACCATCTTCCAAACTGTCTTTCCTCCCAGTGTTAACTTCTTCATCAGTTACACAGGAAAAAGGATTACTCTCTAACAACTTCTATGCTTGTATTGGGTTTGTGTGGCAAGGTTTTGGTAGTAAGGGGAGCTACAGGGGTGGCTTCTGTGAGAAGCTGCTAGAAGCTTCCCACAGTTCCAACAGAGCCAATGCCAGGAGGCTCCAAGATGCACCTGCCATTGGCCAAGGCCGAGTCCATCAGTAATAGTGGTAGCACCTCCATGAAAACATATATAGGAAGGGGAGGGGAAAACCAAAACTGTGCAGCTGCAGCCAGAGAGAGAGGCATGAATATGCGAGAGAAGTAACTCTGCAGACATCAAGGTCACTGAAGAAAGAGGGGAAGGAGGTGCTCCAGGCACCTCAGCAGAGATTCCCCTGGAGCCTGTGGTAAAGATCATGGTGAGGCAGGCTGCCCCCCTGCAACTCTTGGAGGTCTATGGTGGAGCATATGTCCACCTGTATTTTTCCCTCCCCTGTCCATTTGAGGAGAGGGAGTGATAGAGCAGCTTTGGTGGGCACCTGCCATCCAGCCAGGATCAACCCACCACAATACTGTACTTGCACCCCTATATAGTACCTCGTTGGTGTTCATATTCTCAAACCCAGACACACCTGCAGGCTTGTAAACTAAGTTAGACACATCCCCATCATTTTGTAAGGTTTTTTATGAGGATTTCCTTCATTTCAACTGATGCAGTACTGATCAGACTGTGATTTGGAGAAACTCACACTGAAATCTCACATTTCTGTACAATAGGAAAACTATTTTTCTACCTCAGTCTCTTGTTTTTGTTTCGTGCAACAGAACTTAATGTAGATAAAACCAAGCAAGGACATAAGTCGCATCATTTTTCTCCATGAATAAAAGTTTCATTCACTAGCAAAGAACAGGTGACAGAAAAAAAGCACAAATAATATATAAAAAAATAAAGCTACAAAATTTGAAAAAAATTGTGGTAAATTGAAACATGGAGGAAGACCCTTCCAAGAAAATACAGCTCTTATGATTCATTAAGCAAGCTTGAAGTTAGATGAGACAAAATGAGCTTGCAATACCATTTGCTCAGAGTATGAAATAAATTCTCTAGTCATGTACTAGTGATACTAAACAGGACAGTGAACTGTCCTCTTAGTTTGGAATGGGACCTGTCCCTTAGGCAATTAAAACTGCATCTAATGATCAACACTGGTGGCTGTAGGCACTGAACAAGCCCGGGAGGTCACAGCAGGATGTGAGAGCTGGTTCAGCCACACAGAAAGAATGAAACGGGAGGTTCCTCTCTAAAAAACTCCACATGGTAACTAGAAGTCAAAACATGTATTTCTCAGGATGGTACCTTACAACTGAAGCACTGATTAAAAGGGGTAACTTAGACATATGGAGATAAAGATAGTGGTGCTTGGTTGTATCAAATGCTGCCAGAAAGGTTTTTAGCACCAGGGGCTTTTGTTTTGTCTTTTCCTAAAAAAGGGTGGATATTTTCCAGTTCAGTTTATCTCTTATGCCCAGGCAGTGGATTTCAACTCCAGGACAGCTGGAGTAGGAGGGAGCTGTTTCTAGAAGGTTTGGAAATTTACAGCCTTCGAAACTTAAAATTGTACCTGCACTAAAAGAGATCCTATGAACATTATAAACAATACAGAAAAAAAAAAAAAGCACATAACTTACCTCATAGTAACTTCGTACAGCATTGCAAAATGCTTCATCTGCTACGATTTGCGTCTCTCCGTTCAAAAAGGCCAGGAAACGTTCCCTCAGTATCTGTAGCTGCTGCTTATTGAGCTATGCAAGAAAAAAAAGAAAAAAGAAAAAAAAAAAAAAGAAAAAAGAGAAAGAACTGAGCAATAAGAAATGCAAATAGCCTCAAAGTAAAAATATGCAACACTTGGAAGCTGTGGCTAGGGAAGAAAAGGCAAAGACTCTCTGGTGAGCTGGCTCCCTACTAAGTCCCAGCTCTTCAGGGTCCCACCTGGGCAAGCCAGTTTGCTGCAGCAAGTCATGCACACACTCAGCATACAACTAAATCTCTCCTCTTTCCTTTGCGTCCTCAGGATGCTACAGGTAAGTCTGCACAGGTGCCTCTTCTGAGCAATATTTTACATACATGTGCTGAATAAAATGGCTGACCTTCCCCATGGCAGCAGCACCAGTTAATAAAATTTAGCTCTTAGCTCCAGTCTTCAAATATTTCAATTTTTTAAGTCTCCAAATAAGTGAAAAGCAACCGAGATGCCCAAGGTTTTTGCAGTACTCTAGGTGTTACTATTGGCATGTTTTAACAAGCATGCTTACTGTGAAGAAAATGGATGAAAAATGCTCCCTATGAAGAAAATGGACTTCTACCCACTGATGTTATAGCCCTATGAACAACACGAAACAACTAATCTCTGGGAAGAGCAGCCACAAGCAGCTCCAAGACCGAGACCAAATTAATTTTGTGGATTTCATATCAAAATTGAGTGCATTTTGAAAACAGACTCCCAGTAGAGTACATTACATGATCAAACCTTATAATCAATCAATTTTAAATCAAAGATTAATGCTATAAGAAAAAGCAAAATCTGAAAGCTCTCCAGGGATCCAGGCACAGGTCTTTTCCCAAGGTTCATATCAACTCTTGAAATATTTAATAAGATATGTCTCCTTATCAAATCTGTGAGAAGTTAGAACATTATATCAAAGGAGGCTGCCACTAAACATGCTAATATAACAAGGCAACAGTTTAAAGCAGGTTTCTTTTTGTTTCCCAGAACTTTAAAACTAATGTAAAGCCTTTATTCCAGTGAGTATACCTGAACTTTAGATTTATCATTACAAAAATCCAAACACAACTGATTGAAAAGTTAGTATAGCCAGAAAATGAAAATATTTTTCCAGAGAACAGAAAGTTATATTTGTAATGGCTAAACTGCAATGAATAACACTACCCCCATCCACCATCACTTCTTACAAAAGAACTTTTTGGCATCTACACCACGTATGGTGACCTTTAGGCTTTCGGGTCTCCAGTGTTGACACTTTGAAACTACATTAGCCACAACACTGTTACAAGATTAGCAAAATTAAAGCTATCTTGATAATATGCCTACAGTGCACAATGCCTACTTCCTCTTCCTTCACAGCAAGGGGGAATTTTCACTTTCACCCTACATAAAGTTTGCAAAGTTTATCAAGTTATGTGCTTCCATGAAACATGTTGCAGTTTACTGCAAAACTCTCTTCAAAGTGAATGCAAATCTGAAAGTCGTTCTGTTTTCACAGGAAACAGCAGTATCACTGAAATCTAAATGCTTGATACAAGAAATCCTCTAAAAAAATGGTGAAATGTAGTTAGTAGCAATGCAAAGCCAAAGAAACAAGCCTTTCAAAAAAATCTAAGCTACTTAAAAATACATAACAACTCTGTTCCTCGTCTTAACAAAATTATAAGCAATACAGAACAAGCACCCCAAGGTCCTACAGAAGAAAAGGCCTCCCACTGAGGCAAGCAAACTTCAACAGATGTTTCTGTAGCTTGGGAAAATTTTCTGCATGAGCTCTTGAGAGCAGCAGCCCAATGCTGACACACTGCCAGCCTGTGCCACTGCTAGTTAAAAATCAATGGGAGAGAAGTATTTGCATTATGTCTGCGCAAACACCAAAAATGGCATCTATCCACCTGTCTGCCAGATACTCATTCCTTGCACAGAATCTGCACCACGAAACTTAGCTGTTCCAAACAGAAATCAAACGTTGTTCCTAGATACGCAGGACAAGTCTTTCCATTATTCCATTCCCCTCCTTCTTCTTCTCCTGTTATTCTTTCATTTTCTAAAGATGCCAGACAGGTGGAGATACTGGAAAATGTGAATCATTAGGGATGCTTTGAGACTTTTTTCGACCACACACTTGTTCTCGTAGGGGACTTAAAGAGCCAAGCACTCCCACTGAGGGTGCACCACTGCTGAGAAAGCAGCTCCTTCATCCCATGGAATATTCACAGCTCTGCCACGAGAACAGGCGGGCTTCCTGCCAAGGCAATTATGGAAATGTGTTTTCATGCTTGCAGACTTCATTCTTTAGGTGATTTGCTTGTCTATTACAAACATATCAAACAAAAACATTATGAATACGGCAATGAAATATAAATTTAATTCTGACTTCCTTATTTCTAACCATCATAGTCCAGCAAACTAAAATGTCTTTAAAATATTTATATATGGCTTTCATATTCACTACTGCTGGTAAGTAAGTAATTCTAAGGGTTGAGTGGCATTTTAGGATTACCGTGTATATCTTAAAATTACTTATGGTTTAGTATGAAGTCTGGATGTGTAGAGAAATAAAGTTCTCCTGCAAAACTGAAAAATAATAATTCCAATGGAAAATATGAAGAGCTACACCTTGCACTAAGGATAATCTGAAGTCTGGTTTACTGTCATATACAGAGACATGGTTGTGTTAACTGTCAAGACAGAGAATAATCTATAGTAGTCTGTTGCAGCCTGTAATTCCCTTGTAGCTTTTTTATTTGTCAGAATATTGAGAGTACAGTGAATTCTCATCCGTATTTTTTTATGCTGTTCATTTTTAATGGATGCATTCACACTCTTCAGCCAAGTGCCTTTAAAAATGTAACAAACCAAAACTAATAGTAAAAGTAGTAGCTTAGAAATGCAGAGAAAAACAGGAAGTCTAATTGCATTAGAATGCCATCACAGTAAGTGGAGAGGGATCTGCACAGGACAGCTTCTCAGACACTGCCAAACAGCTCACAACCTGTCCAAGCCTGGGTTACCTTTGAAGTTGTCCATCTTCGTTAACAAAGAACAAGAGATAAAGGACACCATTCACATCCAGAATCCCAAGTGAAATGCTTAAACTTAAGTGCAATAAGCCTGGCAGATTCTCTTTGGTTGTTTACATAACGGAGTTCAAAATCCTTCTGCAGGGGGATTACCTTTCCACTGCATGTGCCCTTTCCTCTGTGCAGGACTCATACATATTAGACCTTTGTTTTCAGTGCCTCACTACTTTTCTTTACATCTCCACTGTTAGTACCTCTGTGTACGTGTTTTAATTCTAACGAAGAACCATGAGCAGCAAAATAAAACCAAACATAGAGATTACTACATCCACACCCAAATGTAAACTGATCTCTGAGTATCACCTGAAGCGTACAGCAAAGCCTCACTGATTCTGTGGCTTTTTATCAACCTGCTTCAGTTCTGTATCGCTTATTCGTATTTCACATTCTCAGTGGTATGAAATCTGTTGCCATAACTCTGTGTGATACTACATAAATAACTACTGCTGCTTCAAGGGAGAATGTATAACTAAATTTCAGTAACCCAGAATATCAGGTTTGATCGCATTCTGCAGAATGACTGAGGATAAGCAAAGGCAACTTTAAGCAAAAGCAAGATTAAGTGCCCCCAAATTTACTTCTTCTCTATTGCAACCAAGAAACAGATAAAAAATTCTCTTCCCCTCCATCCTTGTGCATTTCACAAAATGTAACATTTATTTTTTACTTTACATTTGCTAACCTTAGTAGACTATCAAGGAAGGAAAACATACTTAAGACAGAATAAATTTCTCAAAAAGCTATTTAATTAAATTAAGAATAACTTTTTTTTTTCCTGAGTTGTAGTAGGAATTTAACTTCTCACAGTTTACAGAGTAATACAAAGGTGTCAAAAGACCCTCAAGCACTTAATTATTAAAAAAAAATTTCACCTTGGATTTAACATCTCAAAGAAGTCTTATATATCCCAAGACAGTTGTCTTTGAGCATTAAAGATTTGCTTTTTCCCTTCTAAAATGAATCCTGAGTGTGAAAAGTTAAGAGGCATTTCTGTTTTAGCTCCACTTGTAGCATTAAACAATTTCAATAAACAGATTTTACACAGAATTAAAATCCTTACAAAAAAATAGGAAGTTGCATTTCAAACAGATCTGGCAGTTTAGGGAGCTGTTGCAGTGTCACAGTTTTTATTTCATTAAACAATAAACTCCAACAGTTTGAAGGAAAGATGCATTCTGTATGTATTTGTCACAGTAACACTGCTTATCTTCTCTTCGAAAGAAACGAAAAAAACAACAAACCCAAACCAACAACAAAACCCGAGCTTCATGGAGTTTGATGCTAGATTTAGAGCATTTTCATCTGCTCGTCACTGCCTGAGTTCACAGAGCAGGCAGCTCACCGCTGCCCTAAACAAAGATGTAACTCCCAGTACAACTGTGAAAACTATAAAACTCTGGCCTTTAAAATTAAAAATCCTCAGATATTGCTTGTGTGTCAGCCATAACCAGCTTCTCCCCCCATGCCCCAGAGCCCCGTAGCCTCTGGCTTGGAACCACAGACCTGTGCCCGACTCTGCTCCCAGCAGGTGCAGTCAGCCAAACTGCTGGTGCTGGAGGAGTAACATTCTGAACCATTGCCACCTTGTGGCAATTTTAGAAATATAGCAAAGAAATAACCACAGGTTGCACGTCTTCACACTTGGAGTTGGGATTTCTGCAAGTATCAATAAGCCCCTGACCTTAATGCAAGCAACAGCGTTGCTTCTTCTCTACTCCCACACTATAGTGTGAAAGTACCCTTTTCTCAGACCATATGGGTATTTTAGGAAAATAACAGGAGGTGATGACTGCAATTATAGAGAAAGCTAGATAAAATATTTCTTACGCAGACTAGAAAAAGAAGGAGTAGGGAGGAGCCAAAGAAAGAGCCACCCCTGAATACTCACCTGCAATGCATATGATGTGTAGCACCAAATATGACTAAAGTCCCCAATACTTCCTAAAAATAAGCTTTTTTATTTCAAAACCATGGCATTTTGTCCAATGCCTTTCACAGCAGTGGCTTTGGAAGTTGCTTTTGGACAACTTTAGCCCAAAAGATACTTTTTGAGAGCAGGGGAGATCGGTTAAAGACATAACCATACGTGCCTTCCCTCAAACTGCTCTCTCTCCCATTTCAGCCAGGAGAGAAAAACTTGCATCTCTTGAATGAAGAGAAATGAAGGTACAAACAAATAAATCCTTTTCCATCCAACTTCTCACATACTTCTTTGAACATAAATTTGTTTCTTGTCCTGCCAGGCTCTTTGTCAAAGATCAAAAAAAAAAGGAAAAGAGTAGAAGCTATGCCAAGGACTAACTATGGTAACACAAATTAAGTTTCACTATTGGATAATTCATCCTACTAGCCCATGCCCTCAGCCAGAGCCAAACCTGAATGGTACAACAGGTCAACACATTTACAGTGACACTGTTTAACCCATCACTTCCAGGACAATACAAATTCATGTACCAACAATTTCCTAGCAATTCAAGCATACCACATGTTGAAGGCCCTACACATTTCACAGGTCCACTAACACACCAAACCAAGTTTCCAACCTAAACTCAAGGTGCCTACAAAAGGAGCATGTACGTGCCTTATATATTTCTTAATGTTTCCTTTAGATTTTCTTTCATATGATTTCACTCTGCCCTGAAAGGTAGCTGGTTAAGTGCCAATCTAACTGCCATCTCCCTGGTCTCGCCACCTTCCCTGTGTCTCCTCTGCAGGGTCTCCCAGATCATCTGTCCAGGGCTACTGGTCAATCCATCAGAGTGGGCTTTCCTCTTCCCAAATGACCCTTGGAAATAGCAAGATAACATCTGACAACACTTGAAACAACTCTCCCTCTACTACTGAGCAAGACTCAAGAGCCACCCTTTGTCTTTTGTCTTTGTCCCTGACCAAGCCTGCTGCAACCCCAGCTTCCCACCACCATGGTGGCAGGGAGGGCTTTAGCCACAGAGCCTCTGGAAAGCCACACACATGCCTTCTCTGCGAGAGCAAGGGCAGGGCACAGAGCCTTAGGCTGAACCCCTCCTCGTCCCCTCGTTCCAATAAACAAAACATTTGTGCTACATCATTGGCTGTTAATGAGCTTCATCACACATCTGTGATGAGAATAAGCCTGCAAAGCAAATAGCCAGTTATAAACAGCGATTCTCACTCCATTTCCTCTCCTTCTCCCCTACCTTGCCTCCTCTTCCAGTATCTGCCTACACAAACAAGAATATTACTCGTGTTCCAGAGCAGAGACAGAAAGTGTTCATTTATAGTGAATTACTCGAGAGATTTTCTTCTGAGGAAGAGGACTAAATAAATAGTATTAGAGAATCTCAGTACTAAGACAGGAATGATAGTTGTGCTGAATTATGCAGGTCTTCACAGTGTACAATAATGGTCCTATACAGCGTGTGGGTGACACACAATATATGCTGTCCTTTACTATTCATTGCATAAACCGGTTTGATTTTCTAAATGACTGATAAATATTTTGCTGTCACTTAGCAACCTTAGCTGTTCTTTGATTTTCTTAAAGCTGAAGTTATTCCAAGTAAAACCGTGTCTGTAAAGATTCTGTTTGCTGTCACTCACCACAGACTACCCTGTGTACATACCTGCTGTGCAACAATTCAGTTCCTCTTAGAATCAAATATTATATTTAAAAAAACCAGCCATTACATTTACCAAATAAATTTCTCACTCTTTCTAACCAAACAAGCATGACATGGCATTTACTTTTTGTTGGTCTGCTGGTTGTTTAAAAACCAGAAACACTACCAATAACACACAGGTCATTCAGTTCTACTTACAGGGTATTTCATTTTAAGTTAGAAATATTTTCTGTATCATTAAGTCTGAAACTTTAAATATTTTCATTGTCCAGAGGAGCATATTCAAAATTCTTTGTCAGGATTGTAAAACACTTCACAAGGAATGGAGGGTTTAGGTGTTGGTTTTCTTCAGAAATTGGAGGGGATGGGAAAAAAAAATCACCAGCATTGAGCAAAATCAAAGTCTGATTTATGTGAAGGAATTAAAGTGTACCACACTGACCACCAAAATACAGAACTGAAGACAATTTCCAAAAAGGTCAGATTGGCCACCTGAGGAGAGGAAAAGGAAAAAAACTTCTGATAAAGAAGAGGAATGATTTTGGGGGGGTGGAGGGAGAAAAGGAAAAAATCAGACTCTCCTAATTTTCAGACAGAAGAATGAAAAGTTATAAAGAAATGCAGAAAATATAACTGCTTTAACTACCTCATAGCAATGGTAGATTTCTTTATTGTTTGGAAAAAATTATCAACCTTTTACAGATGATCCCACATTAGGAAAGAAAGCATCTGCTACATGTTGGTCCTAAATGCAGTAAATATCACACCCCAATAAAACCCATCTTCTCTGAGATGAGGCTGTCAGTGCAGTTGCAATCATTTTCTTTGTACCTACTCCTACTACCTGAGATTTACTGTAAAATTTATCTGACAGTCATCAGCTAGATTTATGTTACCGTATTTGTTTCTCCTGTGCAGCAGATTTCACTCATCTCCTCTTAGTCTTGAGTGGCCACGTAGACACGTTGCAGCATGCCAGGCCAACAATTGTTTCACTGTCCCTTCTGTCACCACTGTCTGGGGCCATCTGCCATGCAGAGAACACACCAGCACCGTGGTTTTACTTCCCTCAGGTTGTCAGAGACACCAGGAGACCAGTCATGCCTTCCAGCCGAGAAAGGTGATGACAGCTCCTGCAAGTGACCATGAAATTACACCTAGAAGAGATGCACACAGTGATCCTTGCCCATGGTGTGGACCTCAGGTACCAGTGCCTTTCCAAAAACAAAAGCTGAAGGAAGTTTTAGAGGTAAGTGTTGCTAACATGTTGATAGATGTAAAGCTCTGACTCACAGCCTACGTCAGCAGTTCAAACTGTGCTGGACTGCATGGATTTGCATCACTTCCTACAGCACAGCTCCTGTCCTCCTCCTCTGGACCTACATCTTTTCCACCCCATGTCAACTGTGCACTCCCAGAACTATTTGTCAGGGGATCTATTTACTTCAAGAAACCAGCTTTCTTGTTGTTTTTTTTTAAAAACTTCTCCACTTATAAATTAAGGTACCAGAAACAGCTTTTTTATACCTCAAAAGTGTCACACTGAAGAGCTTTGTTTGCCAACAACACTTTGCCAGCAAAGATCTCCAAGTGTAGCTGAGGAGGCTTCAGCAGAGCTGCCTGAACTAATAGAAGCATCAGCAAAATACACCTTCCTCCACACTCTGTGACAATTTATTTCATGTTTTGGGACTAGTTTGGCTTAAATTCGAGAAATAGAAAGGATAACAATAAAAGTTGGAATAAAGTCCAGAACAAAGCATCCATTTTATTCTGGGTTCTGATAAGCTTTAAAAAAAAAAAAAAAAAAAAAGTTTCACCAAACTAGGTAATTCTACAAAATATTTTACACAAAAGTTAATCTAGCTTCATTAATAAGCCCAGTTGTGTCCATACTCCATCTAGCTTCTCTTTGAGGGCTGTGAAACACAGAAATTTAGGATGGTTGGGACCTCTAAAATTCATCTAGTCAAACCTC
This sequence comes from Thinocorus orbignyianus, assembly GCA_013400375.1. Lineage (NCBI taxonomy): Eukaryota > Metazoa > Chordata > Aves > Ciconiiformes > Thinocoridae > Thinocorus > Thinocorus orbignyianus. The sequence continues at coordinate 259,167 of VXBW01004743.1, forward strand.
CTTCTCAAAGCAAGGATAGCTCTGAAGATAGATTATACTATTCAGAACCTTGTCCAAACAAGGTTCGCATATCTCCCAGGGTGAAGGCACTGGAGATTCCCTTTGTAACTTCCTCCAATACCTTTCCTGAAGTTCCTTCCCCACCACCTAGTATCTAGTCAGAAGTTCCTGTGTGGTGGCTTGTAACTATTCCTTCCTGCTCTTTTCTTGCAGATCTCTAAAAAGAGTCTGGCTCCATCTTCTCCACAGCCCTGTCCTCCGTTAGGACTACAGGGCAATAGTTAATCTCTCAGCCTTTTCCAGGCGACACCGACCCTGACCTCTCCACTTCCCCTTGTATATCACATCTTTTGCCTCTCTAAGCACCTGTGGGGACACTAAAGGATTTCTTCCCATTTGTTGATACCAGTCTTCTACTTGAGGACCCAAAAATGGGCAGAGTGCTCCAGATGTGGCCACACCAGTATCAAGCAGACGGAAAATAAACATATCCCCCCTGCTAATAAACATATCCCGCTCCTGCTAATGCAGCTGAACACACCACCAGCCATCATTCCCTCAACTCATGCTCTGCTCAGGGAGATCCCTGAGTAGCAGCCCTTACCCCGACCTTCTGCTATCAAGTGCTCTTCTCAATCTGATGTCAGTTGAGAATGTGCCAAGCTGCACTTAGTCCTATTTTCCAAGCCCATTAGGCTTGACTACTACACTTGCACATCAGCATTTTTTGGTCAGCCCACTCATACACTTCCCCACTTCATCATCTCAACAAAAACAAGAAAATACCACCTTTTTATCAAGATAGAAAAGATAAATGGACAATATATAAATTGCAGCACAAACAGTTATTTTGACCTAAAGCTTTCCAGCTTCCCTAGAACCAGGTAAGAGCAGACAGTCCACAAGACTGAATCACTCTTCAGGTTAAGGGCAATAAATTCACACTTAATGCTCATTAATTACATGCCTTCAACTCCAACTAACAAATAAATGTCAAGAAAATTTTGCAAGAGTAGTGGATAACAGACACGTGTCAACCCCTTGCCAAAGTACATTGTAGGTACCAAAGATGTGCTTGAGAAACTAGAAGGGCTTATGGAAATCTACTGCAGATCATATGCACAGAAATGCTACATGCTAAATACAACCCTCACCTGCTCCAACTGGTATAGGAAACTCCCGAGATCAATGTAATTATGGGAATTACTACACACACTTTTTCCATTTTCAATCTCTGCTTCAGCATCTGATTAAGGCCATTGTTAGAAATAGTGTAGCTGGCAAGATGGGCTGCTTTTCAGATCCAATTAACAAACAGAAGAACCTAAAGAAATAGAGGTAAAGCCTGGCCTGTAAGGCCATTAACAGTTATGTCTTCTGTTACAACCCAATTTAGTTATGGTATGGTAGAATTCGGATGTTTAAAGAGCCTTAGTATTCAGGATTGTAGAAAAAACAACAACAGAAAAATACTGTGTTAACCCAAGAGGCTTTCAGGTTTGTCTGGCAAGGACACCACTGCTGCGAAAGAGACTGCAGCACTGAATGAGCTATCCAGGTATCACCTCATCTTACCTTGTACACTTATGTTTGTCACATACTCTCCTACCTTGGAAACCTGTAGTGGGAGAAATTTCTACTCTGAAATCCTTCCCCAGCTTCTCAGAATGGGTCTTCATACACTTCCACCTCCTGCTTTTCCATAAGCCTCAGGAATCTGTTTATCACAAACAACATCTAGAGACTATCTGAACAAGAAATACAAACATCTGCATAGCCATCACAATGAACATCCTCTGTGACAGACACATCCAAATCCCCGAATACATTTATTTCTCAGCACATAATATGATTTTGAACCAGCACAGCAGATGATCTGATGAAAACCACAGGGATGAAACTAAGCAACTGCACATGGCAACCAACGCACACAAATATTTCCTTAACAGCAAAGACAGCTCTCCTCATCAAAGTGCTCCATCTCTGACCTCCCAGCCCCATTTCTCAGAGCTATCTCTGGGAACTTATTTTCACAAGCCCACAGGACTGCAATACTCATGAACCCAAGAGAGTTTAGGTTTCTGTTGCATTATAGAGGTATACCAGAGAAATGTCCAATAAATAGGTACAAAGCTTTATCATGTCCTCCTCAATACCTATCTACACTTCCCACAACTATCTGTTCTCTAACATAGCCTGACTTACTACTGTAATGTTCAATGAAGAACAATTATTATACCTAGCAGTTAGTTCTGAGATTTTATGCTTCTGTCTCAAATTTGAGTATCGTACACGCCTAAAACTCCCTCCCCTTATCATACAGACCTGCTTAATATAAGGTATTAATTTTCCCCCACAAATCTTGTTCTCCTTACATCCAGGAGTTGTGATAGCTACAGCATTGCTCAATATCAGCAGTCNTGTTCTTTGATTTTCTTAAAGCTGAAGTTATTCCAAGTAAAACCGTGTCTGTAAAGATTCTGTTTGCTGTCACTCACGACAGACTCTAAGCACCTGTGGGGACACTAAAGGATTTCTTCCCATTTGTTGATACCAGTCTTCTACTTGAGGACCCAAAAATGGGCAGAGTGCTCCAGATGTGGCCACACCAGTATCAAGCAGACGGACAATAAACNCAGCCCTGTCCTCCGTTAGGACTACAGGGCAATAGTTAATCTCTCAGCCTTTTCCAGGCGACACCGACCCTGACCTCTCCACTTCCCCTTGTATATCACATCTTTTGCCTCTCTAAGCACCTGTGGGGACACTAAAGGATTTCTTCCCATTTGTTGATACCAGTCTTCTACTTGAGGACCCAAAAATGGGCAGAGTGCTCCAGATGTGGCCACACCAGTATCAAGCAGACGGAAAATAAACATATCCCCCCTGCTAATAAACATATCCCGCTCCTGCTAATGCAGCTGAACACACCACCAGCCATCATTCCCTCAACTCATGCTCTGCTCAGGGAGACCCCTGAGTAGCAGCCCTTACCCCGACCTTCTGCTATCAAGTGCTCTTCTCAATCTGATGTCAGCTGAGAATGTGCCAAGCTGCACTTAGTCCTATTTTCCAAGCCCATTAGGCTTGACTACTACACTTGCACATCAGCATTTTTTGGTCAGCCCACTCATACACTTCCCCACTTCATCATCTCAACAAAAACAAGAAAATACCACCTTTTTATCAAGATAGAAAAGATAAATGGACAATACATAAATTGCAGCACAAACAGTTATTTTGACCTAAAGCTTTCCAGCTTCCCTAGAACCAGGTAAGAGCAGACAGTCCACAAGACTGAATCACTCTTCAGGTTAAGGGCAATAAATTCACACTTAATGCTCATTAATTACATGCCTTCAACTCCAACTAACAAATAAATGTCAAGAAAATTTTGCAAGAGTAGTGGATAACAGACACGTGTCAACCCCTTGCCAAAGTACATTGTAGGTACCAAAGATGTGCTTGAGAAACTAGAAGGGCTTATGGAAATCTACTGCAGATCATATGCACAGAAATGCTACATGCTAAATACAACCCTCACCTGCTCCAACTGGTATAGGAAACTCCCGAGATCAATGTAATTATGGGAATTACTACACACACTTTTTCCATTTTCAATCTCTGCTTCAGCATCTGATTAAGGCCATTGTTAGAAATAGTGTAGCTGGCAAGATGGGCTGCTTTTCAGATCCAATTAACAAACAGAAGAACCTAAAGAAATAGAGGTAAAGCCTGGCCTGTAAGGCCATTAACAGTTATGTCTTCTGTTACAACCCAATTTAGTTATGGTATGGTAGAATTCGGATGTTTAAAGAGCCTTAGTATTCAGGATTGTAGAAAAAACAACAACAGAAAAATACTGTGTTAACCCAAGAGGCTTTCAGGTTTGTCTGGCAAGGACACCACTGCTGCGAAAGAGACTGCAGCACTGAATGAGCTATCCAGGTATCACCTCATCTTACCTTGTACACTTATGTTTGTCACATACTCTCCTACCTTGGAAACCTGTAGTGGGAGAAATTTCTACTCTGAAATCCTTCCCCAGCTTCTCAGAATGGGTCTTCATACACTTCCACCTCCTGCTTTTCCATAAGCCTCAGGAATCTGTTTATCACAAACAACATCTAGAGACTATCTGAACAAGAAATACAAACATCTGCATAGCCATCACAATGAACATCCTCTGTGACAGACACATCCAAATCCCCGAATACATTTATTTCTCAGCACATAATATGATTTTGAACCAGCACAGCAGATGATCTGATGAAAACCACAGGGATGAAACTAAGCAACTGCACATGGCAACCAACGCACACAAACATTTCCTTAACAGCAAAGACAGCTCTCCTCATCAAAGTGCTCCATCTCTGACCTCCCAGCCCCATTTCTCAGAGCTATCTCTGGGAACTTATTTTCACAAGCCCACAGGACTGCAATACTCATGAACCCAAGAGAGTTTAGGTTTCTGTTGCATTATAGAGGTATACCAGAGAAATGTCCAATAAATAGGTACAAAGCTTTATCATGTCCTCCTCAATACCTATCTACACTTCCCACAACTATCTGTTCTCTAACATAGCCTGACTTACTACTGTAATGTTCAATGAAGAACAATTATTATACCTAGCAGTTAGTTCTGAGATTTTATGCTTCTGTCTCAAATTTGAGTATCGTACACGCCTAAAACTCCCTCCCCTTATCATACAGACCTGCTTAATATAAGGTATTAATTTTCCCCCACAAATCTTGTTTTCCTTACATCCAGGAGTTGTGATAGCTACAGCATTGCTCAATATCAGCAGTCTAATACAATCAAATGAAAATTCTTAAAAAAACAAACACAACAAAAGACCACTAAGTATCGCTCATCAAGATACGTAGGAGACTCTCCATCATTTGAAGACTTACGCACAAAGGAACATCTTCCTGAACCAAATGTTCTAACAGAATGGAAGGATGTGAAAAAAGGAACAACAGGATGCATTTTTAAATGCACATAATTAGGAAGTCAGACTAGATCATCACAGTCCTTCTGGTCAGTTTGTAGAAAGTTCTCAGGGCTTAATTTATGCAGCTGAAACTACCGGGTGAGAAACACATATTTTATAATGATGTCTGATGGTACATTGAAGCACTCTTAACCACCTGGTTTCACATTCTCAAACCGAAAAAGAAACACCTTCCAAAAGGGATGCAGAGATAACATATAATCCTCAAGCATATTACAATCAAACACGTTTTGCCAGATGTCTGAATACACTGCACTCAATTAATCCTTTCTATACCAAAATACATAGACATATCAAAATTTACACACTTGGTCATATTGAACCACGCATCTAAAATGCAAGATCAAGCATTCCACAGTCAATTTCATTTTGGTTATATTCACATAGACCATACATGACTATGGTGTCCTCTTTTGTCAAAGCATTACTTTAGTCTGTAAAAAGTTTACAGAGACATTACTCTGTTGACATCTCTTTTCCACAGCATCTTTATTAATGGGTAAAATAAATTCAACAATTAGTACAAATTCACTCACTTTTCTCGAAAAATGAACTTGTTTTATAACTGTAAGCCAGAACATTAAAATGTCAAAGGAAAATACAGTATATAAATCTAAATGTACAGTTTTCACATTCTAAATAAATCTGTCAGACTTCACACATTTCTTAAGAGAGACTCTTAAGAGACTGGTATACTAATTCTATCCAAAGTTATATTTTTCTGGGCAACCTTTATATAACTAAGAGCCATAAGAAAACACTTGATTAAAATTCCCTTAAAAGGCGAAATACTCAAAATAATTTCCCCTAGAATATCACAAACAAATGTCTGTCCATTCTATTTTAGAGGTTCCAAGCAACAGGATCCTTATAATTGTTAACCTGGAAAATTGTAGCAGTAGCTAACAGATTTTATTGTCAGTTTCTTCCCGATAGAGATTCAGAATTTTTTTTTCTTTTTTCTGCATTTTAATCCTATTTCTAGTGCTGCCTTATTCTATGCTAAGTGGATTTCCTCGGCTTTGTATGCATTCATATTATCCAAGCCTTTTAGAATTTACTTCTGTTTATGGGCATCTTATTCTCCCATCTTATCCTTGTTCCTGTACTTTTTTTTGAGGGAAGAAGCAGCTTCATACATTAAAAAGAAAACATCTGTTGTTCTCTTTTCCTTTTGTACTCAAGATGCTAGATTCTGTTTCCTTTTTTATTTAATTAAATACTTCCCCTTCTTAATCATTTGAAAAGAAGTTCCAGTATTTGCTATCACAACACCTACTAATTATTATCTAAAAATTTCATTCCTAAGAGTTAATTCTGTCTTTCCTTGTGAAAATACCATCTAAAGCAATCTAACACTGATGCTCCTGGGTTCTCACCAGGTCTTTCTGCGATCTGATGTACACAACTCAGGTCGCCACAATTCCTACTGCTGAGTTTTACTTTGGTCTCGCTCCTCAGATAACTTGAATAATGGGCAGTATTAATATGTTAACATTTCTGAGTGAAGTCCCTGATTTTGTTACCTCTGCCATACAATGTGCTGACCTTATCACTTACCCTACTTAAGGAGGGCTAAAATCATAGAAAAATTCCGCTTTTCCTCAAGAAATAGTACCAGAAGAAGTCATCTGTTGAATGAAGTTTCAACTTTAAAAAAAATTAAAATAATCTCATCTCCAATTATAAATCAGGGATTCGATTTACATAAGGTTTCAGTATCAGTAATACAGACTCAAAGGAAACTAAAAAAACAAAAGACAATTTTAATTAAGGTGTTCTCCACCGTGCAATAATGTTAGCACTAATTTAAAAAGTTATTAAGCTGCACTTATTTCCATAGAAAGTTATTGGCAAAATGTATTTCCTTTATTGCAGTCTTTGATGCCTTGAGGGAACAGAGTTAAATGGCTGAGTCAGTCAGTAAAACAGCAAACCAATTCCCTTACATCACGTTCTCCTCCATGCTCTGAATACTAAACAGGACAGAATATTGAAAACAAAAGCTGACTGTCTGCCAGTTGAAACATGACTCCGTACCGTGCTGGATGTATTGATAACTTGCTCTCTCTTCAATGAGTATAAATGAATCACAACAAACAACGAGGTTGTACAGCACAATACTACATATTTGTTTACTCTACACATGTATATTCAACTCAACAACAAATATAGGCAGTTACTAAAACTCATTGCCCAGGAAAGGTTGCTTTTTTAAAAAATTTGCAATATAGCAAAGAGGATCCAGTGGTAATGTTACCTTTAAGGTCTTCATTCTTACTCTGTACAGCCAGGATACAGCAAGAATATTTTATTTCCCTCCTCTTTTTGTGCTGCCTATGTATATTAAATTATGAAGAACAAAAGTCTCCAGACATTCTCCACTGTAACATTCCAAATAATCAGGTTAGGCAAAATCTCACTTCAAACGTAAGTATTTTCATGATAAAAACATGTGAATCTGAAAATTTCCCTATGACAAATTTTCTAAAAAGGTGTTCTTTTCTGTGCTCGTGGTACGATTCACAAAGCTGTACCAGAACAGTCCACGCCTGTGAAATCTCATTATTTCTGCCTTGCATCTACAGTCCACGCTTCCCTGCTAGGCAGTGGAAGAGTAGTACACGTGTGGGAATGAGACTGGAAAGAGAAGACTAACAGAAAACCCGAGCCTTTTACTATCAATTTGGACTACAATTACTGTGGAATCAGATTTGGTAAAACACAACAAGAGACTGACAGGAAAAGCAACGGCAGCGGATGCAAGCCGGGTGGGACAGACAGTGTGAGATCCAAGTGAGGGACTCAAGGTTGAGCCAAGCTCAGCAAGTTGTCACTCGACGAAGTATTCTGATAGGAGAAATAACCATCCTGTGGTTCGATGAAGAAACCCAAATGCGGAAACCATTCTACAGCAACAATATTCTGCTGACCCTCAGCTCAACAGGAATCGGCCAACAAGTAATCATGTTAATTTCCTCTTTTTATAATGTTTGCTAAAGATTAAATCACTTAAACCAGTGCCAGGTTTTCTTCTGGAACGACAGGACGCAGATGAATTCTGTTTTTACCATCTCCAAATTTTAACTCATACAAGCTATTTCTCTGTTGAGAGGACAGTACAGCATCTAATAACTTTTTCAGATAAATATATTACTAAGTCTAGAAGTGTTATAAATATCCCTAATTAGCTTGTCACAGATTGTTCACTAAGATTTGAAAGGGAATTGGATTGACAGAGTATTTTGGGAGAGTTAAAAAAATGAGTCAGATCGAGATTAAATAAATTTAGTAGAAATGTTACAATTCTGATAAGGAGTTAGCTAAACAAAACAGTTGAGGAAAAGTACCACACAGTTATAGGAAATCTAATTGCAAGAAATATTATTAGAATTCAATGACCCTTTATTTAGAAAACAGTAAAGGAATACAGTCTAGAAAAATAATATAAATACAGTTTAGTAACTGCTTGGTTATTAAACTTTTTTTTAGCTTGGTTATTAAACATTGAACTGCTTGGCTTTTATGTACACAGCAAACAGCTGTGAAACAACAGCTGGTTTTGACACTTAGTCTGAGTGTATGAAGGAGAGAATGGAGCCTGTCAACCAGCTTTTACACTTGATGAAAGCCCTTCACTACCAACATCCTAAAACAAGAGGATAAAACTTTTACTTACAAATTGCACTTAGTTTCCACCTAGACTAGAATTTTTTACTTTATAATGTTAAGAAACAGAAGGGAAAAAAGACCTACACAAATGTAATTTGTTTGCCATGAATGAATAGTAGAAGTCCGAAGTATCGGTTTCACCAGGGTTTCTGGCATTGAAACTGGCCAGCTCAAAGACAAGGAGAAAGCTCAACGCGATCCAAGCATCAAGGGGCAGATTTTATAGACACCTGTGCCAGATTTTTCCATAGACAAAAACAAAAACGAAGAAAAGAAAGAGCATAGAGCTTTAAGAAAAAACCCTAACTGAGTACAACAGCAAACTAGTCCTCAGAGTAACATGGGCTACAGATAAGTGAGCCGAGATGCAGTTTCTTACTTACTTGAGTTATTCCTGAATGTTTGTTACAAATCTGCTGGGAACACTTTCACTTCAGCCTGTTGAAATTCATTCCCAAACTTATGAAGTGTAGAAATGGAACCAGTGAACTCTCCTCAATTTACCTTTACTTCTACACTGACAAATATTTGCAGTGTGAGGAGTTTGATTAACATATTACAAGTTATGCTCCTGAGAGTCATTTCACTCCCTTAAATTGCTACCATCCTAACAAACATAAGAATTAGCCAAAGCAATCTAAGAGAAGCAAGAAATCACACATCATGCTGCTCTTGGGAGATACATGGGCACTACCACTGATATAAGAAAAAATGTTTTAAGTTTAAACTGAAAATTACATCTTTGCTTTTCATCTAGTTGAAAATCTCAGAAGTCCCACAGAACAGAAAGTTTGTGAAGTTTAGGGTTATGGGTGGGGGTTGTTTCAAGGTTGTTTTTTCTCAATTAGTCAGTGGAACTGTTCCAACTGTTATGGGAAACACATTGTCTAACAGGTTTACCTCCTATCTCTAGGATGCCCCTTTACAAAAATAATTTCTATCAAAATGTCTTATTCTAGATATCACTGAAGAGAACATTAAAAAGCCATCATCCCTCTTTCTTCCCAAAGCCCAAACAGCTGATTACAAATTTTGCAATACGCATGTAATAAACCAAAAAGGATTTTCCACGTGCATTTTATTGCCTTAATCTTCTACAGCTTTTCCTATTTTCTCTACCCTCACAGGGTGCAAAGTTTTCCTAAACAAATGCAGGTAGAAAAAAAAGGAATGGAGTAACAATGTTAACTGTTTTCTGAGTAGCTACAAGACTAGAGGGAGATGATGAAAACAAGCAAGCACAGTCATACTGAAATTACCTAAGTTGACTATGATCAGCTAAAGCTACTGGTTAAACTAAATGCTGGAACAAGTTTTGCCTCCAACACACTAACCTATTAAGCAAAAATTTAAGCCTTCAGAGCTTACTATAATGATCTAGATGAAGACTGCATAACAGGCTGAGCAACATCTAGCATATAGAGCAATAATTCAACCCATTTGTATATAATGCCCAAAAGGTTATTTTACTTTAAAACCACAGTAAGCTTACTATGAATCACAAATAAACTCATTAATGATTTAACTCAGTTCTACCAGAATCATAGCTTTCACTCAAGTCGTTATTTTTTTAAAAACATTTTGAAAAAGAATTCCCAAAAAACATGCAGTTTCCCATGTAGTTACAGTTGTCTGAAGTCATGCAAATAAGCTGTATGTCAAGGAAATATACAGTGATTAGGCTAAATCGTTACAACTGCATTTAACTGAAAGCAGGAAGAGATTAACTAGGGAAGGTATTCTGACATCATCAAAAGTCAACTCTGTCACCAGGAGTATTTTCCAGGGTACAGGATCACTTCCAACATCACTTACAGTACCAGCACGTCTGCAGCTTCAGCTGTGAGGAGAGGCTCTATGTTCCACTGCACTGGCATGTGGCACTGCTACAGCCCACCTTCTCTGTTTTGACAGTCACATTCAGTTCATGGTTCTAGATCATCTCACAGTATAAGCTTGCCCCACCCCAGCTGGTATACCTAAGCATAGTCCTTTCTAGGATTTTCCTAACAGTTGTTTATTTTTGGGCAATGTCGCCAAAGCTCACTCTGTCCCACACTTTTGAGACACATCTGTTTTCCCGTCCGTGTCTGAATACATCATACAGTTGGTACACATATGCCCAAATAAATCAATCCAAAATTTCTTGGAAGCATCAAGCATACTGTGCAAACACACACCATTTGTGCATTGCTCATGCACAGAAGTCACAGAAAAATTTAGGATAGGTGGGAACTGTAGAGGTCATCTTGTCGAAGCTCTTATGCAAAGCAAGGTCAGCAATCAAACTCGATTCAGGTCTGCAAATATCCAGGGGTGAAGATTTTGCAAAATCCCTGAGCAACCTGCTCTGGTGCTTGACCACATCCAGTATCAGAGGGGTTTTTTCCCCCTTGATATCCAGCTGCAGTTTCCTTTATTGCAACTTGTGACTTTTCCATCTTATCCTTTAAGCTGTCCATCTCAGAAGAATCTGGCTCTATTCTATACCACTAGCCCCGCTTCTGCAAAAGCGCCAGGAAACTTTCTTGAAACCACTGTCCATGATTTCTCCACATATCAGTAATAAAGCTATTAATAAAAAAGATAAACACTGGAATATATCCAGATAGAAAAGAGGACTACACACCAGGAAATAGCTAAATGTATTTTCTGTACATATGATTGGCAGATACAGGAACACTTGCACAGTCAAAAAAAAGAAAAAAGTAGCAGCACTCTTAAGTACTTAGTTGTCTGAGAGATACTGCACACATTCAAGTCTCTTTGGGTAACCTACCTTGCAAAAATCTTCACACTCGTTAAAGGCTCCTCATCTCCGAACCATGCTAGCAACAGCAAAAAACACGGATGGCACATTCAAGGTACCGCAGATAGAAGATCATGTGCTAAGGCCCTTACAAGGACATACATTGACTCTACAATCTTATCTCTCCTGCTTGTACAAGAAACTGAATTTCTGATACAGTGTTTCTCTATGCAAAGTACTACTTTAACAAGATTTTCAAAAGTAGGAAGAGTCACAGTCTATTGGAATTATGCATGTCAGTACAAGGTTTTTAAGCTTACAGATTGCAGCCACCCTCCAGAACTATGCCTTAGCAATAGTTGAAATTCAGAGTTAATTATGCTGAAATCCAAACTGAAGACTAAAAGCAAGAAGCACGATTAAGGCAGTCAAGCACAGTTAGCTATTCCCACAACAGCATCCAAAGAAGGAAAAAAAAGAAACATACGACGTGATGAATCTGCTGTTTCTATCAGAGTTGAATCAAACCCAATGGGGAATACATGTCAAAGTAAGCCTGAAAGCACTGTTTATTGCATGATCCACAGCAGAACAAGAAAACTGCTCCGTAGATGTCTTAATTGTTTTTCTAAGAGTTACTAAACCAATTCTATTATACAGCAGTGATATTTTTTTTCTAAAGGGAAAAATCAGTAAGAATTTACAAATATTTTAGAAGTAATGTCCTAACTGTCAAATCATAGCTTTTACTGCATGCATGAGGAAAGTAGCTGTGCAGGATCAATTTTTTCTTGCAGGAGTGCTTGCATTTGGGATGGTGGGGTGGGTGAGGTGCTGTTTCAGTAACCTTTCTTTACAGTATTGCTGTTTATTTCATTCAGGATGAATTATACTCAAACTGCAAAGGAATTAAAGGAAAGACTCCATAATGACTTAGGTCTGAAGACCCAACATTACATACGGCTTCTCCATCACTAGACATGACAGGAAAAAAGTGTTAAATTCTTACTTATTTTTGAAGAATTTAAAGTTCATGTTCTGCCTCTGTGGACCAGATAAACAGGTGAGTGTATTATCTTCCATTTGTTTTTGAGCATCAGTTTGCCCAAAAATGTTCACGTGGGCTCCTTTGTTAACAACAAGACATAGTTTACTATGTACTGTGTACACACATCTGAAATTTATCATCCCAACCGGCAAAACAGAGTGTGTTCACAACTACAAATTACATTTAGTCATACATCTGCAGCACAGTTAACATGTCAACTGTGGTAAGAAATGCCTGCCAAGAGTCTCTACGCATTGATTCAGACCTTTTTCTGGTTCATCAATATGTAATTCCTTATTACCTTCTCCATTTATTCTGCAAGAAAATGTGGGAAGGAGGATAGTAAGTTCTTGACTGGCAGAGTTCAAGGGAGTTCTAGCAATAGGAAAACAGACAAGCTTCTTATGGAGCAACTGGATCTTTCACCCGGGTTGAAAAGGTATTAAGAAGTACCAATTAGAATCTTCTCGCTCCCTTAATATAGGTTTCTGCCCTAAAACGATGCCTCCCATCCCTTTCAGCCTCTATATTTCTACTATGTGTTGTTTGTCCTTATTGTTCCTTATTTGTTCCACTACATTCCTACTGATTTTCTCTCTGACTTCAAACTCCAAAGGTCCATCCATCTTGAATGAGGCTTTCCAGCACACATGACTACAGAAGAGTAGATGCCAACTATTTCAACACTGGCAGAATCTACCCTTGTAAGAATAGAAAGAAGAAAGGGTTTCCTTGAAGAAGCCCAGCCAGGTCTCTGACAGAACACAGGACAGTAATTTCTACATAAAAAGAAAGGTAAGTAAGTAGTAATAGGACTGCAGTGATATGGAGAGCAGGATAAATCCTCACACAAAATGTTATATTTTTGTGCTTTAAAACACAGCCTCAGCGGGATGGCACTGTGTCCAGAAGATGACCAGATGGCAGTACTGGCTCCTGCTACCTTGCCAGAGAGAAAACAAGTGGCAGAGGCAGGAATACTTGCTTCTGAAAGGCCTTCTGATCTCAGTAATGGAGCAAGTACAAAACCCCCAATTCGTAACAAACTTAAGAGAAATAAGGAAAGGCAAAAAGCAGAAGCATTAGCAAGGCACACTACAGCCACTCCCCAGTCGAGATCTGCCTATCAGTTACCACCACTTCAACACCAAAATCCACCTAAAAGCAATAATTTGAATATCAATGAGGAAAATAAATCTCAGAGTTCAAGGGATTGCTAAACTTTGGCTTGAAGTGAGAAGATAAAGAGGCACGATTATTTGAAAGCTGCATACACAAGGTTTCAGTTTGGTGTGTTGGTTTTGTTTGGGAATTTTTTTCCCCACTCTCCTGTTTTTCTCTTCAGTATTTGATATTTTTCTGTGGAAAAAAAAAAGTAAAAAGAAAAAAGAAACACTTCACTAAATGAAGTGACTGAATCTTTTTATGATTTTTGTCCAAAACTCTCTCCAATAAAGCTTCAATACAGTTTGGAGGAAAGAACTGATGCCCATTAGCTATGTTGCAAGCTGTCATGATTCCAGTATTGATTTTAGTTTTTTGCATAATGTGACACATCTAATGTAGTCTTTTCTCATTTCAGTATTTTAAAATATTTGCTACTCCTACAAATAAGAAGAAGCTGGTAATGATCTGCAATCTTCAGTGCCTAACATTCTGTCCTTTTAGAAAAGATGCATGCAGCAGCCCACAGAAGCTCCAAATTTCCACATTATTTGTTGCAAATCCTTGAAGCTAAATCAAAACCCTAAACTTAAAGATTTACTTTGTGCCTGCCCTGAAGCTTTGTTTAGATTCAGCAGCATTAGATATCTGAAAGTCTCCCAGTTTCACATGTAGAAACTAAAAAAATTGTGTGTGCATTAAGATGTTTGACCGTGCATAGGACCAAGCACAGTCAATATATTAATAGCACAGATAGCCTACCTCTCCTTCTGTAGTAACAAACATTTGCAGGCAGTTCATAGTATGTTCTCAAGAACTGGAATTCTTGTTCTGAGGTTTAAAATGGAGTGATTATGGAACAAATTTTATTAGTTAGAAGATAAGGAACTGTATACTGAAGTTACATGTAAACTATCCATTCAAATTGCAAAAATCAAGGATTCAAAAAAACACAGAATTAAAGTTACCACTGTAACTTGCCTCTATTATATCTGTCACATTGACTGACATCACAGAAATAATCATAAAATACTTTTCTCACATGTAATTCATCTTAAGAAATATCATACACAAGGACTAATGCCTTCCCTAAAATTCCCATCCTGAGGTACCCCAGTGCCCCAAAATCAAAGTCAGCTGTTAACTGTGCAGGCAATTAAACTGCTTGATCAAAACCTCAGGAAAGTTTTATAAAAGTAGCAGATATTTTAATTAAGTCAGGAAAACTGCAATCAACTGACGCAACTCCAGTTCTACAAATAGAGCACTTGTCAGGACAGAGGCGATGGGTTGTTCAGTCACAAAATCAGATTACCTCAATCAGGATGAGGTTAAGAACACTCATTGTGTACCATTTGTTGCTGTAAAAATAGGCTGTTAAAGAACTGTTAGAAATCCAAACTAACCTCTTCATTCTTTTTTGCAGTACAGTGATTTCATTCACACAGATGAAACTGAATCTCAAGAGAAAGCTTAAATAAGCAGTTGTGGAAAACAACTGAACCAAACAGCTGAAACAAGTATTTTCAGATCTGTCTTGTTAACCAAAACATTTCTATTAAATCTGTTGTGCAAGGCTGCTTCACAAATTTCTTAGCAGGAAATCATGGGGGGAAATAACATCATTATTACTGTAATTAATGGAAGGAAAGGACGATGGCTGCTGAGTTTGGTCAAAAGCAGCAGAACAACTAGTTAATGAACTCCCCATATCCTAGCAGTACCAAGAGGACAAGAAATCAATCCAAGTGACAAATTCTGAATCTTAGAAAGTTGCGTTAGAGTTCAGACTGAAGATCCCAAGACAGTTGTAGATATTATGAACAACTAGAAAAAATTGTCATTGTTTCAGAGTAGTGAAATTGTCCTTTCCAAACCTACGTAAAGCGTGAGTTCCAAATGGAATTTAACAAGCTAATTGCCTAATCTGTAATCACACATCCGATCAATCACGTTTGCAGGCCTGGAACTTTTAATCTGAAATATCAATTGAATCTAATTATGTAATCATTCATTGTTCCAATATAATCATAGAGAAATTTAGGTTGGCAAGAATGCCTGGAAGTCATTTAGTGTAACCTCACCACCAGAACAAAACTAACTTCAAAGATAAATCAAGTTGTCTAGAGCATTAAAAGGGATACAGTTATCTAGGATGATTTAGAAAACCTTAATTTTTAAGTCTCATGTTGACGAATTGTTATAAGAAAGGTGGAAGAAAAACACACAATAAATTACTTCAGAGTTATGAAAAGAAACTTAATTTCTTCTGCTAGTCAGTAATCTTGGACTAGTATTTAAAAGTCTTCATGAGATAATCAAGTTGATCCAGTATTTACCATCTCTGATGTGTCTCAAGACCCTCTTTTCACTGTCCTCATTTGTCAAATTCATTGGAATCACGAAATGTGGTTGTGTGGTGCTTCCAGAGTCCTTATTGTAGAACATGGTATACAGAATTGCCTGTTTTTACAGGCTGTCACAAACTTGTCCACTTCCCCAATCCCTTTTTCCTTACACACTGAAGAATCGTAGTGAATCAACTAATCTTACCTGCTTCATTAAAAGTGGGAAACGCTTAAGAAAGTATATTTTTTCCTCCTCCTAGTGCTTATATCAGCACAAGTTCCCAGTTTTGTTTACATTTGTATCGGAAAACCTCACAGAACCCAAAATTCAAAATCTGTCATTTCCGCCCATTTTCTTAAGACTCAAAAGGTCTAACCTCTAACTCCAGCTTCTGCCCCTCAGTTTATCCCTACAGCAGGGTAGTATTACAATGCAAGATCCAAAAATACTGCTTAGTGAAGAGAGACACCTCCAGCAATTTAGGATGCCACATCTCCTGTGGAAAAAAAAAAATAAAATCAGACTCCGTACTCACTGAAGAGAATTTCTAAAGATGAAGAAATCAGTCTTAATAGAGGTGTATTGCTCTCTTGTCCCGGACAGGGTTTCTTTCAAAAAGTATCCATCCACTAGAAGGCGGCTTACAGCCTAATTTCCCAGGCAAGATATATAAGCAATACACAGAGAACAAAAAGTGAAATGCTTTTCCTCCACTATAACGGACTGAACTGAATAACTGATCATCTGGCTTCAGGACACAGTTAAGAACTGGTGAAAATCCAGACTCCACCAAGGAAGTGGCAAAAATCTCAGGTTTATTCCTTTGTTCACAGTACAAAGGCCAGCAAGTAACAGTGCAACCAGTACCACAATCAAAGGCTTCTGTGCTAACTGAAGTTGATTTGAGATTAATTGCAGATTCCTACTGGTATGTCAAAACCAATGAAACTTTAGCAAGACAGCAAAGCAGAAGTAATGCACATAGTGAGTAATGGTCTTACAGCTTTGGAAGAGAGTTGGGAAGAACCATGCATAATTTCTATCAGTTGAGTCCAAGATACCCAGTCCTCCAAAATAATGATTTTCCTGACCAGTTTAATCTTTTTTCATCTACAAGTGCTTTTTTTTCACAGAGATATGCAGAGTGAGCTCTCGGAGAAAGGCTTTTTTCCCTGCTATGTTGCCAACATAAATTTAAAGTTAGCACATTACTGAACATCATGGTAACAGCAGAGGCTGGTGCTAAGTCTTTTGTCAAGAGATCTTTACACTGACGATTTCTACCTCTTGGAAAGAGGATTGAATTCTCTCCCTTAAGAGCACCCCATGTAATCATAAATATGCACACATCAACAAGGGGAACTGCAAAATATTATTAGAATGATTGTATCTTAATAGCTTTTTCACTAGAAAGGAAAGGAAATTTATTTTTAAAGAATAGTAGGAACCCATTTTATATGTGGGCATGCTAATGGTAATACAACAGGTTTTAATATAGTGCCTCATGCTAGCAGATGGCCCTTTGGTGCTGTGTTTTATTAGTTTGTTTTGCCCAAGAAATATTTGGCTACAGGAACTGCAGCATGCCATTGATCTTATTATATTGGTGAATTATCTCAGAGCCTGGTAATACAAACTGCTTAGGCAGTTATTCATTTAATTTATGTTTTGTTGTTGTTGAAGAAACCTCTTTGTCATTCCCTTGCCGTCAGTCCTCTGCTATCGCTCCCTTCTCATCAATCCCAGCTGATGTTTTTCCCATGCAAAATTCTTGCCATCCACTCATTTTCCCCATTTCCGTCCTTTTGCTGTTCAGAGTGGATTCAGCATCCAGCTCAGCTCTCATTTCAGCCTGTGCCCTGGCTCATCTCCCTTCCTCCGGTCAGCACCGGTGACAGACTCCCTGCCACCGGGCTCTGGGACAGCTGCCAGCCTGGCTTTTCTTATGCTTAGACATTCCAGCCCCTCTAACCTGCTCGTGCGTAAGCCAAATGCAGGAGGTAGTGCTGGTGTAAGACCACCCTTCACCCCTCACAGAGGCAACTCACACACCAGAGGCTTTTCTACAGCCTTCTATCAGCTGCCAAGGCCATAAAGCACACCTCCCTGGTCTGAGCAATCAAACACCATTCATCAGAAGTCCACGATGCAAGGCTTTTGCACAAAGCAAGCGTGACATATTTACTTTTAAATACAATTTCTCCTGAACACTTTTAACAGTTGTTCCAAAATAATTATAGTATTTAAAAAAAAAAAGGGGGGGGGAGAAAAAAGAAAAAGTAGTCTACTATTCAGCCTTATGTAGGTCATCCAGTGTTGGAACTCAAAACTCTCAGATCCACAACACAGTGGATAGGAATGACTGGAGGGGAAGCAGCATGTAGAGAAGCCCATATGGGCAACATATGCTCCTCCAGGAAACCACTAACTTTGTGACAGCAGCAGAATTCTGAGGGTAAGAGATGTTTATACGTGGCTCCAAGAACAGTGTGGTCTAAAGATGGCAGGCGGCATATCCAATTATAAAAAAATATACCCCATTACAGTCATCTGTGGGAAGAGAACAGGCAGGATCCCCTGCTAGAATATTAAACAGCTAAATGTCCTAAAACACACAGGCACACCAGTACAGCCAAGGGCTCCTTGCAGGTATTCAGTTTAGAGGCAGTCTGGCATTTTTTGTCTGAAAGACAACATATATTAAAAGAAAAAGTGAAGTTAAAAGAATTCAGGGCACATTTTAAAACTAAGCGAGTTAGCAACGATACCTGTATTATCACATATAACGTTAAAAGTTTGTTCAGGCCAAAAAGCAGAAAACTTCCAAATAGTCCTAGGCACAGAAAGAGCTCAAAACCACCAGCTCGGGAAAACTGACTGCTTAGGACAGGAAAATTATAATAACCTTCTGTTCTTCCCTTAAAAGATGATAAATCCTACTTGTGTCACATTTAAATATGCAAAACCTAAAACAAAAAAAATTAAATTCCAGTTTTCACCAATTCTTCAGGATCTTTAAAAAAAAAAAAAAAGACAAGCGGGAAAATACTGAAAATACCGTTAGTATTGTCCTAATTTAGATAGGAATTATGAAAAAAAAAAAAAAAGAAAAAGAAAAAGAAAAGTGCTGAGAAAGAACTGTTAGCAGGTAGAAAAATGTGTATGTGAACTACTGGAAAACCCAAAGCTATCTGTCATCTCCAGCTAAGATTCACTGGTGACTATGAAATCCAAATGCGAACCATAAATTCTGAGCCTGCCACCATTTTTATTTGATGTGCAGAAAGGTGTGGAGAAGCCTCCGCATACTCTCTATGTTGGACGATCACTTTAAGTTACAGAGCTAAATTTTATTCAGAACTCAGTGTGAAGCCACAAGTAAGCCTACAGCTTTCAACTGCAAAATGGGCGACTAACAGCTGCATCCCACAAGATAATAACACACAAAATTTTGAACAGTTCTGAAGGTGTCTAAAACCACACAAACATAGCTACAGTCTTTGAATAAGCTGAGATACTTTGAACAGAGTACATAAAATAACATTTGTTACTTTTTTTGCATTCTGCTTTGACTAGACATTCACAGATTTTCAAGCAAGCCCATGATTTTCTAGGCACAGAAATTAAAAAGTTAAATTAAGAATCTCTGGGAGGGAAGAATCAGAAGATATTCTGAAGTTGCAATTTATTGCTTCTTTTATATTTCTCCACCTCTTGGATTGAAAGATTGTAATCAAAGAGTTATCAGGGTGAAAACAACTCCAACTCCTCGTTTCTTCTTTTATAATCTGTATTTAGAGTACTTCTTCATTTACTTACATTCTTCCAGTTAATATTAAGGGACTAAATTCTACTAGCTGAAACTCCAATATATTAGTGCTTACACCACTTTCAACCACCTTGTAGCACAAATAAATTTACAAATGTTTTATGAAAATATAAATCTGGGCTGTTTAGACAGGAAGAAAAGGCTCCTTATTAAATACATTCATTGCCCTCTAAATACATACTACCACATATGCATACCACCACAACATATGAAGACATTTCATAGAATAGTAAAATCATTTGGGTTGGAAGGAAAAAGCAAACCCAAAGCAAACAAGGTCTCTAGGATTCAAGTCTGTTTCTACTCACACTACTGAAAGTACCAAACACGTTCATACATGCAACAGAGAAACTCATGATCTCCTGGCTTACAGCTGATTCCCCAAAAATAGAGGACGCTGTGTGGTTATCTTCCCTTCTTATACTTATTTTAATATTTCTTTTGCCTCCTCTTTTCCCCCTTACATCTCTCCCCAAACCACATACTTCACAGCAGAGCTCCTGTAGTGTGTATTGGGAGTGTATTTAATACACACTACAGTATTTTAAAGTATTCAGAGCTACAATCTTTGTGGTTTCATTCACACACATGCAGATATGCTTATACTACATGAATCAAAGCCATTTATATTGTTGGGGTGACTATACAAGTGCATGTACAGGAATATAACAGTAATTTTATCCCCCCCAACCCCAGCTTTGCTTATTCACACAAAACGCATTTGGGGCGATGACCCAAATGCATTAAATAATCTACGTGTTAACATAATGAAAAGCTGAGAGAGCAGAGGAAGGGGAAAAGCATTAATTTGCTAAATGTTATCTTGCTTAAACAATACACTTTATACACATTTATATTCACAGTCTTACAGACCACCACTCTCTCTTTTAGAGACTAGAAAGTATGGTCAGTTATCCCTTTAAATGCTTGCATGTCAGTAGAGAAGGTATGCAATGT
Source organism: Thinocorus orbignyianus (assembly GCA_013400375.1). Taxonomy (NCBI): domain Eukaryota; kingdom Metazoa; phylum Chordata; class Aves; order Ciconiiformes; family Thinocoridae; genus Thinocorus; species Thinocorus orbignyianus. The sequence continues at coordinate 279,950 of VXBW01004743.1, forward strand.
ACGCACTATGGAAGAAGACTTTATGGAAGGAACCGCACAACAGCATCAGTTTTCCTCTCCCATATCTTAGTAGTAAGCAATTAAAGACCCAAACAATTATCTTAAAGGCACGTGCTAGCTCATTATGTCTTTATCAGCACTTCTTTATATTCTACTTGCAGAAAAGACAAAAGTCATACTTTGCATTTAAATGGAAATTACTGAAGATAAACCAAACATTGAGAATTTTTAAAGAAATCTATTTCCCAAAGAAAGAGAATCACAAAAAAAACCCACAAACCAACCAACGGGTAAGTATCAATAAGCAGAGAACAATTCACATTGCTTTTAAACAAACAGATATCAACTCCAAATGATGAACTTCTGTTCATGTTGTTATTGGGACTGGTGCTGTTTAACACCTTTGTTGGTAACAAGGACAGTGAGATTGAGTGCACCCTCAGCAAATTTGTCAACACCTCCAAGCTGTGTGCAGTGGTCAACATGCTGGGGAAAGTATGCCATCCAGAAGGACATCTACAGCCTTAAGAAGCAGGCCTGTCAACAAGGCCAAAAGAAAGGTCCTGCACACAGGTTGGGGCAATCCAAAGCACGACTACAGGGTGGGTGGAGAATGGATTGAAACAGCCCTGAAGAGAAGGACTTTGGGGGTGCTGAAGCTGTAGCTGCCCCATCCATGGAGGTGTTCAAGGCCAGGTTGGATGAGACTTTGAGCAACCTGGTCTAGTGAGAGGCATCCCTGCCCTTAGCAGGGGAGTTGGGACTCAATGATCCTTAAGGTCTCTTTCAACAAACCATTCTACGATTCCTGACAAGAACTTGTGATTCCAACTTATCAGTTAACTACACAGGAACTTACCGGGCAAGAAAATCCTTATGCAAGAAGTCCATAGTCTTAGAGCTCAAAATTTTTGCAGTGACAATTTCCCTCCAGAGATTCAGGAGCCTATGTTATTTCAAGACACAGATTTCTAAGCTTATAAAGTTTTGGGAGAGCTTTCAGGGTTTCAAATAGACAATCTACATCCTGTGAATTTTCCAGGCTCTGTCTTTTTATTTGAGGTAGAAGTATAAAATTTTGAGGCCAGACTGGACAAGTGATGGAACTCATTTTATTTCACAAGCAGAAAGCCTCTGATCCACCCAAATAATGCAAAACAAGACAGACAGGAAGAGGAGACAGTAACAAGTGTCTGAATTAGTGACTTTAGATATGGTATTAGGTTTTTTTGGATTGCAGAAAAATTTTAAAATACTTCTACAAGCATTGTAGGAAAAAATATCACAACAGAGCAAACATATTTGCAAAAACATTTTATGACAAACAAGGAGCATGAAAATCAAAGATACTACTTTTTCCTCAGTAAATAATGACTAATCTTCCACAAAAAGAAGTCCAACGGCTCTGAAAACCCAAGCCTTCTCACACATCACGACTGCTGTTTAGAAAGCCAGTTACATAAAATTTAACACAACAGTGACAGCGCATGCTATAATGCTCCCCTTCTCTGCTTCAAAAGCACAACCCAAAATATACAGCCAATATCAAAGGAATAATTCATTTAATCTGAGAAGTCTTTGAATACATATTTATGTCCACAACTGAACCACCAGTTTAAGCCCCTTCCAGTCAGCGAAGACACAGAAGTATAGTACCATCTGCTCATCCTAATGCAGGTATCTACAAATGAGAGAAACTGCAGCCTAAAAATGCCTGCTTTTCCTCTGCTGACGACGGAAAATGACCCGTAGTACAGGCTCAGCCACACATCTCCACTTGGTAGGATGAATTCCACTCATTCTGTCATTTAGGATCCAATTCCCTTATCACTGCCACAACTACTAAAACTTAAAAAATAAAGCAAGATAAATGTGTTATTTTAAAAGTAAAAGTACATGAAAATAATCTTCCAGTTCCCAAACTGCCAGAAAAGTATTAAAACATATTTCAATTAAAGAAGCTATTAAAAATGACCATCATGTAAGTATCAAATCCTACCCAAAAAATCCTACCCAAATAAAATCCTACCCAAATCCTAAAGAAAAAGTTTTTCCCTTACAAATAAAAAGTTCCAGCTGAAATCACTGCCTCTAAAAAGGCATCTGTGGTATGATTTGCATCACTGAGCAATAATGAGAATATGATTCGACTCCTGATTTTGAAAGACAAACATAATTTGAAATGCTTTTTGGTTGAAATGCATCAACATTTTCAACTTAACAGTAAGTTACACTACTCTCTGTATTTAGATGCTGCTCAGTTTTTAGCTGTAGGTCACTAGTGCATTTGTAATTAAATTTCTTTAGCTTCCTGATTCTCCCTGAAGAAGTTTTGCCTTTTTTTTACAGATGCAGGTAGTCTTCTCATAGATCCTTTTTTTCCCCCTTTTTTTCGTATTTCAAGTGATCATCTGTGCAAGAAAAGTCAAAGTGACTTCTCCAACAACAGGAACAACACAAACACACATCAAGCATCTTTGCATTGCACTACCACAGTTAAAGTCTGAGAATTTCTTACTACTAAATATTCTTTTTGGCAGTGGTTATCGCTGGAAAGCATTAAGTCCTGTGCCTCTACATCAAAGGAAGTTTTGAAGTTCCCTCCATTAGACACCTACATACAGGAATTACAGTGTAACTTGCCAAAAGATTATGGCATTTGTAGGACTGACAGTGTTATTCTATTTATTTGTTTTTGCATGCAAACCCAAATTGTAAGGACTCAGTAGTATCAAGGAAGTTACAATAATTTTTGGGATTTCTATTGTTTCAGAACAAGATAACTCAGTGCTAAAGAGTAAGCTATTAAGAAACAATAAAACTGAGTTTACAGCCAAAATTAATTGCACTTCAGTATAGTTTTTACTTCAAGTGTACCAACAATCTCAAAGTCAACTGGCCTATTCAGATAACAGTGTAAAACTAATTCTATTCCTTGTCCACATTTCAGCCCAATTTCCATCAAAATAATTTAGTTCTTCCTTTCTGCAGGGATGTAACAAGCATATATGTAAATGTGAACAGAATCAGGCTCACATGCAAACTTTTTTTGTGTTTGAATACCATAGTACTGAATACACCCAGTTGGTTTTCTCTGCTATTTTGAACAATAAAAAAAAGTGTCTTGAGATCCAGAAACACAACTTAGGTACCAATGTACCCCATGACAGATGTAGGATGTAGAATCTCACATTGCTTGTGTCCTCGTACAAGTAACACTGAGGCTAGCTCTTCAGGTGCTGACAGGAGCTCCAACCTTCCTTATTTCTCACATGACTCAAGCACTGAGATCTTCCCTAACTGCTACAGTCCCCATAGCCAGCCTTCTCCACACCAGCTTGTCTACCAGTTCTCAATGCCAGCCCAGAACTAAGCACTCCCTCAAGTGCAACAGGTGGGAAAGAAAAGAACTAAAAAAGAAACTTTCTGCTGTACAATAAATCACCAAAACCCTCAGCTTTTGTAAGGAGGTCTGGTCCCCTGTTCTTCCTTCCCCAACACCTTAAAAGCTAGGAGGGATGAAAGTCAATCTCTGATCTCCAATAGCTAGCAGTACACAGTCACCTTTACAGACAGGATGCTGCAATGCAGCTCTCATTTTCCCTCCTGGAACCAATCAAAGCCACAATGGACAGAAACCTTTAGATTCATGTTTTCTTTGCCTCCTTCCAGTAATAGAGAAAACCTGAGAAAGAGAAAAAAAGAAAAGAAGTAGCCTCCCAAGACACCACTAACTGAAACAGCTCTCCTGTTCCAGCCTCAAAATTACACCCAGTTCAGGTAAAAATACTTGTGGTACAGATACCACAAAATAAAATAAAACCCTCAGTGCCACTGTCACAAAAAAGGGAGCAGTGCCTGCTTCACGCCTCTGAAGGTCTAGTCTCACACACAGGGAGACCAAGTTCAATTCAGGTTCCCTCTCTCTTTTTAATATTAAAGATGAATCATGAAGCACAGCAACACTCATCACAAAGCAATAATATTTAATATAAGGATGTTTAAGTGTCTGTATTTATCAGAAAATCTTCCCCTATCTCCCAAGCTTTTAGTGGTAGAGAGAATAAAAATGAAATCTCTGTAATGCCTCCTGCATTATTTATATCAATTGCTTTGTTTTAAATTAAAAAAAAAAAAATAGAGAAGAGAGCAATATGACAAAGGACCGTGCAGATCCTGATTGAACGCTACCCCTTCTCTGGCTGCTGCAGCAGATAAATAAAAAGAGCATAATATCCAGTCAACCTAAACCTAGAAAACAAACAAGAAGTTAATTACTTCATTTTGAATAAGAAAGGGGTACAGAAGATAGATTTCAATGTTATCAGAAGAAAGTAATCAAGATTATTATTCTGTCAGAAAACACCCCAAATGCATAGAGAAGAACAAAACTCACAAATAAATAAGCAATCACTGTGTTGTGTAAATGGACAGTTCACTTCCTAATAAATTTGGCTCTTCTTATGCATGATTAAACATACTTCATATAAACATTTTGCTACGGTAAGCGAGACTGACAGCGCTATATTGGAATGTCCCTTAACTGGATCACACAGCAAAATTTCCAAACATTTTGTTAGGCTACAACTTCGTACCTACCTGCCTGCAGTGACATCCCACCACCACCACCTTCCCCACACCAAGCCTCCTCAGCAAGGTCCACGGGGTGGCCCAGGCAAAGCCTTCTCAGAAAAGCGGTAACACCTCTGTATGCTGAGAGAGGCTTTCAGAGCATGACAAAAGAATGCTCCCTGTGTCCAGAAAAGATATTTTGCTATCTGCAGAAAAACAGCCTCTGGTTTTAGACAAGCTGGGTGGCTGTGTCAAGGTGTCAGCAGCCAAGGCTGCAGAGCGATCTCTGTGAGGGGCAGTCAGGGCCACCCCGAGTCGGTCAACAACGACCAACCCCCCCCAGGGCAGCGCTAAGCCCCTCAGCCAAGGTGGTGGCTCCCCTGTGATGATGTATGTAAGAAAGGGAAAAACTCTGCAGAGAACTGAAAAATGAGAAGGGGGGGGGCGGGGGGGGAAGTGTGAGAAACAGCCTCGTGACACCAAGGAGGTGCTCCAGGCACCAGAGCAGAGAGTCCCCTGCCAGACCATGGAGAGACCACGTTGGAGCAGGTGGTTTTTCCTGAGGGACTGCAGCCCCTGGGAAGGACTCACGCTGAAGCAGGGGAAAAGCAGCAGAGAAGAGTTGCTCTGGATTGATCACAACCCTGCTTTCCCCTTCCCACTCAGGGTGCGGGGGGAAGAGGTAGAGTGGCTGGGAATGACAGAGTGATAATGAGCATGGGAAAAAGATCAGGTGGGGTGGAGGCAGAAGGGATTTTAGTTTCCATCTCTGTTTCTTACCATCCAACTCTATTCTGACTGATAATAAATTAAATAATTTTCCCCAAGTCAAGCCTGCTTTGCCTGCAACGGCAACTGGTAAGTGATTTCCCCGTCTAACTCAACGCATGAGCTTTTCCATACTGGTTTCTCCCCCCTGTCCTGTTGAGTGGGAATGAGAGAGCAGCTGGGTTGGTGTTTGGCAGCTGGGAAGGTCAACCCAGCACAGCTATAAAGCTCTCCTTTTTTTCTATTCAGTCTTTTGCAGCTGTGTACCCCAAAAAAATCTCCAGAAACTAAAGCCTCCCTCTGTAGCCAAAGCCCCAAGGTGCTAACAAGCTCACACAAGTTTATGGGAAAACTCCAAGGAGCAAAGCTGCTGATCCAGTCTTCCCCTTCACCTTCTCTCAAATCAATGAAACCATCCTCCTTGTCTTTGGGTATGCTTGGCATTAGGTACTCAAAGATGGCAAAAGAGAAGGCGACCTGATGAATGAAGAAATAATCACTGCAGTTGTACCAAACCAGGACACAGGGAAATACCAATGGTCTGAAAGAAATATGCTCAAGATCATTTGTAATGATGCAAACTTGAAGCAGGTTTGAAATGCCTCTCTTTGCTATCTGTAGTTCTGCATTAATTAATATTAAATCTTTCCTATTACGTTACCACAGATACTTTATAAAAATCTTCAACTGAATTCAGTAAACACAATGGGAAATGTTACTGCATTAAACACTATTTGGTTAAAAAAATCCTTGATAGCCTCTAATAGTGCAAATAAATCTTTTGATTGATACAAAAATATGAATGCAACTCATTTGATGAATTATGTGGGATTTTTTGGCAATACATCAAACAAGTTTTTTCTTCAGTTTTTGGTTGCTTCCATTTCTCTTCTAATGATTTCAGACTCCATGGAAATACACTGAAAAGGACATTTGGTAGGTGACCTTTGAGTTTTCAAGTAAATTGATTATTCATCACTGAGTGGTATTATATACTAACCACTATTTACATTTGGCCTTTGAGCATCTATGCTCACTCATGCATATTTGAAATATAGCATCTTTCTCATCCCCTAGAACAACTTCTTTTTAAATGGAGCCCTCTACAGATAAAGAGATACACAGGGGGAAAAAAAAACAGAACAAAACACACCAACTCATTACATAGTAAATTAAGTGATTGCACAAAAAATGCCTTCATGACATCATAATCACTGTTCACTATCCACATGAGAAGACTGCAACACCAAAAAAAACAAACAAACCCGTATCTTCTTTTTAAGGAGCTTACTGTGGTTTCAAAGTCATTTATTTTACCCTTAGTCATTCAAACAAAAAAAGAGAGGTTAAGATGGTACAAAAAAATGAGTAAGGTGCACAGAATTAAGAGATTCAACAGTTCTCTGAAAGACACTTGCAAGAATGTTTCTGGCCTTTAAACAGTTACCTAAATAAAAGTTTTCCCCTTCTGTCCTATGGCCCATACAAGTCTCCAACTGGACACAGCTTCTCAGCTCTGCACTATCCGAGGTGGAAGACTCCAAAACTCATATACCAGGTTTCCCAAGACCACCCTCACCCTTCCTAACTTGTCATACAGTCAGGAGACTTCATGCCCATGTTTGCAAGCAACATCATCTTTTTAGCTCTAACCCTTCACAAAGCTTTTAATCTGGTTTTTCACTGGCGTTCAGGTCTGATGTGAGCCTGCTCTCCAAGAAATATTAATTTAGCTATTACAGTGCCAATTTGTTCTTGTGCGTTAAGTCGCATGTAAGCTTTCTACACCACCCAAAGTGCTGTAGACCACTGAATTACAAGCAGTAATTATTTGAAAGACTGCATCTCCACACTACTTTTGTTTATCCCTCTGAAACAGCTTATTCTTTTCCATCCCTCACCTAAGTGAACTCTTCGATAGCAAAGAGTTTGCACAGCAGGCTACTAGGCAGCACGTGGAGTACATCTCTACCCTTGAGAGACAAGTAGCAACAGTGATGGGAGAGCTCTTACAAATTCTCAAGTGCCAAATCTTAGAAGGATGTTACACTTGAACACAAGATTTGTGGCAAACGAAAGGAGAAATCAATAGAAAAGCTACATTATGCCCATGGCGTGCTTGTTCCCACTTTATAAGAGTCTCCTCTAAGTAATTGCATCCCTGTGCTGAAGGCAGACAGTTGTTACAAGCACGAGTTCAAGCAAACAGAGCTATAATTCAGTCCCGCCATAGGTGAAGTCTGAGTTCACATCTGTAAGAAATGGGAGGCAGCTCCAATCCCAGAGCACCAGGCTGTGAACATGCTCTGGCAGAGTCACTGCTTTAACTTCTCCAGTCCATATTACAGTTAAACACAAGCCAACAAAAGGTTCAAAAAAAAAAAAAAAAANNNNAAAAAAAAAAAAAAAAAAAAGAAAGAAAGAAAAAAAAACAAGCAGGGAGAGACCTTAAACCTAGTGCAAAAATTACTTTTTCCTATACACAAGGCAATTTAGAAGAAGTTACTAAACAAAACTATTTTTTACCCACAAAAATCTGCAAATAATGTTAGGGGTTTGGTTTGGCTTTTAAACAAAAAGCCATATGAAAACTCATGAATATGGGTTTAAGATTTCACAAATAAAGGCATTTAAGTTCTGACTTTACTGGTCCTTCTTAAACAAAAAAACATTTTATTCTCTGGCTCTAAAATAGGCTCTTGAAGCTGATCAACTTGCAACAACAGTGGTATGTAATTAAGAGAAACACACAATACTTTTTAAAAAAAAGGAAAAAAAAACAAACAAACCCACCAAAAGCTGTGCAATTTAAATTATAAAAGTTACATGACCTCAGCTACAATCAGATTCTGCAATGGAAGACAGTATTCTATGGACATAGGAACAAAGGAATAAATCAGCCAAGAATTCAGTAAAAAACCTTTCCAAAGCTTTTCTGACCAGAAATTCCAGCAGAATGGTGCATACCTATCACAATCTCCCATGGGTGACACAAGTGAATGCAGTTCCCAGAGAAGAGAAGCAAAGGGACTGTGAGCTCCACAGCAACACAGAGATGACAGACCAGAACTGGTCACGGATGGAATCATCTACAGGAAAGTAACACATACTTTTATGAAGTATTGACTTTATACTGGAATATGAAGAATATTGATGGTATATTCCATCATTATTTGGGTCTTGCTGATTATGCTCCTGTTCTCAAAAGGCAGTACAACACTTAACTACGTATTTTAGTTTCAATCTTTTTCAGTTACTTCATATGCACTTTTTGCTACATTCATTAAATAATCCACTTTTACAAATGCCTTTCTCATACCATTTCAAGACTCCCTGGTGATCCAACCTGACTTTACAAGCTAGTCAGCTGAAAACAAAGTAAAAATTAAAAACTGACTTGTTTCTAATAATGACAATTCTGCTCTAATGTTACTGAAATACCAAAATCTCACATTACTATCTTTTCTGATGTTAGAATTATAATCTCCACGTCTTTTTCTTTGAATGGAACACTGATTCCCCAAAGTATCACTTCTGATGCATAAGAAGTCAGAGCTTGCAGGGAAGCAAAGTATTCTCAGAAAGGCATTATGTCTTCCTTTGAAATAGGAGTTGAAACTTGCAAGTTTAATTTTCAAAAGCCCACATCCCAAGAAAGTTTGCTTTTAAAAACTGCAAAAAGGAGGTACAGCTTCTGTTCTTATTTTAAAGACAAACACACGATAGTGTGCTGGGAAGCAACAGGAGCTGTAGCGTGAAGTTATGATGAAAGGTTTCAGAGGCAGTAAGCCTTTCACTCCGGAGAATGACTGAAAATAAGATTAATACTCTTGAGAAAGCAGAAAGCAAACACATCATATAAAGGATGAGATTATGTTTTTCAAGAGAATTAATTACCGTAGGTAGAACAAACAGTATCATCTCATAAAGTCTGACTTTATAAAGTTAAAAATGGAACAGATTAATACCAACCGCCAAAGCTAAAACAGCATTGCTGTGGTAGCCACTTCTCTACAGACAGAATACAGTCCAGCAGGAGAAAAAAAAAGGAAAGAACAATCACCGTGAGAGATAACTTCTTCATTCAAAACAGTGTTTCTAAAGCCCTAAAAACTAGAACAGGCAGGCAACTGACATTGAACAAGCAAGCAAACAAACAACCAAAAAAAGAAAGAAAAAGGGGGGGTGGGGGAGAGGAAGAGACATCACACCAAAAAAAAAAACCCAAAACCAACAAGGTAGTTGCTATCGAACAATGTAAATGTATTTTTCTAAATAAAGTTTAATGTAATTTGATATCACATTAAAAACAGAACTGTTTTTTCTTCAAATACTCAAATACAACAGAGCAAGTTGCAAGCTATATAAAGGAGGCATAGGGAAAAAAAGAAAACACTATTTGGGACAGAAAATTACCAACATTAAACACAAAGCAAGCTAAAAAAAAATATTTCTTGATCCCATATATGGCTATTCTAATTTTATTTTATTGTATCTTTTACAGAAAAGGGCATGCAACCAACTGACAGAGCACTCATTTTTATTAGTCAAGTGTACTGGAGTGGAATTGTTGGATTTTTAGACAGCATGGTACACTGTCAAACTTAAGGCCTAACTGTATTTCATGACCCTGGAGCATCCCAGCCTATAGCTGAGAAGTGCTTGCCCACAGCAGCGTACAACAGCAACAAGGATGTACGGACAGAAACAAAGATTTAAGTTGATAGATTCACTCTTACAGATAAGTTCTTGAACTCCCATTAGATGAGAAACTTTGAAATACAGTCACTTGGCCAAAATAAAATAGGGTAGTTTCATCCTGGTGCTTGTCCCAATAACTACAGGGACATCTTTTTTGGAAGTGCTGTTTGTTTGGTTTTGTTTCGTTTCAGGTTGGAGTTTTTTTGGTTTGTTATTGTTGTTGCTGTTGTTTTTTTAAGAGAAAAGCAGAGTTTTTTTCAGGCCCTACTCTCTCCCTTACATGCAAGCAAAATAACACTTTGTCAGTCCTAAATGCTTTGGATTTGATGAACTCTGCTCTTTAAGGAAACGATTCCATGAAAAACACAATATGATAGAAATGCAGCAGACCAGGAAAAATGAACACAACACCCAAATTCAACTCTGGATACAGTTTATACTGTAAACAGTTTGGCAATAGTTCAGGATGCAGTATGCATTTCCTTAGGACAGAGTCACACAGGTATTTCTTACCATGACTTGGGTTGCAGCCACCACACCCCAGCTCAGCACTTCCTACCAGCCAGAGAACCACAAAACTGTGCTTCACCTAGAGCTGGAGAACTCAGCATGGGAAATTCTTCTCTAGACTTCTGGATTTCTATTTCTTCTTCCCCCCCAATAAGAACGGTCAAACCCAAAAAACAGATAACCAGAGAGGTCAGTCTTCATCCTTGGAGGTGTTCAAATTCCACCGGATTCTCAGAGAAGATCTTGTAGTCAATGCAGCCAGGTGAGCAAGTCAAATCACTCTACCGCAGACACCTTATAGGTGGCCCAAATGAATGGATGATCTAATGAATCAGCTAACACACACTGGCCTCTGCCGATCGGATCATCACTAACTAAATGGAAGCAAGTATGCCCAGATTTATAGATCTGGCTGAACCTGTCCCCTTCCCAAGCTTTTCTTCTTGCATGAGCAAATCAATCTATCCAGTTAAATAAAAACATTAAAAGTAGTTAACTCATTTCTGAATTTCTGGTTACATCCATGACAATACCTGCTACTTCAACATCACAGCACTTGAAGTAATAAGGCCTCTTCATGTGTCAAGTGAAAGAAGTAGTCATCCTGTATGGATGATTTTTTTATTTTACAATAATAATGTGTATTCCCTGCAAATTTTACGTTCATTTACTTGTAGGGTATGCACCCTTATTTGTACCATTTTGTATGACGGGTAGCTGCAGTGCATGGTAGCATAAGGAACACAGATTCATTTATTGCACGAAGGACACAAATATTGTACAGTCACTAAAAAGGCTGACACAAAAATTTTCTCTCTGTTTCCTTCTTGATGCAGCATCACAGGATACAAGATACTCTGAAAGTGAAATGCTTTACTAACCCAAAATACAGATGTTTCTGGCATCATGACAAGACAGCAGCACACTCACAACATCCACAATAATCTACAACTTGTAGAAAAGCCACACTTTGTGGGAGTAGCACTGAAGGACCAATGCCCCTCTTACATTAGGAAACACATTCTGCGTAAGCCAAACACTGAAGGTTTTCATAACGGTATTTCATAAATTATTTAATCATAAACAGAATAAAACAAAATAAAAATAAGGAAAAGAAACCAAGATTCTGTGAGTCTTCTGCAAACATCACCTCAGCTTTCGACAAGGGAATTTCTCCTCAGCATTTGACCTCCATCTCTGCTAACTTTCAGAGCTACAGAAATAATGCATATCCAGCCCCAACCTTTAACAAACACATGCAGGACTTTAAGGCCTATTTAGCCACACCATAATAAAATAAATTTAAAAAAGAAAAAAAAAAAAAAAAGATTGATGACTATGTTGCTTATATACAATGAAATTCTAGAGTCACGTGTTAAAGAATAAATTTACGCTATGAGTCATCTGGTTTACAGCCAAGTATTTCTCTCCTCCACCCAGAAATCTTGTATAAACATAAGAATAGTACACTGCTGTTCTTTCAAGGTGAACACACCTGGCAAAAATCAACAATTCCCTCTAAAGCAGATTCACGAGCACATTTTATGACGAGAAATTTGCAGTCTGTCCATTTCTCACAACAGTCAGAAAGAACACCTATTTCTAGGCAGGAAGATGAAAGGAAAAAAAAAAAAAAAGGTATTTTAGAATCTGGTCATGGGCTGGAGGCTCTGTAGCCATACCTACTGCCACACACCTAATTTTCAGTGCAGTAGCTCCCATTCATAGTGGGGCGGCCTCACTCAACACCGAAGTCCTCTCATTACTTCCAGGTTATCCCACTGCTCTGACTTCAATGGCCAATTAGTAATTGCTCAGTTGTTATCAATAATGTTGGATACCAGTGTTCAAATGATCAAAATCCTTCAGATGCTTGTTCCTGGTTTAATATTGAATTTTATCTTTATAGTCAGAACCAGTAGGCTCCCATCCACCAACAGCTTTTCAATTCCTATTATTTTGACTAAATTAGTATCTTCAAAGCAAAAGAGTGGAAAAAAATGGGCATTTTGAGGTGGATTTTTTTATTCATGTCTGACCTTCAGAGGCACTGCTGCCAAAAACAGGTAAAATTGACTAAATTCTTTTCTGAAAAAAGAATTGCTAGGAAACACTATGCTACCCAAACTAAAAGTATACTGCGTTCTAAACAATTATGCCAAAAAGTTATCTGACAATTTTCCTTCACTAACCCTCCTGCGGTTTCGTTCCAAGTCAAGACATTCAAGCAAGTGTGTCTAACGCTACCAGAAAGGGAAAATCCAGATTGCCACCCCCAAGAACAAACTATATGCCATGTATTGACTCCTCTGCTAATGCTGACCCCGCTCCTCATTCAGTCACCCCAATGGCAGATCTGCAGGCTCTGCTTTACACACCTGGAGCTGTTCCCCAAGCCACTCACTGAACTGGGACAGAAGAGCTGTGTGCGACCTTCAGTCTGGCAGTTCCAACAGCTTTCCAGCAAAGGATAACTGAACCTATCAACAAAAATCAGGGCACCTCCAGCCTCTTCCCTTTCCTGATGGCATTACTCCCCTCTCACAGTGGCAGTTAAGAAAGTAACTTCTATAGGTCCCCCCCAAAAATACAGACAACTAGTGCATCATCATCTTTGCACACACCTCCAAAGCTTCTCATCATGATTATTACTGGGGACCCTGCAGAAACTCACATGCCAGCCATTTTACAGTTTCTGCCTGTTTTCCTCTACATCATATATGTAGTTCACCGGTAGATTTTACAGGTTCTCACAGTACTGCTTAAAATTCAAGATCTGCCAATTTCCTTCAACCACAACACTTAAGGGTTCAAAAGCATTTCCACCCAGTTTCAGACTTAGCCAATTTAGCCAAGTACCCTGGCTGTGACAAAGGTTAGCACCAGGTTCTCTAGAGGAAAACACAAGATCCTCATGACAGACTGCAGGCAATTTGCCTTAAATAAAATTTTCATCCTGTAATAAACAGAGATAAGCTTAGACCTTCACCCATAAAGTTCAAGGGCCTTAAAATACATTTCGATAGTAATTCAAAATGAGGATAGTCAGGTGTTGAATATTAAAGTTTTCTGAAGGTAGGAAGTTTAGAAAAAAGAAAAATCCCTTCCTCACTCAGAGCAACAGGCAGGAAAGACTCTCCCAGCACCCAGTGCCAAGCGAGCAGAGGGCTTCTGTCCAAATAACAACACGTTCGACACCAAAGTGCATCGCTGAGAACAAACTGCATGGGTAAAAAACCTTCAAAATATATCAGCTGAAGAAACAAAGCTCAGAAAGTGTCTGTTATACCAATCCCACTGCAAAAATGGTAATGAATAAATGAAAACACCTTGAGAGGAGCTATAAGAGATAGTTTTCTCCTCTTGCAGGATTTGTTGAGCTTGGGATTATTTTTTTTGTTTGTTTTAAAGACAAGGTACTCAAAGTTTTAGTTGCCAACTCCAGCAAGTTATTTGCTGACAGATTTGCTATTCCTCAATGACAGCAAGCACAGCTGAGAAGAATTCCCTCCTGGAAACTAAGTATCAACATTACAATATTCACACTACATCATCTCAATTATTTCATTAAAATAAGGAATAAGGATGGGATTTGCACTGCTGCAAAGTGTATCATGAAATATCAGCAGCTGCAGCTGCATCCCATGATGTCATTACATTTCAAGACAGCTGTTGTAAAGAAAAGGAAGATAAAGGGTACAAAAGTGATCCCCCCTTCCATCAGTGGGTCTCTAAAACACCACTTCCAGGAAAAAAGCAAACTAGTGAAATAAAGGTGAGCGGGTACGTCTTTCAGTCTAGACACAAATCCAGAAATGTAGACCCAACAGCTAACGAGATACGGTGGAAAAACTAGCAAGTTTTGAGTATCACAATAGTCCATGCTCCTACTTACCTATTTTAATACAATGGCTGGCTCTGTAGCCATACCATGAAATGTTCCTCCAGACATCGAGGAGGAGCTGACATTTGATTTTTGCACACTGATAAAGGCAGGAACCTGGGAGGAGGCGGCCACTATTTAGGCAATTTCCAGATCTGTGTAGATTAGGAAAAAGTGTACAATTATATCATATTTCTGATTCTGCACCAGTTATGATTCAATTGCTTGATTTCTGCTTAAATGAAATGGCCAGGAAAATTTTCTCTCTGCCTGTTGCTGGCAAATCTATTCAAGAGTGAGGGATTCAAATTAAAATGCTGAAGTTTACCAGCCTTTAATTTTTTCCCCTACTCCCTTATCACTGCAGAGTGGTCTGATTTTTCTCAAAGTCTGCCACTTAAAAAGCTTAAGGAACAACCAGAAATGTTTATTTCAAAGTGCTGCATAATGTCATTATTAGCATTTTATTTCAAATCATGACTCATGGATATTCATTCTGAAAAGCTTTAAAATAAAAGTACTAGGAAGCATGCAGTGAGAGACCAGGGCAATAATGAAAACGAGAATGGAAATCAATAAAGAGAAAAAGAACTAGAGCAATGGGACCTGGACCATATCACAGACCATAATTCACTGGTGACTAACTTAGACTGAATGCTAACGACTGAATGCTGGCAGGAATGCATTTGATCAAAACCTACCTGACACGGCACAGAGCTCAAAAGGCAAATCAAGCAGGTCTCTCTGAAGCTACTGTAATTAGAGCTTAGCAGTGTGACCATTTTTTGTTCTCTTCTTAAAGGGAAAAAGGAAAAAAAAAAAAGAAGAAAATAGTCTTAAAGCTATTACTCTCTGTAAACGCTTAGCTACAACTTCAGAATTTATTCATCGAGCATCCACCTGTCCAAAATCCCACTGAATTCAAAAAAAGTTTGCTTGCTCGCGTTCCCTAAAGGCCAGGATCTGAGCAGGGCAGTGCAGACAAATGAACTTCCCAGAGGTTAAGTGATTCCAGGACAGCTCAGATATTTAACATTAAGGCAAACGAGATAACATCAGATGTTTGAAATAAACAATGAAAGGAAGTCTGCTGAAAGCCTCCCAGCTTCCCCTGCTGACAACAACCGTGCTCAAAGACAAGCCTAACAAAAATGGGCCATCAGGGGAATTACTGGAGTAGAACAAAAGAAGAAAAATCCTGACACAAAGGAGAATAAAGACACTTTCAACCATGGACCGGTCTCCATCTATACAACAGTCCCCCCAGGTGATGGGAAGCACTACCAGGCAGAGACTGGTATGTCACCTTGGCACCACAAAGCAAGAACACAAAGGTACAGGCAGCAAGAACAAAATCCCGAATAGGTAGGTTAATATGCTTCAGTGCACAGTGAACAAGCCCTGGTTCATCTCCAGTCTATGGCCAAGTAACCAACCGCCCTCCCTCTCAGGTGTGTGAAACGAGTGACAGGGTCTTTCCTTTCATCATATTCAAATAATGGGGAGAGGCCACATCTTTCTCCTCCAAAGACCCATTTTAATTGAATGAGAACCCACTGATCAGTTGCAGTTTATATTCAGGGTTTATTTTCTGTCCTCGGGTTTTTCATTTAAGTTCACACAGAAGAAGAAACCCTACCTTACCTTGAGATAAATTCACCAATAAGTTCTTTCCAGGGGGTTTTACAACAGGTTTAGGAGACAGCTGGACTGCAGCTTTCTGTTTATGAACAGAGCAGTAAGCTGTAGCAAGAAAACACAGTGTCTCCAGGCATCTTTTTAAACATCCAATAAGTTAACTTGACTGAGCTACCCAGTCAACCCAGTGTCTGCAATGACACCAAAGGCTCACTCAGACTAGCAGAGACGGAAAACCTGCATTTTTTCCTCCTCCCCAAAACACCGAATAATCTACAGGTTAGGGTTTTGTTTGTTTGTTGCTTTTTATAACATGACTTGCTTTAAAGGGAATTTTTCTAACAGTAACAATTCCGTTTCAGAAAAAAGAAATTGGACTAACCTTGTAACATACAATTATCAAGTTCCCTTCCTACTCAGATCACCAGGAAGAGCTGAGCGACAGATCTTTAGATGCTCAGCACAGACCTTTCTCGTTTAAGATGGGAGTAAATTCTTATCTTCTGTCCTGCAAAAGCTGCTTAAGAAGATTTCAGTACACTCTGTGCCGGTAATTTATGTATCTAACAAAAAGCAACAGAACAGGATTCCTGATCTTCATCTCTCCCGCTGCCACAGAAAAAAAAAATGGCACGGCGATTAGGAACATGTCAGAGAAACAAAGCTGACACTCTTGCACAGTTACTACATAGCGAATTGGAGAGGGTGGGAGGTGTCTGCTATTCTGGAGAGATGCAATTTCCTTTCCAAACTTCAGATAAAAATCAACTTTCAATATTTCTTTTGTTTGCAAAGTGACAGTAGAGGACCAATACTTAGCTATCCTTCATGTTTTGCACAGAGGGCATAACAATGAAGGACTGAATCATACAGAAACCAGAGCTCTCAGAGGGAGAGGCTGAGCTCATTCCTTCCTCCAGCCGCCCGTTCTGCATGCTTTACTGAGTTAGTTTGACAAGGTGCCTCTTTTCCCCTTTCTAAAACTGTTCTTCCCTCTGTTGCAAAGGACCAGATAACACAATCTTAAAGCAAAAGAAAAGACACACATGCTGTTTTGTAAAATCCAGTATAGTGGAGGAGTGTGAGAAGTGGAAGAGAGTTGTGGTGAATGATGTTTGCTTAACTTTGTGCAAGTAAACCTCACGTACACAAGAACAAGGATTTCCAAGTGATTGACTCAGTACTCGCACTTGTGCTAGGGACTGTTTCCAAGAAGCACAGAAATAATGACTGATCTTCAGAATAATTCACAACATGTTCTTTGTACCAGCTTTTCCAAAAATCATAATTACTTAGAAGTGCTGAGTAGGAGTACGGCAGACAGGCCAAAGCTCCTTGCAACTTTCCAGTGCTGGAGGTGCCTGAATTATAGCACTACAGGCAGGATAAAAGATGAAGTAGACCCAGGAGTCACACGTTGTTGTGCTCTATTCAACCACAAAGTTGTGGTGTCAGAGGAAGTTAGGAAGGAAGCTCGAATCTATGTCTTCTGTCGCACAGAAAACCAATGTATTTACATGTCAGCAGGTTTGCAAACAAAAACATTGGCTCAAGCATGCTGGATAATATTTTAGAGGGAAGAATTAACTCCAAATGTTGCAGCACAATTCCACCGTTATACATGTTGTCTGCTATGAGCATTCAAGTCATATGCAAAAGTATAGTAAAAATTCACAAGTCTAGATACATCCTGTAGAGAAATCGGCATGTCCTGACCATTTAACCTCCTGTGGTCAACAAAAAGCTTGACCCAACAGATGTTTGTTAAACTCTGCTCTGCAGCGTGCCAAATGTGGTCGGGGCAGAATGCCAGAAACAGCCTTTTTAGAAGCTTATTGACAACCTGGAACTCAGGACTTTGTGTAGCATTTAGGCTAAAAACAAATTAAAAGAAAGGCCCACAGCAACACTGCAACTGAATGCATTTGAATTGTGCCACTGAACAGTCTTTGTTCTTTATCACTCCAGCACTTAATTATTTCAAGACCTCGCTGATATGCATGGTTATTGAACATAAATCTGGTCTCAGCAGTTTGTATTTTGTCAGAAAGATCTTTTCAGCCTGGAAACTGAAGAAGCGATAATTTAGTCTCCAATTCAAAGACTTAAGAGGAGTTAGTCAATTCAGTCATCTAGACGGAGGAGTTGAGAGTCCTGAATGAGGTGGCACAGAAGTTCTTTACAAGACGAGTCTGAGAGATGTCCACCATCACTCAAAGAAACCTCCTTCCAAAAGTAGGGCAGCAGGTCTCTATATTCAGAGGAGCATAGACTCCTCAGGACAAAACCGATTAGAATCAGGGTAATAGGGAAATGTCCAACCTAGAAGGATTATTCAGAATGGGAAGGATTAATAACACAAAGTCACAGATTTGCCAGAATTATTTAAAAGATGATAAAATAAAGTAATCCGATCACTTTTTATTCTTGTTTTCAGGCTTAAAGAATGCTGTAGATCTTATCTGGATCCTGGTTAAGCAGCTGAGATACTGCCAGAAAGGGGAGGAAAAAATCCATAATAACGTGAGGGGAAGTATTAAAGGAGAAATAGCAGGCCTCAGGAAAGGTGGCTGCAAATTTCTGAAGGGCTGTACCTGCAAATTAAATATAAATGCAATATTTCTATACTTGTTATGAGAGAGAGAACTGGAACATGACATTGGAATCTTCTGATTTTGAAGACTGATACTAAAATTCAAGGCTGTGATGCACTATCACACAGAGCAGATTAAAAAAACCACACTGGAAAAGCATGGAGAGCTGAGAATCGGGGTGAAATTCAGCATCCCACACGTCAGGTCAGGACTCAGAAGAACTTCTGCGAGATTCTCATTCTCCTTGGCTGCTCTGAGCTGAAGGCTCAGATACACTGCCTCAGCCCAGCTCAGGCACCATGCTAACGTGACAGGCGAAATAAGGAGGGTGCATTAATTCCAGCTGCAAAACATACAGAGAAAAGCTGTTTGGATAATCAGAGAAGGAGAGAGCCTGAGGGAGGGTTCAGAGCTTGGATTGTTTCGTACAGCAGAACAAGACACCATCCTCTTAAATCCTTCAGGAGGGAAAAGCTGTTATTTCAAATGAAGGGCAGAGCTGACAGGATAGCAAGTGGGTATATAACACACTGCAAATGTGTTCACTCAGGAAACAGAAGTCTTACGACTATTAATAAAAAACTGTGGGGATATCTACTAACTGAAGTTTTACCTGCTTATAAAAGAGGTAACAGGCCACGGTTTGGGACGTGAGACTGCCTCATCCCAGGAGATCCCTTTCCATTTCGTGTAAAACTATGACGCACGGCAACTTCTTTGTGTGTTAGACATTCATCAGCTTCGCAATAATTTTGTAAGGTAAGCTTTCCATCCCACTGCAAAGCAGTAATTTCATTCAGCCATGCTACATGCCTGGGTGCTTACCAGGTGTACCAGAGGCACGACAGCTTTGTTAGCCCAGCTTTACTGCATGCTCTGTCAAAAGCAAAGCATTTCATTAAACAGGTATCACTAAAGGCACAAATACGACGGCAGAACTGTTTGGCAGTAGTGGTGCATTCCCTGGTAACTATTTTGTGATACAGAAAGAATTTTTTGAACTGGCAGGTGGATAAAATACCTGTTTTAACACCAGAACTAATGAGGGGAAACCTACAGATATCCTATTTGTGCCACCTTTCAGAAAAAGCCTTTATTTTTGTTCACAAAGTTGTATGCGCGCAATTTGCAAACTCACACATGAAACTGCTTAGAAGCTACTGCATCAGAAACGGTGTCCCTAACTCAGCCTACCTCAAAGCATCACAAGTTCATGACACTTCTTTAAAAAAAATTAAAAGTTCTCCTGCATTAATTGCCATCCCTGCTTTAAAACTGTATTAGGTCAGCCCATTCTGATCTTCCTCACTCTTTCGCACTGACTGAAATAATTAGATTCTTTTTCTAGAGCAAGTAAATAAATTTGTGCAATGTTTTTTATCACTTAAAATTACTAGGTCTACAAATAGAAAACAACTTGCAAGCATTTTGAGGCAGTTTTGCAATTTCAATAGCATACTAAATTTTTTTTTTTTTAACTTATTTATATAAATGGCTGTAGTGGATAAACATTCCTTGACACCCGTTTTAATAAACGAATGCACATACTGTCCAAGGATGGGTTCAGTGCATTGACAAAACAATCTAGTTTCTCACTCCGAATCCTCCACCCCTTTTCAAAGAAAAGGTTAGAGGGTACTGATATTCTTCTGATGCTGTCATACAATTCTGTCTGTTTTCCAGAACCTCTAGCATTATAGACCAAAGTGGATTTGCATCGTTGACCTTCGGTATTGCTCAGAGCTTGAACATCCCACACCTCTGTACTCAATCTCTAAGTCCACATATCACTCCAGCTCGTCTCATCAGTATGCATTACCCCATTTATCTTATTAGCACTGAGGCAGTGTGATTCTGATCGCTGAGATGAAGAAGCTGTTCTACTCTCACCACTAGTAAAATAAAATGGGCCAACTTCTTCCCCTCCCACCAAAGAGTGGTTTATGACAGCTGTGCCAGTTGCTCTGTAGTCTCACTAAAGTCAGAGTGAAACAAAAAGTTGAAAGAGCTATCTCTGCACAGTTATGCAGAGCAGGGGGGGGAATATTTTTGGGGAGCCTTTTGGTTTTTTTTAACCACACAATCAGGAACACCACCACAATCACAGTAACAACAAAAAACCCCAAATTGAATCAAATTAGGAAAATAAATTATCCTTCACACTGAGAACACATATGTTATGTTTCAATCCAGAGCAAGTTTCCACAGCCAAGCTATAAATCCATCCTCAAATACAAAAACAAATCAGATATTTAAGTCATATGCCTCTAAGACTTAAAGATCAGAAATAAAAAAGTAGAAATTTAGTGTACTGATTTCAACAGGGCACGCTCTGACCTAGCCTTAAGGAATCAGATCAATTTTGAAAGCTCACTATTAATAAAAAATTAAAACCTCTACTGTTAACAGGAATGACAGGAACATCTTTGTTTCTTTATCGCATGGTTTAGGAGTTTCATTTTACATGAAGCAACTATCAAATTGAGCCAAGACAAATCTAGATTGGCAGGGTTTTGGGTGTTGGATTTCTTGGTTTAGAGTGTGGGGAGTGGGTGTTGTTTGTTTTTAAAGAAAGTAAATGACAATTTTTGATTTTTACAGCCTTTTTTTTAATTTTCAATTTTTACAACAGCTGTAATTAATAAACAGAAAAAGATGCTTCTGAAAAAGAAGCAGTATTAAGTGACTTGTACGCTTAATGGGTAACCTCTCTAAAACAGATTAATCGTAACATGCTACAGAGCACTCCCTTGCCTCCCCTCTGATTAGTATCCATAGCTTTTTTTTTTTCCCTTGCCTCTCTCACGCAAACACACAGATGCTCCTGTCTCCCTTTTATATATAACCATGCCTACTCTTCACATCCGACAAGGAATGTGGCAGAACCACAGGGTGCAGGGAAGCGGGGATGTGTCCCCAGCAGTGGGACCCCCCTGCCTGGGTCACACAGCGCCGTCACAGCCGGACTTCAGGCAGACACGGGTCGACTGTTTCCCCTTCCCAGCATATGAATACATTCAGAGTTACAACACACAACCTCTCTGGACCAAAGAGACACTGTTCAACCTATCGCATCCCAGACCAAGACACCATGGAGGACAGAGACACTGAGAAAAAAAGACACTGACAGCTGGAGAGGGACTCTTTGTCAGGAAGTGTAGTGACAGGACAAGGGGTAACAGTTTTAAATTGGACGAAGGGAGATTCTGATTAGATCTTAGGAAGAAATTCTTTCCTGTGAGGGGGGTGAGGCACTGGAATAGGTTGCCCAGAGAAGCTGTGGCTGCCCCATCCCTGGAAGGGTCCAAGGCCAGGCTGGATGGGGCTTTGAGCAACCTGCTCTAGTGGGAGGTGTCCCTGCCCATGGCAGGGGGGTTGGAACTCAATGATCTTTAAGGTCCCTTCCAACTCTGACCATTATATGATACGTATATTTCAGTTCTGAGCCTGGTCCCTCTGTGAACAAGAATCCCACTTAAAGGGGGGTTCACTACAATGATCACAGATCAATCAGTGGCAATTAAACATAAGGCCTATCTGGAACGACACCATAGAGCAGTGGATTGGTCTCACAGCCTAATTACTTAAAGGCAGCCACGTCCCTCTTGGTTGCCTCCACGCTCATCCCAGCCCTTCAGGGCACCTCCAGCTGATGGTTACAAGCAGTATAGGAAATTACACACAGGGTTTGATGCTTCCAAGCATTTATAGCTTTGTTATTCCTAATCTAAGTTTCTATCAACACATGACAGTAATTGAGGACCAGGGCTATTAAAGATTTCAAGTTTAGAAATTAAGGAGTGCACAATTAGACAGGAACACCCTAACATGTGCCTTGAAACACTGCTTGGAATAAGAAAACCCTTTATTAATAAGGCTAGATTTTTTATTATTTTTTTTCAAGGAAGATAAATATTTAAGCTCTCCATTTTTGTTCTGTCAAATGTAATTTTCAGATTCCTATTTTTTCAAAGAAGTAGATAAATCACAGTCCATTTGGTTTCCCATAAACATGACAGCAAATAGTTGCCATACATACGCATGTTGCACATCAACACAGAGAGGATGCCACCCAAAGGCATTAAAGACCTCATTCAACTGCATGAGCAGCAGACTACTGCAAAGCCAACTACTAAAAGAAAATGAAATATGTCAGCATATTTCATAACCAGGCTCTATTGAAGTGATACATTTTAAAAAAATTGAAAAAGAATATTTAATATTAAAACAGAAATACTATTCCTATTCTAGGTGTCATTCTGCCCCCATTAATCCCTACCTCAGAACCAGAAAGCATAAGCACACCGACCTCTTGCAAATCAGTTCAGGTCTATCTGCTGGATTAGATTCAGTGAACGGCTCAGGGTGTCACAATATTTTCCAAGGGCACTTTATTTGCTGTCCGAAGATACTCTTGAAAATGATTTCTCAGTCATTAATTATGTGTTCTGTTTCTTATAATCAGTCCATTTAATTAGTATCCCAAGCAGCTTTGCTGAGGATCCCACACTTCCAGTAATTAGGGGCAGTTTGTTGCTCCTAATTAACTTCAGATATAGCAAGACTCTATTACTTTTTTACTTCAGATGATTTAATGTTTGCAGTGCATATTCCATCCTGCTTTACTGGCTTAGAAAGGAGACTGCCCTGTTGCGCTATTTATCTCATTCAGGTTCCATCTCTCTTTCTTGACTCTGTGTTAGTCGCTGTATTTTAAATCACTCTAACTCTGAAGTCACGTCTACATTGGCAAGTAACATAACACCAGAAAAATGCATCTGTCCAGTAAAACACTTCACATCGAGGACCTAACACCCACAGCAAGTGCACTCCAGTATGCTCTACCTGTCGGTTGCATGGACTTAATGGGCTCCCAGAACCTAAGTTCTGGTTTAGCTTTGCCCACACACAACCACATCCAGGTGGTCTAAACGGGAACTCTGCAAGTGGTACAAGGAGAGTGACTTTAAAACATACTCCCAATCCATGCTAAAATGGTGGTGCAGATGTTGTTGTCACTGGTCAAGTGTGTAATGTTTGGAGATGGTCTTTCCAAAAGAGTCAGCAATCTCAGCAGGTCATACTTCTGTGGCTGGAGCCAGGCTGCACCATAGCCCTGACCAACGCCAGCAGGCGTGGATTAGCAAAAGACAGCAGTCGGGTTTAGAAACAGATTTTTATAATATGGGAAGAACTCTGCCAGCCTGTACAGTCTCCTTCCCTTGTGTGCTGCTCTGCATAATTAAGTGCACTTGTAACAGATACAGCTTGTAATACAGCAAGAGGGTCACGTATGGAGGCTTTAACGAGTTTACTGATTTTAATCACTTCTTCTGTGACCTCTTGAAGACCGTTTCAGACTGAGTTCTGACTAACAACTGGAGTTAGCAAATTAATGCGTTAATAAAGTATTAGAGTTGAAATATCCAGAACATAAAACAGCTAGCAGTTTAGTGAAAATCTGAGCAATTCTGTTGGCCCATTTTAAATAAACACTTCTCATTCTTACATTAGGCTTTTCATCTACAGATAGCAAATTGTATTAGAGTATCAGGAAGACTGTTGTATTCCAGTTGATCTAATGCAAATTTGAGGACAAGCCAAGCAAAGACCACTGATAATATCCAGCCCTGTTCACAGTGTACTGTTCTCCTTCCTTGCGATTGAGAAAAGTAGAGAGGTCTTAAAAATTCCCCACCCCAGCCTGTGGGAGGTTGACAAACTAATTTTCCTCTCGCTGTAGCAGCAGTCCTGTGGGGTACTAACCACCTGACAGACAGGGTCTTTGAATGGAGAGCTGTGCACAAAAATACCTATATAATCTGATACTAGTGGGTGACTGATGTGAAGATTGAGATCACCTTCAGATTACACGGTTAAGAATGACATTCTTCATTTATTTCCTTTTCAGCAACATATGAGCAAAATATATCTATATATCCACAGGCTGCCAGGTCTCATAATTCTCAATTACCTTTATAGGATGTTTGGGTTTTTTATATCCCAAGTGGTAAAACAGAAGGCTTTTACACACAAAACATAGCTAGTCAGTTTTTAGCATTTATTATCACAGAAAAAGGCCTGGAAGCATTAAGTTAGGGTGCTTAAAACCTTGGATGGCAGAGAAAGACAACTTTAAGAGTTGGCCTCCAAATTTTCAAGTAACGTTTTTAAAGTAATTGATTTTGAGAACCAAAGCATGCTGAAAAGAACTGAAAACCGTATCAACAAGATTGGTAGAATCTGTATCACAGAATATTTAAGACAATATGCTTCTAATTACTTCCTAACCACATACTAGCACACACAAACTTCACCATTTGTAGCATCAGTGGTTACAAGAATGGTATTGCATTTGGTGTTAAGTCACCACAAGCTGAATCTAGATTACTAGAAAAAAAATAATTATTAACTTCCATGTCCAAATAATATGTCCAAATAATACTGCTATTTGTTGATCTTCAATACCCACTGGTAAGAGACTGAAAAATCCTCTGCCTTTTAATGACATTGTAGGAAGGAAAAGAGAGTCCAAGGGGAACAAATTGCTAAGAAGATTTAATATCAGATCTATAAAAAAACCCCACCCAGTTTATTTTTATTTATTTTCTTTGCTTATGCTCCATCTATGAATAGATCAAAAGAAAACCACCCCACACCAAAAACTGGTCAATATTAATATTTGAACACTGATGCATATTTGATGTTTTAAAGTTGAAATGGCATAACATTTGTAGAACTCTTGAGCAAGAAACAGCCATCAGTACCCTTGCTACAAGGCCTCAGAATATATAATTAAGAAATACATGAAGGAACGTATAAGCAATAGGCACAAACTGAGGATGCTCCCCAGAAAAGACAAGCAAGAAAAATATTCTGTGTAAACTGCCTGGAGGTGGGGGAGGTTGTTGGTTTTGTTGTTTTGGGGGGGGGGGGGGGGAGGTTTGTTTGTTGGGTGGTTTTTTTGTTTGTTTTTTGTTTTGTTTTGTTTTAAGAAAAGTCCCAAATTCACCGTAAGAAAAACCTAAACACATAAAACAACTGCAGCGTTCTTCAGGAAAAAAAAAAAAATCTGAGACCGTCAAGACACTGTTTTTCCCAATTCACTATATCCTATCACTCTGACTTCTGTGGAACCAAGCACCAAGTTTCTCACCAGCTTTGTGCCCTTGCTATTCTGTATTACACTGACATGGATATTGTGATGATACACTTTTTTCCCAGCTTAATCCTAATCTCTTTTTCCTAGCCCAATGCCTTTCTTGCGAACTCCTATCCCCAAGATATTCCTCCTTCATTTCTGTTCCATACTGAAAAGTGTAACTCTCACAACCAGTGGATTTCTCTGCTATAAATTCATTCCTCTTAACTTTGTCACTGTCCTTGCTGTTCCTCTACTCCAAAATTAATTCAGTTCCATGTACTTTCTCAGTATCTGCAACTCAGTCCATGAAACTCTCCATCGCCGATTTCCATTTCTCCCCTAATCTTTGTAGATGTACGCCATCTCTTTGGAGATCTCATTTATCTGTCTGAGTTTTGGCCTTTTCTCCACGTCCTCGTCTGTGGCTCAAACAAGTCTACTCAAAGGACCATCCTAAGGACTATTATTTTTGTGTCTACACTATCACTTTCATTAAACAGAAACTGCTGGCCTCTATTTCTCAAACACCACAGCCAAGACATTTGAACATAAATGAATAATTAATGCATGAGAGAAAGATGGAGACAGAGCTGAAGAAAAATTCTTGTACGATCATCTGTTCTTCTGATTTTTCTTCATCAGGTCAAAAAAGTTAAAGTAGTACTCACTGTAGCTCTGTTCATTCTTCACAATGCTGTTAATTAATGCTTTTCCTCTTCCTGACAGGAAAAATACTCCAGAACATTCTTAAACTTATGCATACAAGTAATCCCACTCAAAGAGAAGCATATGCTTTATCTCCTCACTGCAAAATAAATAAGAACCAGAAATAAATTCTTTTGGGCAAGTACCATCAACTTCTAGAGAATTTTAAACAAAAACGAAAAGCCTTCAACACTTATGGCTGTGAAAATAACCTTCAAAATGAAAACCTAAGCTGATGCAGCTTGGTACTCACATGCAAACACTCTGCCTCTCCTGCTGCTCAGAGTTTCCCCCCACAGAGCAACAAACTGAAAACTGCCTTTTCACAGCTGCTATTCTGAAAGCTGGGGGAATCAGCTGCAACACGCGAGAACTGGGCTGCTGTCAATTTGGTGCCAGCACTTCCAGGCAGAATTGGGCACTGGAGATAAGCACCAAGAAAGGGAACAGGAGTTCAGCAGATGCTGTTCCTCTCCCTGCCTCACTTCCTCAACGGCAATAGCTAAAAACCAAGGAGAAATTTGAGTAGCTGACCTGTGCGTGCCACAGACATCAGCAGGAGCAGTAAGTTGGAAAGAAACATAAGGGGCATCTTTGCAACTACTGTGCCAAACAAACTAGGTGAAAAGAGACTTAAAAATTAGAAAGTTTAAAAACCTCAGAGGCCAGCACCCAGTTCAGACAGAGCAGTATACTAACTGGGGCTCAGCACAACTAAACATAGGACCAGAGTCAAGGCACAGAGCGTGGCACCCCAACACACGTCCTTCAATCCGGAAAGGAGAGCCAGGCCCTCCCCCAGAAGACACATCATCCCATCTTCCCCCACAGACACCTCCTGGGTTGATAAACACGTCCCAGAGCTATTAGCTTCCCAGTTCCAGCAGGCGTACGAATAAAAGGGAAGCAGCAGGAGACAGGGATGTGTTAAGCTAGCAAAGTGGGAGACATCTACACACAAAAAGGAAACAAGGATAACAGAAAAGTAGAACACAAATACAAAGGTAAAAGAAAAAAAGAAAAATAACACATACCAACAGCAACTTCAGGATGATATTCACCAATATTAAAAAGAAATGGTGCAACGCCAGAAAGAGACAAAATGGGTCTAAATAAGCAGCATGGAAATGGAGAGATGACTGGCTAGTAGTGTCCCTAAACATGAACTGGTTACAACAGTTGTGCATGCGGGAGGAAGGTGGGAAATGGTAAATTTGCTATTATAGACAGACATCATTCAGTGAACAGTCAACTAGCAACCAAGTATTTTCTGATCTGTCAGTATTCTACAGTTAAAGACAGTACAGGGCAATGAATATTTTGATATGTTGCCTCTCTCCAGATACAGGCAAAGGAACATTGTTTGGAGGGGAAAAGAATATTTTCACCAGCTTTGTTCTTCTGTGGCGGCAATGAGAGTTTTCCTCAGATGATGTCAGAGAAAGTTATAAAGACAAGACGAGCTGATGTGGTATTTCTGCTTCTCTGTCACCAATTACCAGCAGTTCAGATACATAAAACATAATGCAAGAATAACAACTGCCTGCAAAGGGTGAGAAATGCAAGGCGGCCCAGCCGGCTAATTCCCCCATACCGTTCCTGCAGAGATGGAAACAGTCAACCGATTCTTCAAAATCCCTTCCTGTCAGCTCCCCTGTAGAAAAAACTAATTAAGTAGTCTTCCTCAAGCACTTTAAATGGGATATTTGCCAACAGTTAACACACTTGTCAAACAGCGTGAGTGACAGAAACAACAAAACAACCTGAATTCACTCATGAAAAAAAAAAATTAAAATCATCCCCTCAAATAGTAATTTGAAAATAAACAAATTTCAAAGGCAAGTATGGGTAAAATAGGCAAGGAAAACAAAACAAGCAAGCAAGAGAGACTATTGAATTTTTAAGTCCAGTAACCTTTGCGGACTGTCCCTACGTACCCCCTTCATTACACAGCTGTTTGCCAGAGCCTCATTTTCCCAGTCCACTGTCCAGGTTTTGGCCAAGCCACAATGATCAATGCTGAGGTGGCAGGAGCTCCGGAGTGGTTTAAAACAAAACTCTGACGGATCGTCATTTCTGAAGTGGTGTTGGTGTCTAGAAGGCTCTGCTTCTCTCATCACCCTTCAGTATTTCTTCAGCCATGGTTGACTCAATTGCCCATCGAGAGCAACCTTCCTACTGCAGGTAAGAAAACTTCCCCAAAGGGCAATTTCTAACCTTGGGGTAAAAAGATCTGTTTGACAATAATATTGTCTCAACACGTATAGAGCTGTGTAGACCATCACCCTAATGGGTTTTGACAGGATTTAGCAAAATACTCTATACTTACTTCACTGAAAAAAAAAAAAATACACACAGCTTAGAGCACCACGACAAGGAGTGACCAAGTTGTTTGTAATGGGGAAAAACAAAGAGGTGAATAAATTAAATTTAAAATCACTTTCTAAAAGACTTCACAGAAAAAAAAAAGAAAAAAAAAAGAATAAAAAAGGGGGGATTTGTAAAGGAAACACTGAAGATAGGCATGGAAGAAGTTTTCCTAGAAAGCTCTTTAGCAGAATTTTGACCAGATGGCCAAGTTTTATAGCTAAGCTCTTCCTCTGAAACTTGACTAGAGTTTCTGGCAACAATGGCTTTGGATGTAATCTCTTTGCTACCTTAGCAGTGCAAGAAACATCATCTGATGAAGGAAATTCAGAAGCCAAGAAACAATTTTTCTTTCCCAAAACATTCTCAGTCAACAAATAAGTAGATACACATCACTAGCTCAAAAGCAAAGAAAAGCGGGGCTTAGAGCAGGAGAAATAAAGACATTGAGAATAAAACTGTACTTCAGAGAATTAAGTCTATCACTGTAACCAACGTTTTCCTGATAAAGTTATTTAGTCAACATGTATCATTACAAACCCCTCCTTTAGAGGTACAGTCCCAGAAACAGGAAAGAACAAACTCACGGAGTTCAGATGAAAATAAATTACTGAATAGTAACACTCCATCTTTTGAGTATTAATGATTGAACAGGTGGAGAGAAAAAACAGAAGAAAAACAGATTTTCAGGAATTAAACTCATTTAGTTTTCATTTCAAAACAGCCCGCTCAATTACTTCTGCTACTTATCACCTATAAAAAAGCAAGACCTGAATTATCAGCTTTGAGGTACTAAGCCTTTCATGCATTAGGAAATTCTGTTTAGCGTAGAAGTGTTACTTCTCCTCCAGTCCTGGGTTTCTACTGTGTGACCACCCAATTACTACTTAAGTAAAATCTGAAATGTTGAGGTAGATAAAAACCTGGCTGAACACCTTTTTTGTTAGTGTAGTAGCGGGAAGCACTTCACTGTCCTTGCCTTCCCCAGAAACTCCAATTCATGTCCCAGATACAGAGCCCACCTTTGGCACATACTCCTGGAGTAAAACTGAGTATGTACATATATATAAGTGTACAAATGATTAACATAAACCACAGTTACCAGGGTCATCATCAAACCACTGACTTTGTGTATCTTCGCATATGCCACTCTCCCTTCACAGAAGACAGCCATGCAGGGAATGCATCTCTTTTCACCTCCTAAATCCCATTCTGAGGACAAACTGAATTTGCTGGTTTGAGATTCAGTTTGGCTAGGGTGGGAGAATGAAGAGGAATAGGATTAGTTAACTGTTCTCTTTTGCTAGACTAGAAAGGAGGAAGAACAGAGAAGCAGAAAAAGAAAGATGCTGAAATATATTCCAGAGTATCCAGAGAGCATTAAAAAAAAAAGTAGAAACTACAAAAAAATGACAATATCTCTCTAAACCAGGGACAGACAAACCTTGCTTGATAAAAGTATGACATGTAATTCATTGACACATTAATATTTCTCCAAAAGTTTTGAAAAAAATTACCAAATATTCATAAATATCTATTGAAAATACGTTACTAAGTACATATTCATTCTGCTTTGTCAGGACCTGCTACCCCACCTTGAAAAATCACGTCATGCTTCAGTTCCAGAGTTCTCCAATATTAGCTTATTCTTCCTTCTCCACCACAAATCTACCAGCACCCAAAGTAAGACAGAATGTAATAGCAGGTCGCCAACTAACTCTGAGCAGTTAAAGATGAGTATTTTTACCACATATCCTACAGATTAAAAAAAGAAATGCAGCCAGATTATAAAAGTATGTGTTTCAGCACATTGCTAAATTACACAGAATTTGGCATTAAGGCCAAGTTAGCAGAACTGATGGGCTCTGGTGAATTAATATAGGCTGTTTTTTTTTTTTTCTTCAAGTTTGATTTTTTTAATTAATCTTACCTACCCCAATAGAGTCAAGCTACTTTTTCTTGGTGAGAAGAATGAGAAAGGACAACTGAGGAGTGAAACACTGCCTGCATTTAAAATTCTTTACATTACTTAGTATAACTCAGTCCAGTAAGTATGATGGTTTCAAGATACCACACAGACCGTTTTAATCTGATACTGAAGCAGAGACATAAGAAGCCAGTTATATTGTAAACTATTTCCTTACTGATGTTACAATGCAATTGAGGATATCTGATATGTGAATTCCATCTCATTCCCTTACTGGATAATATGTTCCACATCAAAAAAAGGAAGGAAACTGCATTCTGCAATATTTGCTCAGCAATATGCCAAATGAACTGGCAGAAAGAACAAATTACTCCTGCTCTCAAGCAGGGTGGATACTATTCTTAGGTTACCAGAAAGACTGCTGGTGCCAAAGCATTACGATGAGCACACAAACAGAGATGCGCAGACTGGGCTGTGAGCTGGAACCACAGCACATCACAGGTTCTGGTTTGAAACTGTACCTTGGATCACTTCTCCACTGATGACGGACAGGGCGTGCGGTAATTAACAGCTCCAGTCAAATAACACAGGTAAGGAACTCAGGCCAGCTCACAAGAGACAGACATCCATGTCACAGAAGTCAGATGCGAAGCAGAAGAGCAAGAGATAAAGGGACAGCACACATTCACATCATACCCTGGCAGTGAGAAAATCCATTCAGGAAACAAGACAGATTTTTACCCTATGGACTGTTAATTCAGCTATCACACATCCAAAAGTGTCTTACCAGAGAACACAAAACAGGGCTCTTTAGTAGAGCTTTCAGCAATTCTGAACTATCAAAGCAGGTTTTTTGAACTCTGAACATTCAGGACCAGTTCCACTACCCTATATTCAGTAATTCATTGGGTAATATATCAAATTGACAGAGCACGGATGTTTATGTGCATTTCATTATTTCTAAAGAGAAGTGCAACTCCTAGAAATAATTATTGTTTGTGTCACATCTTATTTAAAAACACGAGTTCCTGACCAGCAAAAGAGCCATCCTTGTTCTGCAGCTACAATCCTAAACATGACAAAAATCGTTCTACGTATAGTAGTTAAACCAAAAGTCAGAGTTCACTGAAAAACTCTGATTAGCAAGAGTAACATTTAATTTTAGGTATCAAGTCAATTCTTTCAATCAATCTGTTCATTACTCATGTTAAATCCACAACTGTTGCATTTCTGTATTTGCTGCACATCAGTAATCTCTTTTCACACATCTTATTAATAAAAATAATTAATACTGCAGTTGTTTTTAAGACACAGTTCCTACACTCAGTGACTGAGATCAGTGAGAACTTCTAAATGTTCAGGATCTTCTGCAGCTGATGGCCACCAGTTGTTACTTGAAAGCAGGTTAGGAAAATTTCATCAAGGAGGGCAATGCAGCACTGGAGCAGGTGACACAGGTGGGCTGCGGGAGCATATCTCTGGAGGCTTCTGAGCCTCCTGCTTGACCCTAGACCAATATCAACACCGCATGAGGTCAGCTTTGGCTTTGTCCAGTGGGAAGTCACACTTAGATGACCTCCAGATGTCCCTTCAAGATATCACTTCTACGATGACTCTTTTGGGGTGAGAAATCCTCAGCAGAGTGGTGAAAATTCTCATTTTGCCAGATTTTCTCTGGCTTCCTGCTTACAAGATGTCTTTATAGAGGCTTCACAGTTTAAGTACCCAACACTTAATAAAAACAAAATGTTCTTCCAGAAATAATCTTATTATTACTGCCACATTAACTTGTCAGACAACCCACTAAGCATAAATTATCTATAGCAGGCATACTTCAGACACCCCAAAACATTTAGTATTGGATTTTACCAACCATTAGAGATATGGGAACACCAAGATCATAAAAAGCCAAGTGGAACCAAATTCCTTTTTGTGTCCTATCACTATCCGTCTGGAAAGTGATGTAGAAGAGTTGGGTTTGGGTTTTGGTTTCTTTTCTGTTTTGATTCAGGTTTGTTTGTTTGTTTTACAGAACTGAAAGTAAAGAAAAAAAAATAAAAGGAGATACACAAATTCTTTTAGACTAAACATTTCAAAAAATGAGCTTTTAAGTGGTTATATGGAAATGCTGCACCTTGGTTCAAAACTTGAAGTATTCTACCTAATTCAATAACTCAAGAGGGACTAAGCACCATTACAACATAAATACCTACCGCATACCTGCCAATTCTCAAGAGCTTGTCTCTGATGTACAAGATGTAGCGAATAATTCTGGTCAGCCTTCCCTGGAAGGCCATTCTCATCACAAACACGCACGTTAATTGTTTCTCTGTACAAAGAGACCTCACTTAATAATTAATGAAACAAAATAGTTCTCCCGTTCACCTCTGTATTATGGCTGAATTCGCGGGAGTCGGGCACAGGTGGTCAGAATACGGTTTGCAGGAGGCACCTCCGGGAGGGTTTAACTCCATCCATCCATCCCGCAGCGCCGCGGAGCAGGAACATCTCCCCCCGCAGCCCGGCCCCGCCGCCCTCCGCACTCCGTCCCCTTCCCACTGCCGCTCGCAGCGCGGCTCCAAGAACTTACAAAGACTTCACCCCCGGGTGACAGACGCATTTTTAGGCTGTAGAAGCCCCGCTGACACCCCGGCTTGGCGACACCCCGCTTCAGCGCTGCCCCCCGCCCGCCCCAACCTGTTGCGGGCCGGAGCCCGGCACTTGCGGGCGGCGACGGGACGGTCCGGAGGAGGAGGGGGCGGCGGGGCAGGACAGCAGCGGGATGGAGAGGGGGAAAGCGGGGGTCTCACCTTCTGCTGCCGGCGGGCCATGTCGGTGGGCTGCTTGGCGTTGAAGGGGTGGGCGATGCACCTGGCAATGAAGACGTAGAGCTGCAGCCGGAGCCGCTTCTCCCGCTCTTCTCGCTGCAGCCGCTCCTGCTCTTCCCGGCCCTCGCTCAGCACCGA